>VWZX01008629.1:1341087-1880060 GCA_013399015.1 Galbula dea | reverse complement strand
AATTCCTGTCAGGGCTCTGCCTGGTGAAGCGTTCTGCCTCAAATGGCTGAAAGTCATAATAAGAGTATTTTAGGTATCATAATTTCTTAGCATGAAATGTTCAGTGGAGTAATGATAAACCAATTTCCTTCGTTATAAACGACAGCAGTAATCTACAGAATATTAAGCAACATTTACCAGGCCTAAATAACTTATATTAAAAATCCTAGCCCTAAAGGTCAATTACAATCAGCAGCAATGTGAACACGTATCAGATGATGCTATATGAAAGGGTAAAACATTATTATTAAACTAGTAGACTTCAATATCATAGTCTCTCAACAGGTCATAGATATCACACAACATACTTGCTATGACTTAAATATTTATGGAACAGGCAAAATTAAAAATATTAAACAACATACAGCATAAATAGTCCCAGCCATTCATTAGAGGTAGCCTCAGTGCATTCTGTACCTTGAGAAAGATTACTTAAATACTCTAAAAATGTTATCAAAACACATTAAAAATTCTTTAGCTTTACTTTGTAGCGATTCATTATTTCTTGAGTATCCTCTGACAGCTGTAGCACATTTCAATGTTATGGGATCATTGACTGATACACCTGTAATTTGCCTCTGTGCAAGAATTTATACAGAGCTTCAGTGGCATGACAATTGATAAAGTAATATAATTCTTCCAGATATTTTGAGGTCGCTGTCACCTGTTCCTCAGAATGCCAGGTACTTTACTCAGCAGTTGAAGCTTTTACCTGAGGACTAACAATAAAGCAGCTTACAATCAAAAGATTATAATTATTGGCCATTAAAACAACTCTTGAAAACAGGCCTGTTACCACCTGTAGTTTACAGATGAGGAATGAAAGACGAAAGTCATTCAGCCAGTAAGACCATACTAGGGTCAGAAAAAAGATGCAGAAATTCACATTTACAATATATACATTCCCAATGCCATCTGTTTAAAAACAAATCATATCAAGTAAGTGTTAATTATTCACTGAGATGAGGGTTTGTAAGCTACTATGAAAAGCCCCGCTGGGCTTGGAAGGAATAGGAATGACAAAGGCTGGAAAGACATGAGAGGACAGAGAATGCTATAATACAGCTGTATCAATAATTCAAATATAGTTTATGTTTAATAGGTTATAATGCCATTTGGGGTTAACAAACTGACTGACCTTCAATCTTGCAGTGCACAACATATATTTCATCTTAAAGAACAAATGCCTCATCATTGCCTTTGAAAATGAACATGTTATTCAATAAGAATGATTCAGTTTATTACATAGCTGGAAAAAAGTTTATTATTCAGCTGGAAAAGTGGATAATTAATGTAATATACCATAAAAGAGGCCGATAATTATCTTTTTTTGAGTTCAGGAGAAGACTACAGAGAAATCAGGTCTCTCAGTAACAGGTTCAGCATTCCAGTCTTAAAATCTACCACCATAACTGTTAGGTGAACTGTGGCACTCACACAATACCAAGAGTGTATGGAGACCCATCTGCATGCAACACTAATTTAAACTCAAAAGTTCTGATACATTAAGAAAAAGAGCCACAAATCATAAATTAGCACAGGCAAATATCCACAGTTATGGGGGTTTCGGAACTGGCATTATACGATGTGCTGAAGTCCTTTGAATTCACAGTTCCTTCGCATGCAAAATGGCTGGTATGCAAATCTCAAATTTTGGTTCTACAGACTCCTTTTTCTGTTATGATGTGTAATAGATTTAAATTAATAACACCAACCTTAAATTTACAGGTTGGTTAGGTAGCTTTCTGTTCTGGTGTATAGTTATTTACCATGCAAATCACCAATATTTTTCTTTAATAAAGCACCCTTATATAAATTCAGAAGCCTGTAGTGCTAGAGTATTAGAAATACTGAGAACATCAGAGTGAAGTTACAGCTGCTGCAGGAACACAGATACTTATGGCATACCTAGAGCAAAGGGTTAGTCAATTGTCAACAGATCTCTGCACACAGCAGTGACTCAGATTTTATAAAAAATCACTTGGGGCCATCAGCTGGTGGTTAATGGAAACAGTCATAAGAAAATTATTATTTTACCCTGCTGTTTAAGTAACATTGTGAGATTGAAAACACAGGATTATTTACATTTACGGCTTTGCATCCCATGTATGGCCAACCTTTGGTGATAAATCACCATAACATTTTTGTTAAACCAATTAGTGTTTTCATTTAAAATATTAATTTATGACTGCACCTTTTGATTGCACAAATTTGATCTCAGAAAAACATTCTACCCTGTTGTACAGACCACTATTCTTTGCTTAACATCCAGACATACTGAGTTGTGAAATACTAAACACGCTACATAAACAGTGCAGACATGTTATTCTTTTTACCCTGTATATGGTATACTGTTTTGATAGGCTCTGCAACATTCCAATGCATAATAATCTGTTTAAAACCACATTGGCTTATTTCTCTTATCCTATAAACACACTCTCTTGAATCTATTACTCTAAATTATATATAGTTTAATATGAAATATGTAGACTTTTAATTTTCTATAGCTAAATTTATTTTAATAAAGTGTGAAGCTCAGTGAGACATAAACCATTAATCCACATTAAATAAACATGCAAGAAATTAAAGATTTATTACTAAACAACTAGACTTTCTTACAGTTAAGAAACTATCACATTCTTCTATCCAGACTGTTCTTTCTTGAAATACTAAAGTGGTTAATTAAAAAAGCAAGCAAAAGAATTAATGTTCCACCACAATTTCTAACATGTTCTTCAGAACAAAATAAATTGGTATACATCATTGAATTCTACTGGTTTAAAATAGGGTTTGCATATTTGCAACATATATGGATAAGATTATGACGAAACACTTCTGGTGTCATGTTGTAAGAACCAGAAATAAAATTGAGGCCTTGCCCAAAGAAGTAGTGCTACTGAATCTGTTTGTCTTCTCTGCATATTAATTGAAACTAATCTTAAGAGGTACAAGTGAATTTGTCATCCCAGAAACAAGTCAGGTGTATTTATGCAAAGATACAAGTGGATAAAGCATATGTTCTTGCAGCCAAATACATGAAACTCCAGCAATCAATGAAAATAGCCATATGTCAAAGAAACAATTTGTGCAGTGTGCAGTGAAAGGGATTACTTGTTTTAAGGGCCTAATTTACTTTCCTTACCTATGAATTTCTGTGAGGGCAAGTCCAAATTACTGGTGTTAAAGGAGAGATTTTATTACTGGCTTATACGCATGTGCTCAAGAATAGAAAGAGCACAGACACCTCCCACTTCTCATATTGTCTCACTCTCTGAATAAAAGCAGTCTCCTAGCACATTCTTGACTGGATGGTGAAATTAACTTCTCAGGAAGTGAAAAGTGGCAGGAGATCAAATGGCATCTTAGACAACCTTTATGCATCACTCTACAGATAGAGAGAGTATTCCATTTGTCAATCTAAGGTTACACAGACCATATTCCTGTTAATGTCTAAGCAAAACATGCAAAGCCAAGTCTCATCCAGAAACTCCCTTTAGACGAACACAGTACATAGAAGAGCCTTAAAAGTGCAATTGCACTCAAGGTTACACATGAGCTTCCTAAATGCTCTGTCAGCTGCGGGAACTTTTTCCATTGCTTCAATCACCATTTTCAAAGGTTGTGAAAGCAGTGGCTGAGACATGGTTAAGATGTACTGATTTATAATATATCAATCCCTAGTAGAGTCTCAAAACCTTCTTTTCACAGTTCCTCCTAGAAAGGTTTCTTCTAAGCTACTGCATTAAGAATGTGAATCAATTTTACACTAAA
Source organism: Galbula dea (assembly GCA_013399015.1). Lineage (NCBI taxonomy): Eukaryota > Metazoa > Chordata > Aves > Piciformes > Galbulidae > Galbula > Galbula dea. The sequence continues at coordinate 1,876,250 of VWZX01008629.1, read as the reverse complement.
AAAAAAAAAAATCTTTAAAAGATGCTATCAATAAAACATATTGGTCTACTAAAAGTCAATTTGACCTTTCCAGTTTTTTATAGTTTTCCAAGAGCTTAACTTTAATTACAGCTTGATTCAACTGTTTTCTCCTGAAAATAAAATTATTTCAAATGTGCCTACCAGGCACTGGTTGACTCCTGACTCCCATTTTCTTAATCTTAATGGGATTTACATTAGGTTTGTACGTTACCATATCAATTTTAAAACTTATTAGGTAAGAACACTATATTTACTCCAAGTTACTTCAGATTCTGTCCTGAAACACCTACCAGCTTCTGAGCAGGATTTTGGAGTAAAATTATCTACAAATACAGGGGGGTTGGACTAGATGATCTTTCGAGGTCCCTTCCAACTCCTAATATTTTGTGATTCTGTGATGTTTCAGAGATAAAAATCTATGTCTAAGTAATATAGGAAAACCATATGTAAAAATAACCCAAAAAAACAAGAAAAAACTTAGTCTTGCAATCCTCATGTTGTTAAATGTGATGCAATTTTATACTATAATTTATTACACTTGACTGTAATAATCTATTCATCATGCATTTGAATATTTAAGAGAATTGCTCTGATACGATTTACGGGAAGTTGAGTTGTAAAAATCAATATTATCTAAAATTTTTGAGTCTTCATTTGTCAAAATGCCCTACTGTTATTAAAGATATTGAATATCAAAGGTATTTAATTGCTATGCAATTTATCATAATCATAGAAAAATACACTTTCCCAAAAAATTGTACAAAAACAGAATAAAATCTTGGACTGTGTTTCCATGAGGTTTGATCAAAATCTTGTAATGTTTCTATGCAAAATTTTGCTCACATTAATATTCAGATGCAATTATCAGAATTCTGTGCCTGAATACATTAACATACACAAACATTTATAGAAAACTGCTTTACTTCTTGGCGATACTCTAGCCTTAATTTCTTGCTACCACATTATGAGTATCCCATAGTTTTCAGAAGTCTCCAGCATTTCATCTCTCTTCCAGAGTCTAACAGAAATAATATTGTGACATTTCTGTTACCCAAGAAACAACCAATTTTGAAGTCCACTGATGTCAATAAAAAGACTCTTGATCAACAGCTATTGGATGAGGGCCATAGCTAGCGTCCAATCCTGTTCATTAGGTTTTATTTTTCTTCTATTTCCTCCTAATCATTCTTTCAAGAAATGTTCAGTTGTATGGAACAAAACGTAGACTTTGAAGCTTTTTAATGGGTTCCTCATACCTTCTCCCTGAGCTTCTTCTCATGTATCTGTTTCCTTTTTGTTTGGGTGGAAGATATTTTATTCCTGGCTTTTCTTTTAATCATTGCCCCTCATTCTTCTTGTATTCTGGTAGAATGCATTCAATGTTCAATCAGTGTTCTGGAAAGTAAACACTTAAAACAAGTGAAATAGAGGAAAAAAAATCTGATCTAACATCCTTTTGCAGGAAACTTTTCCCAGTACTATATCAATTTGACCACAGTCCTTCAAAAATAATCACACTAAGTGTCTTACTGGCTTACTGGAATACAACAGTTTAATTATAGCCTATAAAGTCAAAATTAGAATAAAATATATTAAATGGCCTAAAGCAAATAATATATTTCACACAGAATTGAAACTCTCAGACTTTAACCAGTAACAGTCATTGATGGAGAAATTTCTGATGCTGTTGCTGAAACAGTATAAACATACTTCTCAATATAACTGCTGAAATATCACAGTTCTTAGTCAAATATACCATTTCTCAAATCCTTAGTTTATCATCAATCCTGATGAGTATTCAAGGATCATTTTACAGCAGATTAAAAGCTACTTCTTACCTGCCGAAATACTGATTTTTGTCATCTAACATTATGTAGGTCTATGTCTTTAATTTCTTCTTTCTTCCCGAGTAAAAATGTTGCTGAAATTTGACCTTATAACCAAACACAGAAGTGGAGCTCCAAGTAAACATTTCCTTCAGTTCATCCTGTACACTTAATGACTATTTTTGACTTCTGTTGTGATTTTCTAATATGTGGGAGATGTGTTTACTCTTTGCTGGCATGTAAGTTCTGCAAAATATAATAATGAGACATTATCAGACTTTAAGTTCATATTCTCAAATAAAGCACCCAACAACGTAAATGGGTCACAATAAATCATAAATTTCACGATCTCAGTGAAAATGTAAACAATGGAATCAAGAGGAAATATCAATAAACCATTTCCCACATTTTTGAAGTAAAGAAGGAACTACAATTTAACTCTTGAAATACAATAATGAATAATGACTCATTGTGAGATACTTATAAAGAATTCAATGCTGAGGCCCATTAAAGTACATGGCAAAATTCCCACTAATTCTATCTGAAGTTGGAATTTTGTCCTTTGTTAACAAGCTCTAGGAGAAGGTTGCTACATCAAATAGAAGCCATTGATTTCACCATGTCAATTTTATCATGTTATATATTTCTCAAATTAAGACAAAATTCTAACTCTGGATATGGAAAATGGAAAACAAATGGCTTAATTGTTGTCAATATAGCGAAATTTAATTCACACACTACCTCTACAGCAATATAGATCTAGGACATATTTTAAACATAAAACGAATCTTCAATTTCTGCAAAAAGCTTACCTACCTAAGCATGTACAGGTTGAACAGTCAGACCTTCATTACACTGGTTCACAATAAGAATCTTCTATTACAATGCCAAAATGACTTCCCATATTTGTAATTTGTAAATTAATAAATACCAATTTGAGTTTTTCTGATTCAGAACCTTGCACTGAAAAAAAGAGGGGTGTCTGTTGACTGAGCTTTTGTCTGTCTTTAGTTCTGTAGAGCTTGTTCTCAAATAATTACTTTCTAACTTTATATCTTGGGCTGCTTTAATCTTTGTTATGCAACTTTCTTATGTGTACTACCAAAAACTCTAGGCCATTCCAGACACATGCCAGTACAAGTATCTCAATTTTAAATTTAAATGTACTTTCTTTCTGTCTAGTAACATCACTAAGGCTCACACTGTAAGAAATGATACCACTAAAAGAACACCCAAGCAGCTAAGCCATGCATAACTAGCTTAAATCAAGACATGTACTGCTGTCACTACCTATTGGTTATCTATTGAGGTATAAAAACCAAGACATTTAGAACAGAACTGAGGCTAATTAGAAAAACTAATTAGCAAAAACAACAGAAGAATTAATAAGAAATATTAAGTTAAAAATCTCAAATTCAAGTAATGAACAGAGAATAATTTAATAGTTCATTTAAGCATATGCACAGGAATGAGAAACAAATGTGTCCAGCTCTTTGTGCTTATCAGGAAGATTACTTCACAGTAGCTAAAACAACTGTCAGAGAAATGTATCCTTAATCTGGTAACATAAACTAATTTCTGGCAATCCATTTCAAAGGACTTAATCTAAATTACCAAGGTAATTTAGCCTTCTTTACTGAGGTTTGCTCTATTACCTTTTTCTGGCATTCTAAGGCAGCAAAAGATTTCCAGTATCGGGAAATATAGAAATACAGTAAAGAGCATGCTACTTTATGCACCACTGTATGATGCTGAAGTTATAATAAAGGAAAGAATTCATTGTGAGTCAAGATGAAAACCTTGGCAGGAAAGACCAAGAAGTCCGTGGTCCAGTTCAGGCAAAAAACACTCTGTACACATCAACGGTACCTAGCATGGCCAGGACACTGCCACAACCTGGACAGGATTTTCTTGTGCAAGATAGATGGATCAGGGATACTCTTTACACTGCCTGCACCCTGCAGACTAGCAAGCACTAATAAACAAGTTCTGAAGGAGTGCAGGCTACTCTTTATATAATGTGATCGCAAATACTGCATTTGGCAAGAAATTCAGTAGGGTGCTTTCTAAGCGTAAAAGGCCTTTCTGGGACTGTTTCTGACCCCATTCAATCCAATTCTTTGTAGCATGGCTTCCTTCCAGTAGTTTCAACGTGCCATTCATTCAGGGAAATGCATTTTAAGTCAATGGTAGGTTTGCCTGAATAAGAAGTATGAGTTCTGTTTCTATTACCAATTAATCATTGGAAGTTAGGTTGTCTGCAATTTATTTTAAAACTAAAGTTACATTATAATAGTCTGCTTTAAGACTGTGTGCCATAGAAGGGATTTGTTCTTATGCTCTTTGCTTTAATATAAACCCCCAGAATTATATTGATAGAAAACTGTACTATATTCATCCTACAATTATGAATTTACAACAAAATACACACAGAAACACTTTAGAATTGATAAATACAGACAAGAATTAAAAATCTTGACTTGCCGATGATCAACTTATAAAAGAATCTGATATTTTCTGGTTATTGAGGTTTGCTTTGATTTAGCATTTATAAAGCACTTTCTGTCTCTAAAGGACTTTATACCAGGGCACACCTGTGTGAACAATAAAGCAGCATGGGTGAGGAAAGTGAGATTTCAACAAAACACAGTGCATATGCCTACCTTTCTCATCTTAGCTTACAGGGCTTCTTTCAACTCATCCAGAAATTGCTTGCTGAATCAGGGTCTGACTACACACAAAACATAAAGAATAACAAAGGGCAGGAAACTGTCACAGTGACTTGTTCATGAACAGCCGACAAATGGAAATAATTCTAACTAAAGAGCCAGGCCAGGATGAGCTTACTGAACTGAAACAACTGGGATCATTTGCTGTAGAAGCTGATTCTTTGTGTGAAGATGTTGTCAGACTGGCCCAGAGAGTTCAGACACTCTTAACAAAGGGTGAGACTGAGTACCTCCCGTTCACACTGAGCAACTGCTCTTGGAAACACCAACATCCCAGGAAGAGGACTCTAGTAAGAGGAGGGGGTTTGCGATCTCACCCAAACAAATGAATAAAAGTCAGCCTGCTTGCAGACAATTCCTGAGCAGAAAACAAGGCTAGGTTTGTCACGTAGGACTATTCACTCTGAAGCATTCACTTTGCTCTCCACTTGAAACAAATCTTCTCTTTGTGTAATTCTAATGCTCTCTAATTACTTATGACTGACCAGTTATTTAAGTGTTAAGTTAATACTATATATAGTCAATCTGCTTGCATTTTTTGTCACACAAGGATTCTCGTTTTGTATACTGTAGTTCTCCATTTCCCTTAAATGATGCCAAGTAAATTAACATCAAAGTTTCTGCCTGCTAGTTTGCTCAAACAGACATGTCTTCTTTTAAACCAGTTCTGACATTTTAATGGGATATAATTATTATAATGAGAAATCCATTATAGAGATGAAATTGAGGTCACATTAGGAAAACTTTTCCCCCCCTTAGTTATTGTATTCAATGAAGTCTACTGATTTTTTAGAACAAAGATTTGTAAAAACAAAAATAAATATTTATGCAAGTAAAACAAAGTAAATCTAAAGTAGAAGAATTTCTGTTTACATAGATCTGAGACCAAACATTTTATATGTGTATTCATGGTGACTTTGAGAAACTCCTAATGCTATTCTGCAGGTATACAGTCCTTAGAGGAAAAAAATGGAGGAGCTCTGAATTCCCCCTTTAATCTAGCCTGTGTTCTATTTTGTACATCTGTCAAACCACATAATATTTCTTATGTAATTCATTCCTATAGAAGGCATTTTTTTATTTCCAGCTGGCATACTTCTAAATTCAAACACTCAAATATAACTTAGTTATTTTTTCCCTATATGTGTATTGCTTATTTACTTTATAAACTTGCACAGAAAATGTAACTGTACACTAAACCATTAGTATTCTGTTGAGAAGATTTGTGTTTTGTGTTGGAGGCTGTTCACATTAAACTCAAGGTCTTAATACTCCTTTGAGGCTTCTGAAGCCCCATGGCAACTCTTGAAAAGACTTTTATTTTTTCAGCATATGTAAATTGGATAGGGTGAAGTCAATGTGATTTAAAGCTAACATCTCTTCAAGAACTCAGATGAGACAAACGTTTTATTAAATGAAATAGTAGAGGAAATTGAAGTTCCACATTTCAATGTAATGTGATCATGAAGATAGAAAATAATATTTAGTGAAATTAAAAGTGCAGGCTTGAAATTTACATCACTCTTAATCTACATCTGTGCTTTTCATTTAATTTATCCGACATGCCCCACTTCTTCCAGTGGAATTACAGAACAAGATCTATTGGATATAGGGATATTAGTAAGACTGCATTGGGGTCATACATTCATTTATGCAATAATTATTTTACTAAATTAATTGGACAGAGATAAAGCAAATTAAAAAGAACAGTTAAATGTTGTCTCACACAGATCCTTCCCTATGTTTATAATTAAATACTATATTTATTTTCAAGTAATATATTTCTCTTTTTTTTTTTAAGTCTGAAAAATAGAGACTTTTCAAGTTATTTCTGTTTCAAAAGTAAGTACATTCAACATTTACTGGGAAGTCCTATTTAAATAGTGCTACATTGGGGCTTAACAAGGTATTACTATTTGTCAGTAGCCAATCTGTGACCTGTATTATGTCATGTCAAAATTCTTTCATCCTGTACATCTTCTCAGACATTTATAATTAATTGTTCAGAGTTCAAAATAATGCATTACCTGATAAAGTATTTTAAGTATTTTTCCAGAATTTGAAAAAACAACAGAGGAGGGAATAAAATAATGCCAAATCTGTTTATAGTTATTTGTGCTTTAAATTAATTAATAGCTGTCATGGCAAAAGGGAACACAGATAATATAACCACTACAAACATTAGAAAAGGAACTTTCATCCTTGTGGGCTTTTACACACCAAGAGGTAACAGCAGGCATGAAGCACTTGATCAAGGACAGTCAAGAACTCCAGCTTCTGTCTTTCTAACCTCCTCATGCCATTTTTTATGTCTACATTCTAGCAGCAGATATTAAATATTTTCAACCAACAGCAGAAAGATGTGTATAAAAGCTCCTTCTTTCTCCTTCTTAGACAGATGTTCACACATCCAAGATAGGAAGCTATGTACCTCAGCACAAATTCTAGCAATACAAAATTGCAATTCCAGATAAATAATTCTAGGTTCAAGGCATTTGTGGCATGAAATATTTAATTTATAGGACAGAATTTATATTTACTTCTAGTTGAGTTTGTATTTAAGTAATATGTACTGGAACTAGGCGCAGAACACTGACTTTAAAAAACAGGACTAATTTAAAACCTCACCTGCTAAAGGGAACTTGGCTTCATGTGTGAAGTGCTTTTTTCAAGTCACATTACCTATCCTTTTCATGGTATGATCATAAGAATCAAGGGAAAAGGGACTTGGAGTACCTGAAAACTATTTTGCCTCTTTGGGTATCAAACTAGACCAGCTGAATTACTTGGATCTTCCTGGGAGAATGTGAATGGCAAGGCTTGCTTTCTAGTGAGAATGCTTCAGTCTGTGATATTAATTTCTGTTTATCCTACTATGTTCTTCATTCAGCTAATATCAGACAGAGTCTGTACCATTTCTACAGATTTATCTGCTTTACAACAGTTACGAAGAAATCTCAGCAGCAATTTATTGTACAAATTAGATTTATCTTTCCAAAACAGCAACAACTTTTCCCATCTATTGTGGCCAAAGAAATTAACTTTCGTGATTTTTATTTTCTATTGTTCCTTCTTCTTCTCTACACAGATGTGAATTAGCTGGAACAAAACAAGACAGCTGCATACACGTTTACTGAAAACAATGTTAGACAAAATATAAATGAAGTACACTTCTATTCAAGAATGACCTTTCTACCTTACCTTTGTATTTTGTGTTTGAAAACCTGAAGCTGTATTTTCAGATGTGGAAAGGCAAATACATTTATTTTGCTGTAAAGAGCAAATATGTAAGGCCTAACCATGCACCTGGTTATCTGTTATTCATATAAACACCTACACTTGATTTAGTTTGTCCCATCTTACTTTAGATCACTGAGGTCTCAAAATAGTGACTTTGATAGCCTCTCTTTGCAGAAAATGTAATAACACAGCTATCTGTAAAAACTCTTCAGCCCACATAAACTGAGTGTTCTCTGGAGGTGATAATACTTCAAGGTCTGTGAAAATGTCATAAGTTGAATAAGTTTTTAACTTAGGATTCTCTGTGAAGAGGCTTCAGTAGATGGAATGAATCTGAGGATGTTTGTCTTGATTATTCAGGGTAGCTTTGACTTACTCCAGAAGAGTGGAGTAAACCCAAGTATTTCATGCAAGAATTCACACAAATTTCATGCAAGAATTCACACAAATGTAATATCAATTATATCTCTCAACATTTTTGCTTCCCACAGACAAATAAACAATACCAAACTACTCGCACCGGTTCACATTTCAAAGTAACTTTTGCCCCTCATACTTGAATGACACTTCTCTAGTATATAATACTTGAAACAGCAGGAGAAAAATCTAACCAGTGATCTAACATAAGTAGTGCTAGATTTGGGTCAACTCTTCACAGTTGGATCTGAATATGAATGTAATCAAGCCCAACAATACTGCTGATAATTATAGAATCATAATGGTTGGAAAAGACCTCTGAGATCATAGAGTCCAACTGCCCACCGGTACTACCATGCCCACCACTAAACCATGTCCCAAGGACCACATTTATATGTTTTTTTGAAAACTTCCAGGGATGGTGAATCCACCATCTCCCTGGTCAGTACGATCCAATGGATGGTAAGTGTCTCTGTGAATCAATTCTTCCTAGTATCCAATCTGAAACTCCACTGCTGCAACTTGAAGCCATTTCCTATTGCCCTGTTGCTCATTACCTGGGAGAAGAGACCGAACCCCACCTTATTACCGCCTCCTTTCAGGTAGTTGTGGAGAGTGAGAAGGTCCCCCCGATCCTTCTCTTACTGAGAATAAACAAGTCCGGTTCCCTCAGCCACTCCTCATGACACTCATACTCTAGACCCTTCACCAACATTGCTGCATTTGTTTGCACACGCTCCAGCAGCTCAGTGCTCTTGTGAGAGGCCTAAAACTGAACACAGTACTCAATTAATAATCAAAATGATAATCCTGAGTCTTTACACAGGTAAGGAGAAACAGAAAAAAATCCAACACTCTGAAAACACCAGATCTTAAAAGCATAACAAAATCCTTTACAAAGTTATACTGTTATATTAATAGTGCAAGTTCTTTTTTTAGGTTCTGATGATTTGTTTAATCTTATTTATAGCTTGTTCATCAGTCCCTATTTAAATGGAAGCAGATATATTTTAGTTATGCAATCCTTAAATCATAGGACATGAAGCCTATCCAAAGCATATAAATTGGACTTCTTTTCAGTTTTAAATATTAATAATGGGTTCACTTAACCACGGTATACAGCTGTCTAATTTTGCAATTTTTACAATAAAACAATTTTCAAAGTTGCAAGTTCCTATTCTTGTCAAAACCCTCTTATTTAATCCATCTGCAGTTGATTTTGTGGTTTTAGTAAATCATTTCAATATATGCTGGCTGAAAACACCTTGCCTGCTATCTACATTATTTCCCCTTAAAATTTAATGCATGGTGGTTGAAGATAAGTATCTGTACAGTACAAACAGCAGAGAGAAATAGCAACACATTTCAAGAAAGTTAAAAAGATTATTTCCTTATCATGACAGCCGAATGGCTTTATGAATTGTACAATCATTATCATCCAGAAAGTCCAGGATGTCATTTTTCCCCTCTCCAAAGCAAACATATTTTACATTGATTTCTGACTCCCATGTCACAGAATACCTTATTCCGACACAATAACAAAACAAACAAACAAACCCAACACTATGCTTGTGAAATGGTATGATTTTCTGTGAACTGCCGTATGTTGAGAGTGTATGACTGAAGTAAATCTTATCACCTGCAGAAATCAGGGGTGCTTTGTCTAGGACAAACATTATTCAAAATGTACTGTCCATAGATAATGAAACTTTTTACCATTGGTTATATTGATCAGTTGACTATTTCATTGTCTGACAACAAATACTGCTTATTTCCCAGATCTATATCTCTTAAATATTTGACATAACAAATAAAGTTGTCCTGTTAAGTTGGTTCAGCCACATAGTAACAAAATTCTGTTTTATTATAGAGTTCAAAGAACACAAGTGCAAATACTTCAGGAATACTTCAGGAAGCCATGGCATGAAACTTCAAATAATCAAGACTGTCATTTTTGTTCCATTTCTGCAACTGCACTTACTTCTAATCATCCATATCTGTGAACAGCAGGTTGATATTACACACCTAACATTTAGACAGGACATGAAAGTTTAGCATGAAATTCTCACTATAAAGTCAATAGTTTAAGCCTCGAGCAAGGCCAGAATTGAAGGGTTGGTGGTAGATTTACACTTTCATACAACTTAAATAATAGTTTTCTGAGGTCCAGAGAAATTAAGGAACTTCATTAAAGCTGCCATCATGGACAAATTTTGCAACGCAGACTGCACAGTTGATGAATGATGCTGTGTGCTTAAGTGCAGTGTTTGATTTAGAGTTTAAACCTTTTGTAGTACCTTCCATGAAGACAAAATATTTAGTGCCACTACACTTTGAACTCTATATTTTTGACAGTATGTTTCATGCCTTATTTGACACCAAAGTAATAAGATTTTAGTCAATGTTCAGTCTGACTTCTCATTTTTCATGCTAAAACCCCAAATGGGTTATTTTTCTACACTAGTGTACTGCTAGTTCAAGGAAGCCCTGAAGCATGTGTAGAGCTTGAAGCAGTCAAATTGTACAACACTGACTTCACAAGATAACACAAGAAGCAAACCCACCAATCAATGATTGTAGTTGCCTATAGGTTCCTAGATATTGTTTTTCAAAAAGTAAATTGCACTGATACAATACTTAACTTCTCAGAAAGTAAAAAACTCACTAGAGCAGATACAGAAATACAAATCATAGACCTCACTTATTAAATGTTAAATAAGATTTCTGTCCCAATTCTAGTTTTGCTTTCTCTATGACACCTGGCATTACAATGGAGTGTTGAAAATACAGATTATTAAACAACCAATGAAGCACTACACATTGATAATGTCCCTCCTTATTTTTATAAATCATAGTTCAAATTATTATTTTAATGAGTATTGAAATCAATAAAGTATGTACCTATATGCACTGTCAAAAGACAGTACAGTCTGATTTTCAGAAATGGAAGGTAGAGTGAATTTTCTGACCTTTCACAACACTTATGTGAATACTAGCATGGTCATTTACCATGTAGACAGTTTCACCATGAAATTCTCGAGATAATAAAACAAACACAGAGGGTAAAAAAAAAGTACATAAAGCCCTAGAATGGCCTTTAATATGTCATGCTTGTCTTGCAGTGGTTAAAAAAGAATTTGCTCACACTGTAAGGAACAGTGCTACCAGTTTGAATTGTTAGTTTTAACAAGCACTAAGTGAAATACTAACTAGATTACAAAGATTGAAGAATAGGATAAAAAAAAAAATCAAAACAGAAAATGACAGAAAAATCCAAAACAGGATGGACACCATTGTACTTCAGCCACAATTACCATTACTAAACAATCTAACTTAAATCTACACTTTAGCCATTTTGTGCTGTATATAGGTAGAAGAAAAATAGAGAGGAAAGAGGTTTGAATGTTTTTATAATACAGAAAAAATATATTAAAATAATAACGATAGATTATATAAGTTTCCTTCTGTACATTATGAGCTATAAAATAATACTACAAAAGAATAAATGCCTGGTTTTGAAAGGAAGGCATGACCATGGTGGGAAGCTGTCTCTGGCAATTTAATAAATGGCTACAAATCACCAGCCATAATTAAAGTCTAAACTCTAAGTTCAGATTAGCAACCATCAACTGTAAAGAAAAGTACATTTAAATTTAAACAAATTTTTATTGGGAGTTCCAATCTTTCTGCTTTCCAAACCCACATTTCTATGGCTAAACTCCAGGCATAGGTATTTGATAATATTACACAACAGTACTATAAAAAAGCATTTTAAAGTATGCAAAATACAGTATCTAAGTATGATTTTTAACTGAAGAAACACAAACAAAACCATACGAAAAAAATCTACGAAACTTTTGATATTGACTGATCTGTGTCAGAGTGTGCAAGTAACTGAATTGTGCTCCCCTTCTGCTAGGGCTTTTGAAAGAAGACACCTTCTGAGTCTGCCATTTGCAATGCAATTTCACTCCATTCCTAAACTGGGTATGATAAACCCTCTGTATTAGAAAACATCTGCAGAGAGTAAAACCCTGACTTAATCTGAGGTCACATCAAGATGACATTGATTTTGGAGGCTAAGATCTTATTCCAGAGCACCTACCTTTTGCATAGCTGTGCAGGAAAAAAAGTGGCATCACTTTCTCTTGACTATTCAGAATATAAGAATGCTCATGTGAACCCTAGGACAAAACAAGAGGGAAAACTAGAATCAGCAATCAAATTAGAACCTGAGCTATAGTTGAATGTTGCAGAATTATATCTGTAGCATGGCCTGTTCCAAGTTCTCTCCTTCCAGTCATTCCCTCAACAACAGCAGTTGTATATAGGAATGGGATCTTAGAGTGGCTGATAACACAGAATAAAACTATGGAGCTGTCTAGCCTCTCCCAGCCATTTTTGGCATAATTCATGCCCATCTGTTCCCTTTCATACTACAGTCCAGAAAGAAGCAGATGGGACCTACTCTGCAGTCTTCTGAAACTCATATCCATTCTAACCTAATTTTGAAAATGACAGTCTTGCTGTCAGCAATTCAGCTCAACCTTTTTTTTTCCCCCTCTACAGAAGCAAAAATAACCTTTAAAGTAATAGGCTTCACCCATAAAGGTCATAATGTTAAAGAGATAGTAACATGTGAACCATCTTCTCATCCCTCAAAGCAGCCTGGTTTCCATGCCAAGCCTTGGACTGGATCTGGGCATGACTCCCTAACATGTGGTATGGCTGATGCTCCCCTGGTATTTTTCAAAGGCAGAAGAGTGAATGTTTTTCTACTGTGTCAGAAATGGCTGCTGCTTGTTTCTCTAGTTGTGAGATTGCTAGATCTTTTTCTTCCTGATGTTCAGCTCTGAGGGAAGCAGTGTCTCAAATGCTTTGCTATTTCATGATGAATTATTCTTTATAAGTCTTTAATAAGTTTAGCTTTTCCAACATCATGAAAAGACTATCCATCACTAGATGGAGAAAGTTACATTTTCTGCTGTCATTCTTCTTGTAAATTTGAGAGTAGGCCTATTCTTTAAAAGAATTCCGTCCCATTTAAGGATAAATTTCTGCATGGACTCAGTATGTAATGACCCTCCTCCACTTTGTCCCTGAATCAAGCCTATAGTGATGGTCGACTGACATTTTAACTATCAGTTTTATACTCTTTATTTTTCAGATTTTTTTCTTCTTTTGTTGGGATAGAAAGAAAGTAATGTCATCAGCTACTCTTTTCTCCCTATGCTTTTACTGAAAAAAATAAAATAACATTAAAAATTTTGCAAAGAGAGAGAGAAAATGCAGAAATCTGATAATCACCATTATTTTTTGGACCATATCTGAAGATAAGTGTCTGCATTTTTTTTTTTTACTTCTAGTGGTTTCTTATATGATGTAGAAATGTGCTGATTCAAGAATAAGCAATTTTCCATTAAAATGGACAAGTAACAGATAAATTTGACGATCTTGTGACAGATCACTCCAGGTTCTATCATTCTCTTATGGTACATACATATCAATGAGAAAACATCACTTCTCACTGATAATTCCTATCCCAGTCAACATTAAATAAAGTAAATCATAATGGAAGAGATAAAGACAGGCAAGAATTCAACCCAGTGAGTACATATGAATGAATAGAATTTTACTTGCTTTCAGCCCAGTGTCTGGCAGAACAGTAGAATATGAGAACTGTCCATAAACAGATAACAATGATAAACATTAAGAAATCCAAGATGACAGATAGAAGTGTTTACCTCATTAGCAAAGCTTCTATGACTTCCTTATGCAATGCCTCAATCTGACCTAAAGTGACGAGGTATTTTTCACACTGCTGCATCTTAAGCAGCAGCCTTGCAGATTAATTCCTTTGTGTTGTCTTGACATTTTTCCTAGCTAGATATTTTCAAGAGGGGACAAAACCCAAAATACTTAAGTCAAGACTGACAATCATAGAATACTGTCCTTCCTCTCTTCACAATGGAATACATGAGAACCTTTCAAATAATGGGTCTCTTTGCATTTTTTTCCTGTGAATTTGACCTCAGGTTCAGAATGTGTCTTTATGCCTTCTGGTAACCTTGACAAATATCTAGGAGTATGCAGAATCTTAAACATTTCTCATTCCCTCAAGTAAACTGGAAAATGTTACAGTCTGTTCCATATACATGAGTTACTGCTGTCTAGTGCTGATGAATCAGGCATACCACATACCTGCTCTTGCCAAAAGGCAAGAGTGGTTATCACTTCCTTTTCACACTGCTTAAGTAAATTATTTATTACAAGTTCAACTGAATTTTAAAATACAAAAACATTAGTTGCCTTAACTTTAGATTCTAATTTAATTGTTGGGTTTTTTCCTCTAATTGTTTAAGGTATTTTTAAATGTAAGAAATCAAAAAGAACATTGAAGTATTTAAAAATAAAACAGTGATGCAGCTCACGGTTTGTTGCTGGGGTGGAACGATCCTAATTTACCACATATGATCACGCACCACATGCAGTCAGCGCATAGCCTATACATATACATTTTGTTTCATATATTATGTTTAGCTTCTCAAATAAATGAGAAAAGTGTTCACAGTTCATGCAGAATTCTCCTGCCCAACAGTGCCATCAATTCTCTCATCCTCTCTCTTTCACTTCAGGGTTATAAATCTTTGTTTCTCTTTGAAGAAGTTGCATTAATATTTAATTGGAAAACTTCATAAAATGTTAGAAAAACATTACACCAAACACAGAGTAATACCCAAGAGAGTAAACAGCAGGATTTGTTTTATGTAGTTTAGTTGTGCATTTGCATTTCATTCTAATATCACTGACCTACTAAAAAAATCTGCTCATATTCTTACTGTGTATGGGAAATCTGGTTTTGTCTAAAAAAATTAAACCCATGAAAAAGCTCCAACTTGCAGTTTACCTTGGCCATTTTGGGATGAATGCTTAAAATGTATGGACTTGTTTTTCAAGGCATTAGAGAAATGCATAATTAAACAAATACCTCTTAGCAATTTGAGATGTATTTCATTGTGCACAAGTCTTTGTTTTGATTTAATACCACTTATTTTATGATGCCAGATGCACTATAATACTAATATTAAAAGGCATGCAGATACTGAAGATAAAATCCTGTATGAATCTGAAATTATAAAAAATTGATAGATTTTGACACAGAAGTATCACTAAAAGAACAAATAATTCAAAAGATTCATCTTGAGAGGAGCAAATTTAAGGGCTATTCTTATGCAGCATCTAATATATTTAATTTATTAGTCTAAAATATTTATGTCACATGGGGAAAAGTGAGAGGGAATATGTTGCACTTAAGATACTCTGGCTATGAGAAGAATGAATCTCAATTTCTGGATTCTCACTGAGGAGAAATGTATTATGAGACACCTCTAACATCTACCTCTCAATAGCACACACACAGTCAAGCTGAAAAATGCATTTCATATCAGCATCATTTAAGTTCTAACTTCTTATTAACCTTATTTATCTGTTAGCTGTCTGTTAGGATTCAGGTTCTCAAACAGTGTGTTTATGATGAAGTAATTAAAACCTATGGAATGTAATATTCTAAGGTCCTACATTCTAGCATTAGATATCTTTTCACATACAAATTAAATTATTTTAATATAAACTATTACTCTATTAAGTAATTCTTAAACCCCATATTCAGGCTTTTGGTTTAGTTTAATGTATTTTTAATATTGAGTAAGGTATTTAAAAATACTTATGATAAAAGCCTACTTACATATCCATCTGCTTGATTTAATACATTAATGCTTTCAGAAAACACTGTATTAATAATCAAAACAAACATTTTTATACAGAATGCACTTCTCAATGAAAATTTAGAACCACATGTCAAAATGATAGCACATGATAACATCAAGCTTAGCAGTCAGTCTCTAACACCAAGCAAACAAATTCTTAGCTGAGACCTTTTTCCTCTTTATTTTACAATCACTTAGATGTGACTCCAGAATGCATATCTGTGTCTGTGCAGTCTGAGCTTTTTCAAACACAGAATTTCCACTGGGGTCTCAACTGAGATACTGCTCCATATCCTTCTAAGTCCCAAATGAGTACTTGTTCCAATTTTGAAAGTCCAAGCTGTATCTTTCCTTCTAAAAGAACTCTGTATTTGGGACAAGCACAGAATATGTAATAGATCTGCTGTACAGATCCACTTTGGATTAGAAGGAAGATTTTATCTTTTATCTTAATGTTTCTAATTCCCTGTAGAATAACAGAATGTGAAGATTCACTTTTGCATGTACAAATTCCTTGCTCAGACCACAGCGGAGTTAGAATAAATTCAGCCCCTAAAGTTCCTTTTACCTCACCCAAGATAAGAAATTATAGCTAAAATGCTCCTTAACATCATATCAAGTAACTGTATCTGAATTGCAACTAAAGGGGATTACAATTCAGTATTTATGACCTTTACTATCAAAGTCTTTATTAACTTAATAAAAATACAAAAGAGCCTGTTCTCCTCACCATTTACATGTTACTTCTTTACTATTCAGTAGGTCTCTATGTAATTTACCAAGTGTTTACAACATAAAGATAAAACCAGAAATTCCGATGAAATAATTTACATTTAGGAGATGAAGTATTACTGCAACACCACACAGCTTTTATCATTTCCAGAGTTGTTAAAACTGTTAATGGTTATATCTATTGAGAATTTGGGTTTGCATCTTTTTGGATAAATAGAATGTCTATCACTTTAGCTGCTCAAATGACAGGAGACTCTGAAACTTCAGAAAATGGGAAAACCTGATTATTATAGGTTATTGGAAGCACAGTACAGAAAAACCTGTTTCTGGCATCAGTTCACATCACAGGGCTGACACGATGCTACTGAGTGTAAGTAATTTTCAGCTGGGCCTAACAGGGCTACAAAAGCATCTCTTCACCATGCTTCCAAGCACTTTGGATCCCATGAGAGTTTCTTAATTCAGCTAGATCTTTTGTTCAGACCAAGCTAGCTGCATGAAATCTGTAGCCATCATGCCCCCTTGGAGCCCAGATTGCTGATAAGCACATTGTGGAGAAATTCAAAGTGTTCCTGCACTGTTAGCATAGGTATGGCTAGGCATTTTGGCTCCAGTTCAGCACCAGCATTTGAAGTGCATCTGAAAAAGAAATAAGTTAGGGACTGTAAGACAGAGCAGCACTATAGAGTGAAGGGCAAGTAAAAGAGGAGAGAGACTGAAAGGGAAAATAGAAATTAAATGGTTAGTGCTACTAGCCTAGAGATGATATGGAAGCTGTTGTAAGATCACAGGGCTTCATCCTGTCAGTATGAATCACTTACTCAGAGTCATATGTTATACCAAATAGAAATTGAGTTGAATTACAGAATACTCATTCCATTTTGAGGGCCTGAATAGTGTTGAAGACACTCAAACTTTGCTTTCCCGGTTTATGAAATCACCAAGTCCCTTTACTGGCATTATAGACTCATAGCTCACAGCTGTCTGCTATTTATTCTGTGTATAATCTCCTTATTTTCAGGAAGTTATAAAGTGTGTATGAAAGGTTCCCTAAGGGATGAAACTCAGTATTAAAAAAACCTCAAGCCTTGAGTGATTTATTTCACAAAATGATTTCATAAAATAAGAAAACCATTGCTGCTACTCTTGGTCTTGTTTAAACTGTGAGAGAGCCAAAGCATGAATAGTTAATAGCTGCTCTCTAAACATTTGGGCTCCTGGAAATTGAGCAAAAGTAAATACCCACACACATGTATGGTCATCCCAAAAGGACTCAAAAAGCTTTTAAGAAATTAATGGTCTATATCTCTCAGTCAGAAATGTATCCTTTATGTAAACAGACGTTTACCACCTTTTAGGAATCATGACATAAATCAAATTATTGTTTCTAATGGGAATCTGTTTAGTCTGCATTAATAAATATGTAAATAATTTCTTTTCTTTTTTAAAATGTTCTTTACAACTCTCAAAATGCAAAGCACACCATAAAATGTTTGCTTTGTATTTTCCTTCTTTTAGCAATTTCTTCACAGAAGGTAATGGATTAAGTAAATCCAGAATTATTACCCCCAGACACATTACAAATCAGGGCCATCTTAACCACATGTAACCACCATGTTAAGATGAATTTCTTCATTTGCACAGATCAGTCACAGCAGTACAATGAGCCTGACATCAGACACACCACACATGGACAATTTCCCCTCTGAGTAGACCCATACAGTAAAAGTGCACTGAGTTGGAGGGGTTCACAGGAAGAGTAACTTCTTAGAAACTTAAACAGCAGGGCTTCTAGAAATAGCAGCAGGTGAGAACTACCCTGATTCACCTGTAATTCAACTCTCCCCCTTTGTGCTTCAACCCAAACCAACAAACTAGCTTAACCATTAAGTATATTGAGAAGAAATGAGAACTGCAAGACATTTAGTCCTCAAAGGCAGCAGCTAAAAAGTCTGGAAATTATAAATCTAGAGGAAGAGATAGAATTTGATTCTACATGAATAGACCTAGTTTATTTCTGCAGACTTGCCTCCTTTAAGGTCAATTCTCTGTGTAGATAAGGTTGCTTGCATTAGGCTGACTTCTCAAAGGAGCCTAAACAACACATGGATACAAACCCTACTGGGTAAGATTCATGTATAAGTTAATGTTGCTTTCTGCTGCAAGGACAGTCTGCAGTCTTTTAGTGTAAAGAAAAATAAAATCCTTAAGCTTTCAGTGGGACAAAGACTAACTCAGTTAGGTTCCTTTGAAAATCCCAACCAGAATTCTCAAAAGAACATAGAATAAATAATAACAGGTTTCTTCATCAGAACACTTTCATCCATCAATTGCTTGGAATCCCATGCTATACAAAAGCACCAAATAAGAGTGTTTGCACTTTAGGATTAGAATAAGGCAGGCACATTTTGTAGAGAGAGAAATCCTATTAACGTCAACTTCTTAACAGTAATGTATGTATCTACGTTTTGTACTTACGTAAATGTGCTCAATTCATATGGTTATTATGGATCTCCAATCTGCACCAAAATAATTACACATATTGAGTTGCAGCTTGAGGCTTATACTTGCAGGATACTCAGAAAAGATACATTTAATCTACTGTTCTTTTTTCTTTCAATTTAAAGCATAGATTGATAGAGTGACTGATCTGGTAAGAAATACTTTAGACAGTAAAATTGAAGGTTTTTTAAAGTATTCTTAATGCTTTTTTAAAAAACTAAGATAACTGAAAATCTATTAAGTTCTCTTTTTATACAATACAATAATTATAGCTATGACTCATACAAATCAACCTTTCAGATATCTTGTCATAAAATAAAGGTCAAGTTACAGAAAAAAAGTCTTAAAAAATTTCTTAAAGAATATAAATGGATAACATTGTAACTTTCATTAGTTTTAGCTTTTAAAACACTTAGAACTTATTATTAATTTCTGATGACTGCTTTTGAAACTAGAATCTTAATCTAGCTATGCCATGTAGCTAACGTTATACATGAAAAATCTTTATGATACACACTAAAACGTTTATGGCACTGCCATAATTTCATCAGCAGTTATCAATCAACAGTGTAAGAAAAGGTCTGCAGTTTCACACACCATCATTTTATAATACTGGCAACAACTTCCTATTTAGAATTACTCTGATCTTATTTAAAATGAAAGAGGATACAGAAAAAAGTGTCAAACAATCCAACTTTAATAATCTGTTCATCATCTATTAGCATTGAGAACAAATTACTCTCTTAACCAAGAAATTATAGACAACCATAAGAAACTGTAGACTTTGACACTAGAAGTCTTTATCATATAATTATGTAGAAATATTGTATTTAATTAGCCTCAATTTAGATAGTTGTTGCCACAGGTCAAATGAAAAAAGCAAAGGATTTTTGATAAGTCCATCTGCTACCACAGCTTTTTAAGTCTGCCAGGTTTTGCTTTGTATTTATGTTTAAAAAGTAAAAGCCACACAGAACTAAAGTAACTCTTCGATTGTCAGTTTAACTGACCAGAAAAGAAAATGAGTGGGCTATCTAGTCAAAAAACTAAAATAGTTTTGCCTAAAAATTAAACAATGCATGAAGTTAGATACAATGGTTATTTTAGAGGCAATCAATGTGTCACTGCCAGTTCTATAGTCCCATCAGATTACTGTGACAATTGAATTTTGTTAGCTTCACATTAGGGAGTATAATGTGAGTAAGAGTCCCTGCAATCCTTAGTTCTGTAATTTCTTTCTGCATTTTTAAAGCACGTATAAACATGTATCAAAGTGTTGAGGAACATTTTGAGTTAAATGCTTGAAAACATAATTCCAGTAAACTGATTGTATTTTTGAAAATTTTTGTCTCTTATTAAAAAACATTTAGCAAAAGCCATGGAGATAGCAAACCCAGAGGAAGATGAATGGCATAATTTCCCTTCTGTCATTCCCAAAGGACTCACTTTTACAGTTTAGATGATCTGAACTACACCTATTGAGGTTGGACCTGATGAACTTAAGGGTCTTTTCAAACCTAAATCAAATCAGAGTTTTTCCCAGAGAAAGTCAAAAACAATGTCCTAGGAAATCCCTGACTCTTGTGTAACATTTGTACTTCTTACACAAAGAGACTGACTACATAAAGTCTCATATTTTGTAACCATTGAACACAGTGCAGAATTATGCAATGTTTCTGAGTTTATTATAATTCCTAAAATTGTTGATGCAAGCCAGTGATGTTTTAAAATAAGCATGTAAAAATGGTGCATGCAACACATTCAGAGGGAGAACTCACTGAAAACAAACCCTATCCCACCCTACAGCAGAACATAATGACAACCAGTTACCTCACTGAAGCATGCGGCACAGCCTGTGTTCTTGTTGCACTCTTCTTCACGAGCGCAGCTGACAAGCTGCTGTGAAAGTAAAATTTGTAATCTCGATTATGCTTCATTTCTTTTCACAGATACCCTGCTACTGCTATACAGAATCATTTACTACTTGGTATTTCATGCAAAATTCACAATCTTAGTAGGTGCAAAGACCACATTTACTCAACACTGATTTCATCAAATATCCACACCATGTTACAAATCAACAATAAATGTAATTTCTACCTTTTATATTTCATTTTACAAGTCAGTTCAGAGAATGACACTTTAAAGACAATGCAAATTAACCCTATACGTTTTCTTTTTCACAATAATTACTAATGAATTATATAACCTGTGATGTTGCAACAATATGAAAAGTGAAAGAAACCAAAACATTAGTGCAACAACTATTATTGCAGAAGCATGCCTAAGTAACACTAATACTGGAGGACATGTTAATTCTTTCAGTGGCAAAGTAGTGGTGCAAGCAACATTTATGAGAAGGGATATAAGTTTTAGCAATTTGCAACACTGCAACTCTTGCTTTTTTCATAAATCTGCTCAGTGTAATTCAAGAGTGTTCACAGTGTCCTTTCAGAAACATCATTGCTTCTGGTTTAAAACATTCAGAGGCTAGCAGTCAGAAGAAATATATGGCAACAGAGATGATTTCTTGTCTCATGGGAATCAGAGTCTGAAGCTGGAATCTTCAGCACACATTTCTCTCTGAAATTTCTTGTTAAGCAATTAAATAAGCAATGCCATTGTTGTCTCATTAGCAATTTATTCTTGAATTCCCAGAATTAAAAAGATTCTCTTGTCAAGATACTGCAGAATCAGAAGGACTAGAGGTTTTTCACTCAGCAAGAAGTTTAAGAAAAGATTGTTCTACTCAGAGATACGAACCATGTACTTATTTTCAGAACCCTAGTCTTGCAAAAGTAGGTGTCATTCTTTAGGGTAGATTAAGCATCAAGTTGAAACTTGCTTTCAAACCAGAACCAGTTTTTTAACACTTTTCTGAGGAGACACTGGGTGTATGTAAGAGTATTGAATCTTGATTTACAAAGGGTCAATTGTAAAATAATTATCAACATGTGAAAATATTCAGTAGGGGGTGGGATGGAGCTATACTGTCCTCAGTGATGTCCAGTGACAGGACAATAGGCAATGGACACAAAACGAAATGCAGGAAATTCCACCTAAACATGCAGAAAAAACTTCTGTACCGCAAGGATGATCAAAACCTGGAATAGGTTTCCCAGAGAAGTTGCGGAGTCTCCATCTTCAAAGAAATAAAACAACTGAGCACAGCCCTGAGCAACATGTTGACCCTGCTTTGAGCACAGGGAAGTTGGAGTAGACAATCTCTGAAATTCTCTTCCAATCTGAACTATTTTATGATATTTACTCTAACTGCATTTTCACCATCAATGAAACAGAAGTGTTCTTTGCCTGCCAGAGAATGTGTATGAGAAGGAACAGACTTACCCTTATCTCTGCAATACACTGACTAATCCGAGGAAACATGTAATCCAATAGCAGCTCCAGGAAACTACTGTAGACAAAAAACAGGGAAAGGCTGTTGGCATCTAAACAGAGATGAGAATGAATGCTTAACTGAAATGGTTTTCTGAGAAGTGTTCCACTAACAAACAAAAAACCACCAATATTTTATCAATATAATACGAGTATTCCGTGTCCTCATATTCACAAGCAGTTCATCAAAATAATAAAGAACAATATAAAGAATTTATAATCATGTTACCATAGATCCTAGACTGCTGCCATCTCTCTCACAAGGCCATAAAGATATAGATCATCTTTTGCAAGCTATGATATCAGATGGGGCCAGTTAGATGGTTCTACAATTATATGGAAAGTGAGTTCCATTCTCTGTGACATGCTTCCATTCTCTGCAGAGATACTCTTGTTAAAAAAATATGAATTGTTTTTTGATCCATCTTGTGATCTAGTTACAGAAAAGAATGGATATTCCCACTCTATTTCTTTAGTTGTATTTATAAATGGAAATACTCAGAAATTTAAAAAATTATATTGAAGGATTTGGAATCTTTTTTCTTCTACAGCAAAACATGATCTTTATTGGGAAGGTACATTGTGCCTCTGCAACACTTTGCATTTTTCCACAAGCAGTAAGATTCATCAAAGGAAAAGTAAGCAGCTGAACTTTCTAATGTCAAGCAGAGAGAATTGTAGCTGCATGCATAAATGTGGGCATATATATTTGGCCTATAAACTGATCTATATAAAGAGAATGTTCTTTAAATGTTTGGCATGCCTTTTCTTGTTCTGTCCTTTCACTTGTGTGAAATACTGGTAGAGCTTTGTTTCATGAAAATATAAATACATAACAAATGTTCTCAGAAAAACAAGATATTTAAAATACATGCAAATGTAATTATGTTCCCTTCTGACTACCATGGGCAATGTAAAGAGCTTTTAGTGGAAGCAGGAATCATGAATCTGGTGCACAAATGGGAACAACATTCAGATCTTACCTCTCCTGGCACACTGTATGCTACAAAGAACACAAAGTGTGGATTTACTGAAATAAAACAACAATCTGTCTTTACTTAGGTATGTTGTGCTCCAGTGTAATGTTTCAGTCAAAATACTATCGAGGAGCTTAAATATTGAGAAAAAACAAATAAAATAAGAAAAATACAGTGGTATTGTAGTAAATACTTAGGCAGTTACAGTTCTATCAAGGTCAGGAGACCTATTAGGTCTGTGTCGTGGACAAATTCCCAAACTTATTCTAACTTTCTTTAAAGCCTTCTCTAGATTATTTCAAATAAGTATCAAATATCAAATACATTAATATGAAAGTTTCACCTTGAATTACATATCACTGTAACATCTAGACTCATACTGTTTCAAGTACACCAATGAATAATGCAAAACTATAGCCAACATAATCCATAGGGGTGTTCTCATACCAGGTTTGCTAAATGCTGACTGACCTCAAGCACTCAGACACTTTCAGTGTCTTTTGATGCTGGTATTTCTGTCAGACAATATGTGCAAATCTCTTGCCAGACTTCTGAGGTGAAATTGCTTAACACTAAGGGTTTGTATAGGAAGTCTCAAGCCACTTGAAACACACTTTATTTCAGATCTCATTTTATAACCCAAATCAGAAGTGAAGTTTTTGAACCCCAGCTTTATGTGAAACTTTTTTCCTACCATAAGAATAAGTTCCATTTGAAATTAATTCTGCAATTTCATCAAATCTCAAATGTAAAAATATGCATTGTAGAAACCTAGCAGCATTGTTAAATCCCTGTTTCTACAGGTAGCTTGCCATGACAGAATTTAAAACCAGAAGATAATTCAATCTGAAGGGAGCCACTTGCAAAGCTTACATGCTGCTATGTTCTAAATTAATTATAAACCTTTGAAGAAAATAACCTAAGCAGTTTTGTTGAATCATTGTTCCCTGAGAAGAGAAATACTGAAAGCATTTTAAGACCATTATTCAAATAATGTTTAGGCTATATTACTTCTTATTCAAAAAAAAGATGCATCAAAACCATTAAAGTTACCAGAGCAATGCATATTATTTTATATTGTGAACATATCTATGCCTGAAATTATGTGCCTACTTTTGAGAATTAACATACAGATTATAAGTCTTTTACATCAGAGGTGTTAGGAAAATTTAAACTCTTCAGTTTATATAGAAAACAATCAGATTACAGTTATAAGCATATATAAAACAAGTTATACAATGTATAAGTGGTATGTTTTATCTGGTTTTTTTGTCTTTTATCTCTATTAATTTTGTAACATATAATACCAATATTCTCAGTCATACAGGCACTATATTCTTTAAAGCATTGTAATTTCACAGAAAGTAACTGCAGATTCAGTTAAAAAGATTATTTTTACATTTTATAAAGTAATTTTAAGAGAGTTCAAGGTTTGTAGCACATTTGAGGACTATTATTAGAGATTAGAACAATACTTAAAAACTCTTAAATACCTCAGTCTCAGGCTGCCTACACAGGGTTTTAATGGAAGAGTCTCTCCCTGTAGACTATTTATTATGGATTGATAAGTCATTTTGGGATACATATTGTGGTATCACTTGTTTTATTTACCAAATTCAATATGACAATATTTGTTCAGTGAAGTAGTGTTTTACTAAATAAGAGCTACCACAAAATCTACCCAAAACTGCAAAAATCCCTAAATTTAACTAGATTTGTAAAGAATGTTTGGGTTAGTTAGATGAATTGAGCTAAAGAGATTTCAGCAAAAAGCTCTAAGGCTACAAAGAATAAAATTAGAAAAGCAAAACTCAGATTTTTGTTAATCTAACAAAGTTCACAATAAAAACTGATGTTGCAAGTAAGATGGATCTCACTTGATCTCATCTGAGATGGTCATCCTGACTGAAAGCCACCTTATTTCTAACTCCTCCTTTTCATGGAAAGCAATATTGATGAATTTGGTACCAAAAGATGTGGATGGTGTAAGTGATAACATTAAAAGAACCCAGGTAGTAAGACGTGACTCTGGAGTCAGAGCTACTAACTGAATCAATCAACAAATCAATACAGCCTGCAAGCACTGTAGCAAGCTGAGGTGGTTCTCCAATTCCCTGATCATCTTTTTAGTTGGCAGTGGCTTCTCCCTCTAGCTTTCATAGTTTTTATTTATTTATTTATTTACAAATTAACACCTCTCATCTGAGTGTGAAGTGAAAACAATAACATGATGCTATAAAAAAAACCCCAAACAAATGACAGCTCACAGATGGGATTAGATCTGTTGTTAGGTGGTGTCTGGAGAAGAAAGCAACACAAGTGAGAGAGTTAGGTGGCACAGCTGTAGGGTTGCCACTGGCTTTGCAACTAATTAACAGCTGTGAAATGGGGTGATTCTGCAAAGGGACCAAATAGAGGGAAGGAGGTGAATGATTGTTCTGGGAGAGGGGGAAAGTACGTGAAAGTGACTCAGGTCGTTTGTGAAAGCTCAGCTCAAGATGAGAGGCCAGAGGAAAGGCAAGTACATGTGAACTACTTATTAGGGTCTGAGGGAGACTTCAGACTGAATTAGGCTGGACACATCTGTCCTCTTCTGGCTACAAATACACTGCTGAGGAGAATACTTCCCCAGCTACTTGTTACAGTCTCTCTGCTGGAATTTGTTGCATCCATATTACTGGCAGCCGAACTCCTTGCTTAATCACTCCTTGACAAGCTCACTCCAATAAGACTGATAGGAATTACTGAGTGATCAGAAAAGCAGCTCAGACAATTTAAGACACCACTGTCCTCTGGTAGGAGTGCAATGGTGAGCAGGCTAGAGCGAGAATCCATTTAGCCAACTCAACTCCAGCCAAAGGTAGACACAAAACTACCCAAAAGGAACCTCTGGAGATCATGTAGTCCCCACCTACAGCCTTCTCCCTGGGTAAAGCAGCAGAATATCGGTTGTGTAAATATGTATACAGAAGGTAGAAAGGAAGCTTTTAAGTATAAATATTCTGATTTAACAAAAATAAGGACCTTGTGCTATTCCCCTTCTACATTTCAATTGCTGGCATTATTATTGTGTAAACTATGAAATTATATTTATGCCATCTCAAAAAAGCATATGATAGAACCAGAAATGACAAAGGACAAGAATCGTAAGAGCTATAGTATGGCTTCCATACAAAAGGAGAGGAGTTGCATTAGGTCTTTTCAGTTCGGAAAATTAAATGACTGAAAGAGGATAAGGCAATGATGAATGATACATAAAAGGAAAAATTATGTATGGAAGTCTTAGGATTATTTAAAATTTCTTGCAAAAATAGAAATAGAAAGCAACCAATAAAATAAGCCAGTGTAAATTTTAAAGAACTTACAGTTTTTCAGTTTCCCTAACCACACGTAAGCCTGGAGCATTATATTGCAAGAAACCACAGAGACAAATATAAATGGATGGAAAAACATGTTAGAAAACATATATACACTGATGGCTCACATGCAGCTCCTATCAGTGTGCCTTAATTGCCAATTTTTAGAATCTGGGCTATTGTGCAACAGAAATGAACAGTTTATACTTGTTCCATGTCCTTTTCATTCATAAATTGTTGTTGACCCCTCCTCTGTTGTCATGGCCCCTCTTCAATTCTCAGGAGATTCAAGTTGCCACTCCTTTGAACTGTTTTTATAATAGATGATGGCCAAGGTAGACCTTTTGTCTGAATGCTAAAATCATCCTTCTCATGTTTCTATATGCAGCAACTACCAAAATGTCAAAGATTCAGATTCTAATGTTGCAAGTAAAGACACTTGGCTTTCTTTCTCAGTGGACATATAGCAGCTGTAGCATAGAGAACAGTTTACCGTGTCCCTGAAGAACAGGCTTACAGCTCCACAGACGGCAACAGCCAGATCAGTCGGTGCAGTTGTACTGCAGCAACAGTCTCACAAGGAGTCAGACAAGACATTTTCATCAGAGCAAGAAATCTAGAGAATTTGTATTTTGTTTCAATCTAAGATCTAGAATTTTTTTTAAAATTACAAACAATTGTTTGATTTTTCTGCGGTGATAAAGCCAGAAAAAAACAGACATGGAAGCAGTTCCAATAATAGTGGCAAACTCAACCTTGATACCTGTTTATCTAAGAGTCTGGAAGTAACACTGATGCTAATGTGAGCATATAAGCATCACTCATTACAGCAAATACAAGAGTTTGACCTCCTGTGTCTGTCAGTGTTAGTTCACTACTTTACAAGGTTTCATATCTGTAAGGTCACTGAAGCAGATGAACAGATAAAGCGAGCAAGAAAACGCAGGGTATTTTTTCTATGTAATGGAAAGCCTAAGCACAAAACTGCGTCTGGAGAAAAATATGTACAGCAATTTCCTACCAGCTGGAGATAAAAAAAAAAAACCACTCAGCTTGTCACAGCTAACTGTAGCAGTTAATTTTATTATTATAATTATCACTTTTTTATTGCAATAACGCCTAGATGATCAATTTGGGAGTTGAGTACCCCACTGTGGTATGAATTGCACATAGAACACAAATACAACCCCTGCCTTAAATGGCTCACCTGCAGAGGTCTACAGAGACTTTAAATGCAGCTTGCTTTTAAAGTATAATAGATCTTAGTGCAGAATTTAACATGAGAAGGTACAAAACATGGCATGTTACTCTAAAATAAAGACATACACAATATGCATTTGTATCTTTCTTGCACTACACCAAATAGTATTTGTCTACCCTGATCAGCTACAATCACTAAAGACCCAGCTCATGAGACCACCAGGAGAACAATCTCCATTTTGTTAATGTGCAATGTGTTGTTGGAGACTTTGGAAAGGAAAACTGCATGCATTTGATAAATAGTAGGTGTTGCTATTATTCAATACGATAAGTGGCATTAACAACCTGCTCTCTCCAAGTAATCTCTTACTAGATTCCAGCAATAAGGCTTTTTCTCTTATTGTGAAGAATCTTGTCCCTTTGAATAAAGATCCCAAATAGTTGTAAATTACCATTATGACCTGAAAATCTGTTTAAACACATACCCCTGGTCTAAGTCCCTTACTGTAGGCCGTGTAAGTAATGCAATGGAGCATAATGTGCACTATGTTAAGAAATCCTATGGTAAATTATTAATTACATTCAGGCTATTATAAAGCAGACTAAGGTATTACTAAAATCCGGCCTCAAACAATGATGAGTAGCAGATGCTTCACTAATCATGAAACACTAACATTTATGGAAATCTGCTTCTCCAATCCAAAAATTCTTTTCAACAGTGACTTTCATACGTTAATGACATGATGTTTAAAACTGTACGATGCAGTTCACATGTACTGCTACAAGGTTCGCTGCAGCATGCTCAGATTACGATCTCCTCCTCTAGGTATTCACCCAGACATTGCCAGTCGCTGGCATTTCAGACAGGGACACTACTAAGAGAATTACTTTTTCTTAAATTACAGTAGCTGAACTGTGAAACTTTGTATAAGTAAAATTAAAGATTTTAATGTTTAATTTTTAGCTTTCACAGAGATATTAAACTGGCAGCAGTCTGCATCATTATGATTTAACTTATTATAATAAAGTACACGGTAAGTGTAAAACTCCAAAGCTCTCAAGGTGTTGTCACAATAAAGATTGAAAATATGGTTAGATATGAAAGGAACGAAGAAAATGTAAAGACTTGCAGAAATGTTAGGTGTAAAGTGCCAACATCTCTCAGCTGATTTGACTACTACCATTAGCATTTTTAACTTTGTAACTTGCAGAACTTAAATGAGTGAATGACAGAGAAAAAGATGCCTCCTAGGACAGTAATGTTAAAAGGTAAACAAACATAGTTAGCATTCGACTTTCATCTGTTGTAAAGTGTCTGGCTTTTCTGTAAGACATTGGGAAATCAACACCTCTCATAAAAAGCTAACTCAATTACATTCTATTGGCTTATATCCTTTACTCATCTTAAAGGTTAAGCTGCTTTTACAGATAATGCATTTATAAATCAATGCAACAAAATGGCTCTACTGACAGCAATGCAGCACACTACTTGAGTAGCACTGGTTGTATCCAGGCAACACTACTGCGTAAGTCAGAAAGACCATGTGAGAAATTTGCTTACCTTCAAGAGGAAATACACACCTGAGTGTCCAAAGTTGTCATAAGAACAGAGTAAAATAGAAGAGCATTAGATCATTTTCAGTGAAAAAGTTCAAATCTGCTAATATTTGCTTAATGAAAAAAGTCATTTAAGTAAGAAGTCTTTATACCTATAATGTCTGTCTTATACAACATCCCTTTCATACATATGCTTTTGAAATCAGATGTTTAGATTAGTTACAAAAAGTACAGGTGCTCCAATTTTTTTTTTGTTTTGTTTTTCTGGGCTTATTTGGTTGTTTGTGTTTATGTTATTACCCCCAGTTTTGTAGATTTGGTGGGGTTTTTTTGTTTTATTGTTGGGGTTTTGTTGTTGTATGTTTTTCCCCTTATCCAAAGATAAACATCAAGTATTAAAGAAGTAACAGCTTTAGTCATAAAACACCCAACTTCACACTCAGACTAGAATGCAGTTTTTATGGTTACTGTTCCACTTTAAATTTACTGTACTGTCTTTTAAAGGTATATTTTAGAAAATGTATGCATAAGCATTAGCTATGGTTATTTGTGATGCATATAAAATATTTAATAGATGCTTAAACTGCAAGTTGTAGATGAAGTACCAGTAATACATTTAAAAGCAAGAAATCATTTGATCAGCAACCAAAGAACAAACATGGGCTTTGCCTGAAAGATCAAGACTCTTTCGTTGATGGTGTAAGTATATATAATGTAATAACACTTCTGAGATTTCTATCTTATTGATAAATATTTACTTCTGAAGTAATATGCAGTTCTATCATGTTTAGAGGTAATTGATATGGGGAGGTCTGGAATGCTGACAGGATCCTGCCTTACTTATTTGGTAGCATATCACTCCCACAAGTGACACAGTCTCACTTGGTTTCACTCAAATGGCAACTTTTTCAGTTTTTCACTGTATGAAAAGTAATTAGTACATGAGATGTACTGTATCAGCTTTTAATATAAGGCAGCAAGAGACCTCTGTTTCTGCCAGTGCCACGTGAGAAGTGCTCACAGCTGATGAAAAGGTAGTAGTTTTTAGCTTAAATTTAATGCCCTTTTCATAACTTCCCTTTCTTGCCTCTATTTCTCAGTGGGTCTTCATGCATAAAGAAAATTCAGCAATCATAGATTAAACAAAAATAGCACTTGCAGACTGGAACAACGGTTTCTGACTGCCACAGACTGGTTGCAGTCTTCACTAGTAGCCCATACTCAAAGTTGTCCTTTTGTGACCCATTTCCAGTGTGTAACATTTCTCTAACGTGTAGAGCACCATGAGGCTTTGCAAAGCATTTGGGTATCACAAATTAAGAGGCACTAAAAGGAGTATTTCTCATCCTCTTCATATGCACCTTTTTTCTCCCTTACATTGTTTTTACCACTTTAACTCTCGCTCCACAGAATAGAATTTGCCCTTCTCCAATCTCAGATTAAGAAGTTTTTTTAGAAAGACCTGAGAGTTAAAGAGAATCAGTCACCAGACAGAACTAGCTTAGGGCATTTTGCTGAAGGGATGAGAAATTACTGATAAAATACTGCACATAGTGCTCTGCCAATATTAAAAAAACCCACAACTGACTTTGCTTTTGTTCAACTAGAAAGAAACTGACTTTCTTCTGTGATATTTAATTGCTTTAAACATCATTGAACACAAATCTGCTAACAACCCACCAGTACCCACTCTCTAAGTATGTATCACTCCATTATTTACATGCTTTTTCATCTCTTCTGCTTGAAATGGTTCAGTTAAGGACTTGCTAATGCAAAAACTAATTGAGAGGAAACAAGAAAAAGGATTCAAGTAATGAAACACCTAAAAGTCTAAATGAGTGGAAGTTCCATTCTAAATTGTCTTCCTCTGAAAAGACCACAGTAATCCTGTGATGTAAAATTTCAAGAAAAGAACAAAAGTGGTAACTGCTTTAACAGGTCATCCCTTGTAGATGAACAATTAGAAATTCATATATAAGTATTAAAAACGAAGTTTTGTATAGTGCAATTGAAAGCTATTTGTGGAAGGCCAAGCTAATTCAGAAGAAACACTTTGTACAACACTACAGTCTGGTGCTAGTGGAATCCTAGACACTAAGTTCTAGCACCAGCCAAGTGTAAAGTTTCCTGGGATGATAAAAGGGGAGCATCAAAATTATAATCCAGGAATCCTAAAAGGCTGAATGGCAAAACAAAGAACAGGTAGAAAGAACATGAAGAAACAATAGCAAACTAGAGTTTTTGCATGTGTTTTGAATGATACCTTCAGGGCATGCATCACTGAACAGTCCTTCCAATAAAATGTTTAAAAAATACGGAATCTCCCTAAATTTTTTATAACAAATAGTACATAAGGAACCCAGCTGAAAGAAACAGAGCAATTTAGCACATATCACCCTAATTATTAGGGCTTAATAAACAAATTTGAAATAATTAGCTTTTTAAACTAAATTATTTTTAAACCTAGTTTTGCATACCACTGCTGAAGTCACTGTTATATCAACAATTTCTATTGCCCATATTTTAAAAGATCATGTGCCAAAGAGAGTTCAATGTATATATTCAAGACAGAATACTTCCTCATGATGGATTTACACAGATCATCATGTTGAACTTACACTGAGAAGATCAAAGGTGACTTGGTTGCAACTGATTCAATTATTTCCCTTCACAAAGTCACGTTGCTTAACACTGTCCCTATCAGCAGTGAAAATGCACAAAATCTACTACTTCGATTTTCTTAGATGATTGTTCATCTAAGCAACAAGGAAAGTTAATTACTAGTATAAGTCACTAAGCTGGATCATCTACTTCCTACTGTCTTGAGTTCCACATGCTGACTCTTTTTTAGCATATATGTACCAGTTCAAACTAAACATCACTACATTTCAGATCTTCAGAATATTGTTGAGTGTGCTTTATTTACACTGTCTTCTGTGGAAACTGACAATACTTAATACCCTTCAGAAAAACTTACTACTTTGCAGAATGGGGACCTTGATTAAAGAGTTATCTATAGTACTTCTCCCTATACTGTCTTCCCATCTGATATTGTGGAACAGGAAACCAACCATGGCCCTCTACCTTGTGAAAAGGTTAAGAGCAAAAGTTCTTTTTCAGGACTTTTAGATAAACAGTCAATTTTTCTTTTTTGAAAATAGTGCAAGAAAGTGCTGTCATACAGCATTTCAGAAATGGTCTATAACTCAAGGGCAGGCAAGGGGAAGCCATTAGGGACTGGAAAAAGGCAAGTCAGAACAGATGGGAGAAATATGTGTTTTAGCAGCAGATTTAGAAATGGGAAAAGGCTGAAAATTCTAAAGATATTATCTAAAAAAGTTAAAATTGTTCAAAAAGGTTCCCCTGTACAGCAAAGCTTGAATTAAGCATCAGATTCAGAAAGTCTAACATTTTTCTACATGAGCAAGACTTCATAGCAATGCTTAAAGTTTCATATGCTTTTTACTACACCTGTCTTAAGCAATTAACTGATGTTTAGAAGTGGTTCTTGCAGTAACATATACTCTATAACAAAAATTGAGACATCAAATCATAATGTCTCAATTAAGTGTTCCATAAAAAATGAAAGTAGAGAACTTCAGGGAAAAAAGCGAATAAAAATAAGATGACTTTCCCATACCCTACCTGAGACAGTCCAAAGAAGGTGCAAATACCCTGCAATGTGAAAATTTCTCTGGCTGTGGCCATCGTTTCTACATTCAGGAGCTTTTAAAATTTCTAAGCCTTAGCATTGAAAACTGTACACATCACTGTCTACATTTTTGCAAAACAGGTATTCCCTAACAGTATCTGGAACTCAAAAGTCCATTATTCTTGAGTCTATGGATGAAAGCAACTGTGAAGGTTAGATTTTGGGCATCAGAGCATCTCTTCAGAGAATTTCTTATCTTCCCAATTTGTTTCTTTGGGTGAAGAACACAAGTGGGATCTGGGCATAAAACAGGCAGCGCACACTTTACAACCTCCCCAAGGTGCTACTCTATGCCATTAGGTTAACATAAGTGGCTTCCCTGGGGCTATGAAACACCATTTTTAGATTCTCAAATTGAGTAGTGGTGTACCTTAAAACACAGTAAGTTGAAATATTCAGTGATGAATGTTCACTAAATTGCTATCATTATGTAAAAGATATTACCCTTAATAGTCTGATGGTATACAATAAGGAGTTCAGAAATATCCTGCAATTAGGAGCTTAATTTCAGACTCTCATTACTCTATAAGGTTTTTCTTCAAACTTATCTTTGAATGGAATAACTTCTCCAGAAATTGTCATTCCAGAAAAAAACCAAACTTCTTTAATGTCCAAAATCTGAAGATCATATTTCAAAGTAATTAGCTTTATTTTTCCATTCAGTTAAGCTGAAGGTAACATGATGGAGTAACACCATTATTTGGAGATGCAATTAGGGTATCTTTTATAATTGTGACAAGTCAATGAAAATGTACTCACACACCAGTTAGCAAGCAATTATTCTGCTACTATCTAGACTCATGCCTTGAGTTACTAAGTACCCTGAACCTATTCTCTTAAACACAAGTCCAATTATTTAATTTTATTACGTCTATACACCAAAGAACATTATAGAAAAATTTTACACACAAAGATATACTTGGCCGCTATATTGCCATACTATGATGATTATATATCCTAAATGGTCAGAGGAGATTAGTCATATTAATGATTAAAATTAACAGACCTTGCTATTGTTACAGAAGCAAGATGGCATGAATCAGACTCATTAACAATTTAAAATGTTAAACTATCTGTTGAAAGATTCTGTGGGCTTCACTCCTTACTCAGGAAAGCAGTAACTCAGGAATAGCTTTATCAAAATGGAGGAAAAGATCAAGCTGAGGAGAAGCAGGTTCTCCATCAACATTGTGACCTGTATTTATCATGTCAACTTGATTTTTTTTGTTTCATGTAGTTCAGGAGATACCATCACCACAGTGGATGTTTTCTTTTGAGTGTAAAAACAGGCTTTTTTACCTCAGGCTGATAAAAGCACTAACCAAAACCATTTTTCAGATTATAGGTGTAAAATGAAAGTTAAAATATTAAAGCTTACAATAAAATGCAAATGAAAAATATACGGCTTAAGGGAAACCAAACTCCACTTACTGTATGGCTGTTATTAAAGATGAGCGATAGTCCAATCTTCCTCTTCTTTTCCAAAAGCTTTGGGTCATTTCTGAAAATGGCCTTCACGGCTGTAACTATGGCCACTAGTTTAAAAACTTAATCAAGATCAACACACAAGCATTTCAGATCACCTCCTCTGCTCCTACAAGATATTTTTCTTTGTTTTCAGTGTTACTGCTTTAGAAAGTGCTTTTCCTCACATATCTATTTCCATTTATTCCAATCTCCAAGAAAAACGTGTCTGGATCTGGACAACTCTGGTATTTTTTTTTTAAGCATCATTAAAAAGTAAAGCTAAATCATAACTATCATTTCTATGTCATAGCAAGCTTTTTCTTTTTCGCACCTCTCTGTCAATTACACAGTGCAGACCAGCATCAGTCTAGAGGCTGAACCCCCAACCTTTGCTATTTGTACAAGCGACAAAAAATGCACTTTGCATGAAAAGTGAA
This sequence comes from Galbula dea, assembly GCA_013399015.1. Taxonomy (NCBI): domain Eukaryota; kingdom Metazoa; phylum Chordata; class Aves; order Piciformes; family Galbulidae; genus Galbula; species Galbula dea. The sequence goes on along the minus strand of VWZX01008629.1, from coordinate 1,840,915 downwards.
TATCGAAACTGAACATCAAAAGAGTTCCAAAAAAGACTCATTCATTAAATAAGTCCATGAGAAAGTTATCCATAATATTGTCAAAAATTGCAACAGACAGAATGCCTGTGTCCAGAGACTAATGGTTTCATTTTCATTCTGGAATCATAGAATTGCCAGAGTTGGAAGGGACCTTAAAGATCATCTAGCTCCAGGCCCCCTGCCTGACAGGGACACCTTCCACTAGATCAGGTTGCCCAAGGCCCCATCCAGCCTTATGTGGGTGAGTGTAGCCGAGTATACACCCTCCAGACTACCACAGGTAACATGTATAGTATCCACATCTTGCCAAAGTGTAAGCCTTTTTTTAAAGATATAACCATAGATGGTCTTATCTAGTGGCAAACCAGTTGCATCTCTCCTGCCTACCATCTAAACTAGCCATTGGTTACTACCCTACTGATGTCAAGTTGTCACTCAGTCTCCTACTCATCTCTTTGTCAACCATGTATCTGTAGATGGTCGTTCATGTTAAGCACTCCCTCCAGAAAATATGAAATCACTCAATAATTCAGAGCCCCACTGCTGCAGCCAGGCTTCCCCAGGAACACCAAGTCAGAGTAGACAGCTGCGTATGTGCAGAGCCTCTCACTCTGAGGGGATGAGAGATCTGCCTATTAACAATTGTGGGCAGACACGTGAACATTGGTAGAGACACTCAGCACTCCAGGCTTCTTCAGGAGCTCTAACACATATTTCAGTGGCCAATGCCCTCTGTCACACCCCTTCCTAGCATACCTTCCCTGATGAAGTCTTGGTTTATAGTAACTTGTACAATAGATACAGAGCTACCTGCTTTTGCACTGTGTCACATTAACAGGCAAGACCTCAACCTGGGATTTTCTGAAAACAGTCTGTGCAAAAGTTATTATTTTGGAAGCAAAATGCCAGTCCATGTAAAAACAACAAATACACAACAGATTAAAACATCTATGTGTAGACCATCAGAAGAACATCTATAATCTGAAACAATGAATGATATGCTAATTAATTTTACAAACATCTTAGATTTCTTTGGTTACAGCAATGTGTTAGTTTGAAACTAGGTCATCAAGCATCTGATCAGTTAGAGCCAAACTGGATTTTTTGGCTGTTCAAAGGCAGTTTTCATATCTGTTTCCTAAATTTTTTATTTATTTTCCCTTTGAAGGCCAATAAGGCAGTTTCTATTTTTCATTTGTCATGACATTCAGATATAACAGACTGAAAAATGGCCTGTAAAAGTCCTGCTTGATGATTTCTTTCTGAAATCTAGTTTAACTTATTTTGTTGGAGGTTTTACAGAAACATCTTATTGCTCCAACATATGTAAATCTTTATGAAATGCAAAATGCACTATGGTTTCATTCTTCATTACTGTCACTTAGATTTGCTTACAGTACATCATTAAATAATTCACCATCTTTTTTTATTAGTAATCAGCCAGTAACTTACAACAAAATGCTAGTTAATTCAAAGAAAGTCACAAAGTTGAATTGAGCTCAAAATCATGAGTTCAAGCCCAAACACATCATCTAGACCTGGCTAAAGTAATTTCTCCAGCCACCAATCATTTCTCAGAATTAGATAACTAGGATAAATAGGAGAGAGTTGGAGAGGTTTTGAGAAACCTAGGTTCTGCACCCTGAATACATACATCAGGAAAGAAAAAGATCAAGGGATCAGTATCCATTTACTAAATAACTTAATGTGAGAAAGACAGTGTGCATGTGATACAGCTTGTATACAAACCATGCCTACATAATTCTAACGCAGAAGGGGAAGAGGTAAGGAGACATTGTAATTCAGATTTCACGGGTTTAAATAGCTTGGCATGTTACACTATGAGGAATGGATCACGCTATCCTACTAATACTACTACTATTTAGAATACAGCCCAAACTGCATTTCAAAGTCATTCTCCAAGAGTGTTCCTTAAAGAACCGGACTAGACAGGTTGCTCAGTAATGAGTTCCAGCCCATTTGAACTACTCATTAATCAAAGCTACTGTTCATCACATGACAATTAAGAGACAGCTACAACATTTTAAGCAAATGCTTGGCTTTAACTAAACTTACAATATTGCAAAAGTCATTCTAATTTTTCATTACCCAAATTAAGCTTTCATTTATTTTCTAAAAAGCTTCAGTGAAATAACAATTAACAGAACCTATGTACAACCCATCCATCACTAAACTTCCTGCCCTCTGTGGAGCCTGGGATTAGAAAAGAACATTTACTGAAAACTTGGAATTACTATTTTAAAAATGCCCTATTTTGAGAAATGACAAATCCAGACCATATTGTGTTAGTGTAAACACTTGAATGCTGAAATGGAAGAAAAGTCATGAAAGGACCTATTGTCACTGTAGTTTAAATCAGTGTTTATGACCTACTTTAGGACTGGACAGGGTTTGACTTCCATGAAGAGTAGAACATAAAGCTTGTAATGCAATCTGAGACTCCTTCTGAAATATTCTGAAAAGTATGCATTAGCCTAGTATGGGAATTTAGAAACAAATGACAGAATTCTTCAGGAGGCAAAGAAAATGGGAAAGCTTAATGGTGAGATAAACTGACAGATCATAGACACATAAATTGAATATACTGGGATGAAACCTTTCCAATTATGACTCATGTCAACTTTATGTTCATAAATCATGAGATGCAATTTCATTTTCTGCATCTGTAGAAACAACTTAGTCAAGTCATAACCTGCTGGATGTTTATTACCTCTTTTAATCTCACTCATTTAAGTAGATCTATTTTTTTTTAAACTTCACAATTTAAAAAATGTTTTTAAAAGCAAGGATTTGTGTTTACCTAAAAGTCACATAAGAAAATATAAAAGATACCAAAACATAAATGAATGTATGAATTGTAAGTTTCCACATTTTCATGTGGCTAAAAGCAATTAAAATCTTCAACGTGACTAGTGACTATCAGCGCTCTCATGTTAATGACACCTTAACAAGTCATAAGGAAAATGAAAAAGATTAATTTCTAAAGGACTTTTCTGAATCTGAAGACAACTAGAATAAACTAGCTTTTAATATTTTAATGAAGTGAAATAGTTTGTGATTTTTCCTCAGTAATGTATGACTCAACTCATAGAAGTACAATAGCAAAGCAGATTAATCAACAGCTACTTCCCAATATGTTCCTTAATCTGTTTTTATTCACTAAAAAAACCTCTTAGTAGCTGCTGCAGTTTACTAAGTGCAGAACATCCATTTTATGAAACATAAAGCATACGTAATGCACAAGGCCCTCATTTAAATTGCCTTTAACATGCTTAAAATGCAAATTTTTAACTGAAATCTAGGTGTCCTAAAAATGAAACAAACATCACTGTGTATCATTGAATTTCTTTTGTTTGGTTTCACCAGCAATCATTTTTTTCAATTTTCATACTCAAAAGGGGACAAATGTTTCAGTTATAACTGCTACAAGCCAAACTAAGCCACAACAGGAATAAATTCTATATTGAAAATATTAGAGCTAACACATTCTAGATTTGAAAAAAGTAAATTACAATAGCTGTAGAAAAATTCTACTTTGTGAGTATTTAGAAGCAGTAAATGCCCTTAAATAAAATATCACTCTGAAAGAAAAGTCACAAAATACCTCCTTGTAGATAGATTCTGGGTTTCTTGCAGACGATTTATCTGATTTTTTTAGCTTTCTGAAATTATAGTTTTAGTAACATTTGTCAGTTTAAAACATTATATTCTAGTATCAAGTGCCATATATACGTAAGTATTAGAGAATAGAAAACACTTGGAAAATATCTCTGCAACCTAAGGTCCTTGACTAGTTTTTAATAAGCTGTAATTATTTCCTGTGTAAAAAAAAAAAACAAACAAAACCAAAACAAACAAAATCCCCCAAAGCCAAACCAAACAAAAAACCAAACAACAAACCCTTTTTGCATTGCCAAAAAAAAAATTCAGAACCATGCTATGGTGTCTGTTCTTCTCTCTCTCAGATATAACGAAGATGATGAAAGGGACACTTAAAGATAACTTACCAACTGTTCAAAGTAGAGACAGAGCTGCAGAAGTCATAAGAAAATCCACATCCCACACCCTCCCCCCACCTTGCACTAACAAGAGTGTATTCTTTATTTGGAACTAGGACTTTTCTAATATAATGGGAATAAGAAGCTCACCAGGAGATTAAGACCTAAATCTCAATGGCAAAATAGACACCTTCAATAGATTAAACAGAACAGTTTACTGTTAGCTACCATAAAAACCCCCCTTCCCTTCTTCCAAAAATCAGCCAAATACTATCTCAAAAATCAACCATTGTCATTTTTGACCTCATGCTACTGTTTTGGGTTCATGGAGACATGGTTTCATTGAATGTTTGACAGTGTATGATTATATATCTCAGAGGGCAGAAAATCACCAATAATTTAGGAAGAAATTTTACAACACAATGTTGTAAATGTAAGAGGGTACTCCTTAGTGTAAAAAGATATTCACAGAACCTGTTTGTTTACACTAGTTGCAAGCACTGTTTAAAGCCACCGTAGCCCAATACATCACTCAAATAAATATCACACCTTTGTCACTCTTTTCCTCTACAGTGAATTTAAATCAATTTTCAGAAATCTTTCCATTACCACTGAATACATAACCGCAACATTCACTTAATTATACATACAGCAGCAGGAAAGAAAACCAGAGTGTTAGAACTATGATGAAACTGTGTAAAACAGGAATAAATATAAATACATTTATTAAACTGAGATATTATTTTGGTCTTGATTCACTGATTTTCTCCAAAAGAGGTGCAAAGATTCTGTTAATTTTTTTAAAGACATCATCCATAAAGACAGAACTAAATCAATGATCATCAGTTGTACATATTGGAATTACAACCAGACCTTATATGCTGGGTTTAACTGTTATTCCATATTCTACACTTTCAATATTACTTTCATCTAACATTTATTTCAGCTAGACTACTATAACATTCTCAGTTACTATATAAACCAAATTCTCACTGCTTTGGACTGAAATCCATTTTTTGCTGCCTTTTTTTAAACTAGACTATAGCTACTTTTTATGGAATAAACAAAACTCAATGCCACAATTTTTCTACGGTCTACTGTTTGTCAGCCCTGTTGATTATGATACACAGAGAATGTTAAGGGTCAAGCCACAGCTGAATAAAGACATCAAGGGGCTTATTTCATCCACCTGCACTTCCCTGCTTCCTCTAAACATTTTGAAGCATCACTAGTACACCACAGATATAACTACTACACAGTTCAACCTAGATATTGTCTGACCTTTCACTGTGTGTTCACCGTCCTTCAAAAATAATGAAAAAAGAAAAGCCAACCTTAACTACAGCACACAATGAAAAGATTAGGTTGTAAAGTACAGTTAATAATTAGATGAATCTGAACAATCACAGTAAAAGGCTGCATACAGAACAATGCAGCTGGTAACAAAATCATTTACCTCTGGCCATGCAAGGGTACCATAGAAAAAAACCAAACAGCTAGTTTTGACACTTGATGTTAGTGATCAGTTTCAACTAACTCCATCTTTCAAACTTATTCTTTATGGCCTCATAGGCTGCAGGGCAGGTGCATATCATGGTATGTCTCCAGAGATCTCATTAAAAAGTACACTATGTACCCAAATTCTCTTCCTGTGAAACCACAGCACACAGGTAGATGGAAAACATTCATGTCCTGCCTATATATGGCCACAATATTCATGCCTAAAATTATAGAAATAGCCTCCTTGTTTCAGTACAGTCTTATGCTGCAGCAAGTTTACATATTGCCTTACACTTTAACTAAGCAAATAAAAGTACCTCGTAACTGCCTATCTCTAGATTATGGATATGGGAAGACAGATATGCAGACAGGCAAAGCATGGGTGCAAGATGGGCCCCACAGGTTCCAGAGTCAGGTTGGCGCTCTGGAACTGGACCCATTTCCAAACAAATACCACAGAAGCAAATTTCTGTCAGTCATTCTATATACACATGATTTTAGGAATTGAGAAAACTTGGGGATCCTGAAGAGGGTAAAATTCCATATACAACACTGGGAGAATCACCCACCAGAGGGTAGGTTTAGCTGGCTTCCATCAGCTGGCAATCGTACTCTTTGACTCAGGAAAGGAAATGTTTAAGTGTGGCTTAATTACTAGAATTAAGAAGAGGTCAAAGAAAGCTCAAACCTCATGCTCATCTTTTTGACACCCCCTGCTGCAGCAGCAGTCCCATATAGCAGTTTCACTCAGATCACAGTGCCCCACACCTCCAGGCTGCAGCTGCCTGTGGCTGTGAGTTGGCTACATGGATGTTCAACTGTTTCATGCTCTGCCATGTAGGAACTTTTTTACTTTCTGGGTGTTCATACACTTTCCCTGTCAGCACAGCTATTCACCTTTCCCATACCTCAACGGTAACTGCCTTTGCACTCTTTTCCAAGATACAGCTCTTTCTAAAAAACTTAAATATATTACATTTTAATCCAAACCCAATTATCACACCACCAAATATCTGCAGTACCATATATCTTAGAACAGTGAATTTCAGAAGAACCGGAAATTTATTTCAACATCAAGAGAACACATACAATCTGACTATGGTTTATCCTCAGATTACTACAGATAGCATGAAATATTCTCAGGCATGACCACACAAACTGCCCTTTAAAAACCTCTTATTTTAACAAAAAGTAAGGAAATAACTCTCCTTAGACATCTATAGGTCCCTGACTGCCCTCTACAATTTACTCTAGTCAACAAAAGAGAAGCAGATGACTATAAAGATGTCTTGGTGCCAGTATAAAATCCTCTTGATCAATATATGCCCTGTAGTATGGACAGACTAAAAAAACAACTACTTGATGGTCCTTAAGGGGATGCATAACAACTTATAAGAAAACAAGCAGTCAATGTTAACATTTCATTTCAAAAACTGTGCCCTAAACATTTTAGAAGGGAGACATCAGAGCACACAACTTCTTGACTAATCTAAAAGTCTCCTAATGACATCTGTGCATACTCAGTCTTACTGACTGAGCAGTTGGGCCAGCAACGATTCATTAAGTTCTCAGGGCCCTGCTGAGACAGCAGTGTCTCTCACCCAGCCTGGCTTCATTTGTAACCTCAGATGGAGAGCCTCTGGTAATGCATAGCTTTGAAAGCGTTGCTCCTTTGCTTCAGTGTGTTCCAACAACTGCCACCCAAGGGTATGGGTCCCATTTGGCATGGCAACTCTTCTGAATGTGTTCTTGCAGAGCAGAAGATAAAAGTAGTGAGAAATTATGGGAGATACCATGCACAAAGCCACAAATCTGATTCAGTTACAGACGTCAAGTGGACTTTCAGCTGCAGAGTGAAGAATTACAATTGGAAAGGGAAAAGCAGAAGAAGATTATATTCTTTCTCTATTGATTTGAAGTGTTTCCCGATTTCCAAATCTGCTTTCTTTTGGAAAGATTTTGTCAAGAGACTCTGCCTTTACACAAAATAACTATCACCAGCAATCACTGCACTGACACCACAACAAAGCTACCATAGCACAAAACTTTCCTATCAATTACTATTTAGGTAATTAAGGCACTGTAAAACATCACAAATGTGAGGTTGAGTAGGGCATTTCGGAAGCGTTTGGTATATAAGTGGGATTTAATAAGTGGGATTTAAGCTACTCCAATACAACCTTTCAAGCTTATTCAGTAACAGAACCAGAGAATGGTAGAGGTTGGAAAGGACCCCTGGAGATCATCTAATCTAACCGCTGTGCCAAAGCAGGTTTACCTAGATCAGGCTGCAAAGGAACGTGTCCAGGTGGGTTTTGAAAGTCTCCAGAGAAGGAGACTCCACAACCTCTCTGGGCATCCTGGTACAGTGCTCTGGCATTTATAATACTTATAAACATTGATTGGAACCACTCTGTCTTCTCCAGGCTCAACAGGCCCAGGTCTTAGCCTTTCCTTATAAGAGATGCTGCAGGCCTCTAATGATCTTTGTAGCCCTCTGCTGGGGACTCTCTCCAGTAGCTCCTTTTCTCAAACTGGGGAGCACAGAACTGAACAAAATACTCCAGATGTGGCCTCACTAATGCACTGTAGAGGAAGAGGAGAACCTCCCTTAAGCAGCTGGCCACCCTCTTCTTAATGCACCCTAGGATACCATTTGCCGCCTTGGCTACAAGAGCACATTGCTGGCTCATGGTTATCTTCTTGTCCACCAGGACTCCCAGGTCCTTTCCATGGAGCTGCTTTCTAGCAGGACAACCCTTATCCTGTACTGGTAATATGGGGCTATTCCTCCCCAGCTACAGGATCCCACACTTTACTTTTCCTTATTGAACTTCATAAAGCTCCTCTCCACATACCGCCCTAGGTGTCCAGGTCTTGTCGAGTAGCAGCACAGCCTTCTAGTGTGTCAGCCCCTCCTCCTAGTTTTGTGTCATCAGCAAACCTGCTGTGAGGGTACACTGCATCCCTTCCTCCAGGTCACTGATGAACCTGTTGAAAAAGACTAGATCCAGGACTGACCCCGGGGAACAATGCTAGCCACAGGCCTCCAGCTACACTCTGCACCACTGAGCACAACCCTCTGAGCTCTGTAGTACTGCCACTTCTCAATCCATCTCACTGGAAAACTCTTCTCAACTGCTTAAGTTATCTGTCATTCAATATAAAAAATGCATATTAGAAGTCTTTTGATTCTTATCATTGACTTAGAGAGTTTCAACTCATTATGAATCAGTAGGAATACAATATTATTATAAGTTGTTTGCATCCTCCAGTGCAAAGTAGTTTGGACTGAACACCACTGGGCTGACAGAATTATGAGGTCTAGGAGAAAATTTGTTAATCTAGTTTGTTAACCTTAAGGAAGTACTGAAATAGCTCTGCTAGTGCATAGAAGCAAATACTGAAAATCAGACCTTAAGAATATCTGCACATACATAGAGGGTAGCTGCAAAAAACCAACGATAAATACCAGATAACATACAAGTTTCAGAAAAGTTGCATTGTTCATAAGTTACAATAAGGAAGAATAAGCATACATTGAGGGGAAAAAAACTCATATGAATCAAGATAGGTGACTATTAGTGATGCTGTTCATATGGAATCCTCACTGCCTTTTTTTTTTTTTTTGCTAAAAAAAGAAATAAATTTAATTGTGAAACAGACATTTACCAGAGTTATAAAAACTAGTCTTGAGGGAAGGGAAGGATCTCATTACCAGTTTTTGGAGTGGCTTTTTTTTTTAAGCTATTCTGTGGTTCTAAAAACCCTAAACAGTTGAAATCATATTTGTCTTCCTCATGTTCCTCATGTTCATGAGGAAGCTTTTAAAGCTTATGCCCTCTAAAAGATTCATTATGTAATAAAGATAACATACAATCAGTTCTGTAACACTGACAAGGGAGGATTACATTGGAATTTTATGATTTATGATCATGACATCTAAATACAGCACAGTGGAGGATTTTTATCTCAAAAATCTTTAAAATGGGCTGAAATCCAAATCACATCAAAAAAGATTGATGCGAAAAACGTCAGTATCATCTGGGTACTTTGTAACACGAGGATGCAACAGTCACTCAATGGAAAGCTTGAAATCACTGGGTTTTTTGGGTTTGTTTGTTTGGTTTGTTTGTTTGTTTTTGTTTTTTTTTCCTAAAAAGGTAAATGCTTCCATGGTAAGTGGATACAGTAGAATAAAAAGAAAAAAATATTTTTTAATGCCTCTAAATATATGCAGGTCATACTGTCCTAAGCTCTTCATTTTCTAAACATATTATGTTTTTAGAACTAAAGAAGGTATATTATTTTTGACCCTAATATCACCTCAAGAAAGACCAAGTAAAAATTAAAACATGCAATTGAATTTTGGCTGATGTCAGCAGAGTCTGATAAGGGTATGCCTTATTTAACCTCTTTCAGTGTACGAAACTGCAAACAAGTTTTTCAGATTTGAGGCTGGAAATTGCATTCTCTATGATGCTATGCACTTCATTTAGAAAATATGTAGCATTCTTGCTTTCTGCTGGTAAATCCTAAAGTAACTACATGTTGAAGGCAAAATGTGGCAATTTATAAGAAACTAATACAACTGGACACACAGGCCCAAACAAGCAGAAATGTGGTGAACTCAAATTAGACAAATAAATACTACCTAGAATTGTACTGCTTTGTCATGCTGTTTGTGGTGTCCTCTTCTAAACAAAGCAAACCAAAGGAAGTTTTGTTTGGCTAATCAAACCTGTGAGCTGAAAGATACAGGTAACTTGCATTGTATATAGTTTCTCTCTGAAGTCAAGCACACTCTTCTTCAGCCATGTGATGGTATTTTCTCAAAATCATTTCAGCACTTCTCTTCCGTCTGAACATGCTGACAGTTCAAAAAATTGCTATTTTATTCCACTGACTTTATTCAGCTCCAGCACTCTATCTCAAGACATGAAATCATAGACTTGAGAAACACTTTACTTAATGTCATTAAGTTCTCCTTTCTGGCTCAAAAATGTCGCTCAAAGATTACTCAAAGAGTAACTGGATGTTTGCCAGAAAATGAAAAAAGGGATATCTGTGCTGCTAGTGCTGTCTCAGAACGTACTGTTTCACTCCTGTCCAATTCCTAATCTCTGGCATGGTGCATGTACTGCTTAATTCAAAACAAAGCTTAAGGACACAAAAAGACAGTAGCTGAATTTGACTGGGTTTAGCTGTCATCTAAGGTTGGCACACAGCCTTTTCACCTTGATAATCACAGACAGATTAAAATAGAAAGTAAAAATAGGCTAGCCAATGTCAATGTCCCTGAAGCCAGATAAGCAGGTGATCTTGAAGTCATCTGGTTTCTGTGCTTTCTTGCTTGTAAGGTGACCAAAGATATTAACCTTCAGAAATGTGTTGGAGCTTTGCAACAAAAGCTGTTTGGAGAGCTAAGCTATTTTATACTCCATGAGGCTGCTAAACACCATTAAAAACCTTAGTGTTTTAATAGTTAATAAATCTGATTGTTTATCTTCATTCAACGTAAAAAGAGTTGATAGTTAAACAGAGTATATGAATCAAGTCAACAAATACATTCATCCTCTCTTTACTGGATAGATTTTTTCCTCTCTCTGCAGCAAAGCAAATTCACAGTTAAGTAGAGATTTTAAACTCTTTACATTTCATTGTAAATGAGACTAACTGCAGATTCTTGTTGGGATTACAAAGTCAACATAAGATGTCATATCAAAACAGATATTTGCCATCTTACAATACTGTTTTTTCTTTTTACTATATTACATTATATTACCATAAGACTGGAAAATGCAAAGATGGAAACAAAGCTGTTGCAATTTAATTTCTTAAACTACTCCAGATAGATCACCAAGGGCACACCTGTCTAAACTCAACATTTTAATCTGCATACACAAAAAAGAAGAAATTTTAATTCTACAAGTGGTTGATTTGGTGTCTTTGTTTATGCATTTCCTATAAAGTTAATCAAGTTGGAATTAAAAATGTTAGAATATATTTTAAAGCAAACTTCTAAGGTTCAGTTCTACAGAGTAATAACCACCTTAAATAGAATGAAGTTCTTATTCCATTTTTAGTTTAGGATGTAAAACTATACTGAATTTGTTTAATTTAATTGTCTGTATTGATTGAAGCCTCTTGCCAAGATCCTATTTCACCCTAAATTAACCACTTTTCATAATTATGATTTCTTCAATAATTTATTACAGCACAACATATTAAGAGTATCAACTTGAACAATGCTGTATTTAAAACACAGAATCAACCTACAGTCTGAGATTACAGTGCCCATTTCCTTCTAAGCTTTTTTATATGTGAAAACTCCTTTTTAGTTTTGTTTTGAGGGGGTGTTGTTTGGGGTTTTTTTGGCTTTGTATGTTTGTTTTTCCCACATCCACTAAATTACAGTGATTTAACTTCTAAGGCTTCAAGAAAACTGATTTCAGGAAGATCCAACTGCTCTTTTCCTTCCCTAGAGAAAGGTAATAGGATATTCATCTCACTCCAACATCTAACCATAATGAGATCTCCTATCATCAGCCACTGAAGTAGGAGAGAGAGCTCCTGAGCTATTATACTTCCCAAAATCATCAGATGGAAGTTCTAGAGTACAAGTAGGACTTGGGAAGGAGTTCCTCCTTACTTAAGCCTTGGAAACAGAAGGGGGTTAATTTAGAAGACACTTGTCATCTGGAAACATCAAATGGCAGAAATTGCAGCGAGACATGCTAGTGAAGGCAAAAACAACAAGTTGACACTTCCAGATGGTGCATCTCCCACAGATCTGCACTTTCTGGGTACAACAAGTGAAACAAAATCTGAAGCTGAGAGCAGGAGGGAAAAACATCATGGATACAAACAGAAGGTTCAATGCCAGTGGTGGGGGAGGTGGGAGGGTAGGTGGGGAGAAAGACTGAGTGCCACAAGAGACAAAGGGCCTATTCTAATATGGAAGATAAGAAATATACTTTAGGAGAGATTATTTAGGTGAACAGACTTAGACCCTAGTTAAGGGAAAATTAATCAAGAAAGGATTTATTCAATCCCTTCACTATGAGTGAAATTTACTTCTCTCTGTACCGAAGCCCAAGCAAGTAGGTAGGAAAGAAACCCTCTTCCATACTCCATAATCCATATGGTATCTTAGCAACTGTTATCTATCTATGGGCTGAAAGAGCAGCTACTGTTCCTCTTAACCCCTGGATTTAACTATATACATACAGCATGCTTTCAACAGATGCTGGGTTTAGATAGCAAAGGATCTTGCATAGACTTCTAAGCAGAGCAGATGGTTTAATGTCATAGACTGAATTTCAAGACTGACTTTAACTCTTTAGTGGACATCTGACATGAATTTCCACCTTAGAACCACTTGTCATCACTGAGATGTGTGTAAGGAAATTATCTTTTCATTCAAACAAGTATTTCTGCCCTTAATTTGCAGAAGCATTATTAATATCAATTCCAAGCGCACTCCTGCACTAGAGTGGGAAAAGACAAATCCCAGCACTGAAGTACAAAAGTAAAAGTACTGTGCCATCTGTGGCTTACATAATGTTTATTTCAAATTTCGTTATTTTTTTTTATTTATGAGTAGCTCATTGCCACTTGTGTCTGGTACTCTCAAAGAACTGCAGATAAAAACACCAACCAGCTACTACGAAGAGAACATCCCTAAGAGTCAGCATGCTTTGGTTTCTTCTGCAAGCAATTTTGATTGTTACTTAAGAAAAATCCACTTACACTTTGACCATTCCTTACATTCACTAATATCATGTGTTGTGAACCATTTCAGAGGATCAAGAGAAAAAAAATTAGCTTACTTGACAATAAAAGCCGTATACAACAAGAGTATGTTCTGCAGTGGAAAAAGAGGAGGCATTTTTACAGCAGCTGAGCAATATGACATTTCATTAGCAGTCCTAGTCAAATACTGTTGTCTTATTGCTCTGCCATCAGCATGCAGATTGTGACTAGGCTTAATGGTTTCAGATAGCAACTAAAGCTGTGTATGACATTCACTCCACAGTGAATTTTGCAACTAAATTGAGTTATTATTGTTGCCTTCCAGGTCTCGCTTTATGAACATTTTCTAGTATGTGGGTGTATTTTATGGACCAAGGGAACTGATTAAGAAGGAGCACATTTGTTGCAGTCCAGAGATTTCCCTATTTCTGTTAACATTTTATTTCATTAAGGAACATGTCCTGGGTTGGGCTAGGATAGGGTTAATTTTCACAAGAAGCTGGGAGGGACCACACCCAGGATAGCCAACTGAACCAGCCAATGGTATATTCCATACCATACTGACATCATGTCGATAGATAAGAGAAGTGGACTTCTCTATCACTGTTGTTCCCTCCTGAAGGGAGGTTGTAGCAAGGTAGGGCTTGGTCAACAACCAACTGTGACATTCATAGCTGTACTTTCTAAGCCATGGAAGTGTAAAGATCTGAAAGTGAAGTTTAAGAACATGAGCCTTCTTTGCACATTACATGTGACTAAAAACACACAAAATACGTAAGACAAAAAAAACAAGTAAGGACTGACACTGATTTGTAAAATGTAATTGTTTAGTTAAAAACAATTAGTACTTGCTACTTAGGTAGAAGAAAAAGAATAGAATGAACTGACCTTGAAGGCAAGGTGGCTGAACTTATCTTTTATATGAAAAGAAAAAAAACTCTACTGATTATGAGTTGAGCTGGGTTCAGTCATAAATCACAGATGACTCTGGCTTTGTAGAGAAAATTCTCATATCTAAGGATAGCTGTCAGCTGCAGCCTTGTACAGATTGGAGACTGTCCCTAGAGATGAATATGCACACACCTATGTTATTTCATTTGCCCCAAGAGCAAAAATTAAGTTTCTTAAATATAGTTGCTTTTAAGGGTGAAGCTAGTAACAGGATCATGAAGAAACAGTTAACTGTTAAATGAGTTACCTGTTTGAAGGCAGAGGTTTTAGATTTATGAAATCATATAAGAAGTAATGGACATTCAAAATTTCTTTCACCAAATTTGCCACCAATAAAGATGAATTCTGATCCCCTCAAAAAGATATATTTAAGATATATTTGTGCACAGGAGCATAGTGATTAAAGGTTCCACTGTTTTAATATGCCATGAAATATTGAGAACACTGAGAATTTTAATTTAGAAAAAAGCATTTAACCAAGTAGATTCAGGCTATCTCAAGGATGTTGGTGACAGAAAAAGAAGCAGATACTTTTATATGTGTATGTTTATACTTTGCCTATGAGGGAAGAGGTCGATTATACAACTAGTAAAGGGATTTGTCCAATGGTGACCAGAAATTTTCATTTATGTGCTATTTGAGCTATTAATTCATTTCAGGAGATGATCAAGCAGAAGCAAAGTCAGAGATCCTTTTCTTAAGCCAATGATATAAAAATGCAGATACACAAGCCTGAAGTGAGAAGTCTAACAAGCCTAAACAAAGCTGTGTTACTACTACTGTTGCATTACAACTCTTATAAAATGGATATGAAATAAGCTGGAATAAATACATAAGGTCCAAACCACTGCACTGTTTTCTTGGTAGAGTATATACATACCTCCACAGCAAGGCATTACTAGCTGTCCTAAAGCAACCTGTGGGTGAACAGTGACATTTACATGCACCAATAAGCTCAAGAACTCATAGTAGGAGTTCATGAGATGGGTGAAATTCATACCTTTTCCAGAGGTACAGATGGACTGTTCCTCCCACCTCACACTTCTTAAATAAGACAACTTGTCAAGTACATCATCAGTATACTTAGAAAGGTCTGTTTTCTAGCCTGCCTGAATATTTTGGAAATGAAAAAAGGCAAAATTATCTTGCACAAAGAGAAAATTTGTTGCAATGTACACTTACAAATGTCATTTTAATTTTCAGATACATGCTTGCATTTGAGTATGAAAGAGTACGAGAACAGGTGTACTTCAGGATGGAGAACACTGATGTTAAACATGACTATTTACAAAGCAGATCTTAGTCTTCCACTTCTGCCAGAAGACAGAAACCACCTTGGGACTTCGACCTTGTGTATTTGCCTGGGAAACTATAAGAAAATATGGGATCCAAAGAAATAGAAAAGGGAAGACCACTTGGATACATTGGGTGTATCAAGGGTACAGGTACCTATGTGCCTGCATAGTTCAATTAGCTTGAACTGCGGTGATTTGCCAGTGGTGTCCTGGTATCATGTGTACATGCCTGCTTACACCCAAGTATCAGATTATTAGAGGTGAATGTGTACATACACAAAAAGATTTTCTAGATTGAATGCTTACAGCAGGGTTTATGAAAAGCTGTAACAACTTCAGGGCACCAGCTGATAATGTAAACTGACTTCTAACCAAAAGGGTATAGAATTGTTAACCTAGGAATTATTTTAACCAAGGGGTCATTTATACACATCTGATGTGGCCTTTTTATGAGTTCTTCCATTAAAAACAATAGCCTTGATCTATATATATGGAGGATACCTACCAAAATGCAGGAGATCAATACTTAGAAAAATAACTGAAAGAGAAAAGAATGATGTATTTAAAGGTTAACGTTTAGTTTCTCTCCTTATAAAATTAGTTTTAGATGTATCTACATATAGCATATGCACTATGGAAATAAGAGTAAATTTTTCATTGTATTCAAATCTGTTTTATGCTCTGCTAGAGTTACTGTTGACTTTGAAACAGAAGAACATGGATAGTAGCCATTGAGAACAAAGTTTGGCAGAAAAACATCTGATGAAAAGTTGTTGCCATTTATATGAAACTGCTGATATATACAAATGGAATCTCCTGCCCAAACCCTTAGCTAGTTTTACAAAATACACAGGGTAGCCAAAATATAGATATTAGATTAAAAGCTCTTGCCACACCAGAAGCCACCAGGCTTTAAGTTCGAGTTTGATTTTACTCCAAATATTAAAAAAAAGTAGAAAAAACCTATAAATTTCTCTATCCCCTATTTCTAACAACTAACCTTTTAAGAGTGATGAATTATTTAATACTACTAACATGAATTACTCCTGCTTCATGTTTTTGAGGAATTAGAGCACCAATACCAAGAAAATAAACTTCTACATTATTGTGTCTATGTTAGGTTATTTTAAGGAACAAATCATATGGCCCTGACCCAGAACACTACATTTGGAAATAGTTATCCAAGGGATTTCACCTTTTTCATGTAGATTAGTTATAGTATGTTAGATTTAGCTTTCAGTTTACTGGCTTTTTCCATTTTCATATTAAAACTTATTTTCCATATTTCAACCAATTCTGTTTTGGATGGGTAAACTGTTAATAATATGGTGCTTGCTTTAACGAGTGTCTAGAGGGTTTATTTAAAAGTACATCTGTCTGCAAAGAGTTAAGCAAACCGTGTCACCAGATCAGGACTAAACTAATGGTTGTGTTTGCACATTTACATCACAAAACAATCCAGTGCTCAATCTTAAGACAATAACTCTTGTAAATAACATGCAGAAAATAAAACAATACCTAGAGATAAGTAAGGTTTTGGTTAGTCTCTGCATAGGATACAGAACTGAAGAGGATGATCAAAGTTATTCTAATTTAACTGTGTGTATTAGAATTCAGAGAGACTACATTACTAATCAGCTCCTAATCTGGTCCTGAATTTTCCTATCTTACTTTTATTTCACATACAATTTTTATTCCTAAAACCTGGATTCAGGTAGTGTGTTAGATATAGGCAAGTAATTTTCCATGAGAAAAAAAAATAATTTAATTCCACTGTCAACACATGTTTGCAACAGGATACTGAAATGCTTATAGACCACAAATCAGATTGGAAAAAACCCTACTTAGAGACAAATTCTCACCAGATGCTTCCAAAATATTTTAATTTCCTAAAAATAAATTTACAGGAATAGTTTCACTACTTGCAAAGAAAGTAAAAACATTTAGTTGTTACTATTTCCTCCTCTACACCTGTGCAGAGAATCATGCTGTTTCTGTATATTGTATTTCACATTCCTGTAAGTTCCCAAGGTGTGAATTTTCACTCAAGTTATGTAATTTAGTCATTTCTGTATGCGTTTTAACTAGTACTCCATAGGAGGTGAAAGCATTGTCCTTCAGAATTTAGACTTTAATGGAATGCAAAATGAGTTAATGAAACTTGGCAACAAACCAATAATGCATGGGAAAACCACAGCAAAAGTATACTAAAGATTCAGTCATGCAGATGACAACCATTTTCTTTTTCAATAATGTATATATGCATTAATATGCAATTTAGAACTTATATAAAGACTAAAGTAAAAGAATAGATTGTTTTATTTGTTGGTGCAGAACTGCATTGCAGACAAAAAGAATACAAAATAAAATGTTGAAAGCTAATTTATGAAAACACATAGCAAACTACACATATGTATTCATAACATGATTTCCTGGACTGAAACAGAATTGCCAGTTTCGTGTATGTTGAATTATGGATTCTTATAGGGAACTTGCACAGTAGTTAGAACTAACATTGCTTCTGATCTATTCCTCTGTCTAGGATTCTAGTCAGTTCTTCAGGGAAATTTCTATGAATTCTGCAATAAAATAAGCCACTTTTAAAATAGAAGTAGAAATTTTCATCATTATTCTGCTTAATGTGTTGCTGCCTTATGCTTGATTTGCTGAAATTTCTGTAAGGACTGTAAGCGGGTAATAAGCTTTGTGTCTCTCTCAATGGCAAATAACAAAAGATGAAGTCACTGTTGGGACAATCTGCTAGGACTGTAACAGCTTTTAAGAGCAGATGATGAAATTAGACCCATTCTCCAAACAGAACTCTATGTGGATACATAAGCATCATGATAGCGTTTAAAGAAGAGATTAGGATATACGTAAAGTGCAAATCAAGCATTGCAAAGATGATTTTAATCAACACAAAAGACAATCTTGCAGCTTAGAGACTGTATGCACCACATCCTTCAGATATTTCTCTCCTATTTTTTTTTCTGCCACAGAGTGCTTGCAGCAATGTGTCAGCGCTATCTTGGCTTCTTTTTCTTCCACTTAAAATACTCAACAACTTCTCACTATTGTCCAATATGTCAAAAAGATCTTTTAGATTAAATATATCACCAAAAGCCAGGTTTAAGAGCTGGCCCTTCTTCCATCTGAAGGTTCTCATTTGTCTACCGTGTCACACTGTGTTCCCTAAGAGTGTGACAGTCTGCATGAATGTCTATTTGTTCCTTCAAAGTAACCAAATTTTCAGGTCAGGCTGTTAGGCTCTCACAACTGTGCTGAATTATAAGTGTACTCCTCAGTCATGCAAATATTTAGTGATTACAAGTGATCTCACACACCCTCATTTAACATCACTGGAAAAATACAGAATTATGCATTTAAAAAACACTAAGACTATCTCAATTTTCTCATTTATCAAAACCTTATTACTAGTGAATTCCTGTGAGGTTCTTAAACTGAAATCTTTTAAGAATTAGCCACCAGACAAATTTTAAATTCTTCACTAGAAAAAAGTTGATGACCAAAGGTATCCCCAAAAATGATCAGCAGCATACTTCCTCACTCCAAACATGGGAATAAAACTACCCATCACTACAGCACTGTGTGCGTAGTCAGACATCTACATGTTCTCCTTTGAAACCGTAGTGTTGTTTGGACTGTGCTACTTTGGCTGGATCAATTCCTAGCATCCCATATGTGGTGACAAATAACTCCAGGGGCAGCTTTATTGCTTATTAGTGATAAAAAAAGCATATGAAAATATTGATAGGAAATCGTTTCAGGGACATGTTAATTGCTGTTATTTTTAGTGAACAGTGTAAAGCATCAACACAGAAGCAGCCATTTGACAAAAGCATTAGCAACTGAATAATTTTCTTAGAGAATACTAATGCTCTTCAAAATTTCTCCATTGCTTTAACGCTACATCATTGATGAAATACTTACAGTAGAAATAGTAGAAAAGAGAATTGCTTAGGAAAACAAAACCATAGCAAAAAAGCCCTTGAAAAACAGATTCATTATTCATTTTAACAGAACATTAAAAAAATAGTTCGTTTATTTGCTTGGATTTTCATCAATCAGGAAAAATAAAGTATTGTAATGCATTTCATTTATTGCACTGACAGTTAAAAACTGAATAAAAATGATAATGTTGAACCTAATATAGCTTTCTACATGTCTAATTTTCAGAAGTGCAAAGTGAACAGGCACCATTTATTGAAAATCCAGGCTACTGATTTAGGACAAATCTTATGCTTCCCTCTTTTTTTTTCCCCCCCCTCCTAACAGTGTAAGCAAAATAGTGTAGCGAGAAATCAGTGGATCAGTGTTCACTGGGCCACAGTTTAACCAATGGGTTTTTGGTACTGAAGTATTCCAGACTTTATGGAAAGGTTGTCTCTTGAGCAGGAATAAAATATATCCATAAATAGTAGGGTACCACACAGGATTTTGACATTAATCTAATCAGAAGTTTGTAAAAGTGCATGACTTGACCTCACTTAAGCTGCAGCTCTATTAGCATACACCTAACAAGACCCAGAATACCAAAATGCTCAGCAATTTACACTGCAGTAAATTGCATCATTTCAACAATTTACATCAATGCTGAAGATTTGGAAAGTTCATTAATGTTTAACAGAAGGGGGTTTTGCCACTGCTTTTCTTGAGATAACACACATGCTTCTCTGAAGGATTCATTCCTTTTTTCTTCTGATTGCAATACAGAGACGTAACTTGACTTATCCAACCAGCAAAGAACTCATGTTAACTCAAAATCCTGAATCCTCTCTTCAGTAAGAATCAATAAGGCAGGTCATCTCTTTTCTAATTCTGTCTGAAAAGCCAAATGGTTCCATGCCTACACCTTTTTCCACAGTTTACTGTGAAGTTACATCTTACAGCATTAAGTTACTCTTTAAACCTTTATTAATTAATAATGAGCAGTAAAGCACATTCAGGTTATAAAAATATAATTTACATCTTGTATCTGGTTTATTTTCAATAAGCAATTCAGAACAGTAAGAACAATGAGGATATAAGTTTAGCTTTCTAGAACACTACCAAAGATTTCAGTGTGTTTTTTAGCAGTTTTACATGATGAATCAATCAAACTTTGTAGCAGGTGTCTAATGTATTCTTTTCATATAAGCCAAATAGAACTGGGTAGCATCTGTGTCAGATGCAAGCACAACTGCTTGCCAGATACATTGGCCACAAGATGATGGATGCTGATTGACAGTAGCTATCAAAGACTGAACCAAAGGTTCAAGAGGAATTCAAAGGGTTGTAGGTTTTTTGGTTTTGTTTTTTGGGGTTTTTTTTTGTTTTGTGTTTTTTTTTTTTGTTTGGTTTTTTTTTGTTGTTTTTTTTTTAGGGATAAGAAGCATTTTCCTCCAAAGAATTAATTCCTTTTTCTTCTGATTACTGTAAAAGCTAT
This sequence comes from Galbula dea, assembly GCA_013399015.1. Lineage (NCBI taxonomy): Eukaryota > Metazoa > Chordata > Aves > Piciformes > Galbulidae > Galbula > Galbula dea. Next base: position 1,819,928 of record VWZX01008629.1, on the reverse strand, counting down.
TATTTTCCAGGATATCTGTTTCAAAATTGTAACTTTAAAAGATTTATGTAAAAAGCATGGCTATTCCACATGTTTATTCTTATAAAACACCAAATAGTGGACATATTGATTTTTAAACAAAAACTAGTAGATTAGACCAGTAGTACTGATTTGTGAGACTCCTATTTTGCTAATCAGAAATCAATTTTATTAAAGTTTAGTAGTTTCAAGAGAAATAACCATATTGCTTTGATAAATATGAATACATTAACAGCAGAAAGATGTAAAATTATGTTGTACAGATATACTGTATACTGTTCTTGCACATTTTTTCAGCAACTTGAAACATGAGCAGCAGTGAACTTCAGGAAAAAAAAATAAGGCTCCTGTCCTGTCTCATGCTTTATCACTGTCATTGTTTTTCATTATTACTGAAGTTTAATAGCTGAGACTATACCATCTGATCCATCTCCGACTCCTCCAATACATCTGAGTTTTAGATGCTTTTTCCCAACAATATTTCTCAGGTAAATTTCTCAAAATCATCTCTTACTTCCATTAAAATTTTCTTCTCTGCTGTATTTATTAATTACCATGTGAAAACATGAATATTATCTCTAGTATCATGCTCACAGATTTCATCAAGCTCTCTCATTAATCTCCTGACCTTCCCTTTTCCACTTCACCAGCAGGAATCAGTTCTTCCAAGGCAAAGACGGTAGTCTGACTGCTCACTCATCTGCCTGCTCTTTCACACCACTGTTACATAGCTTTTGTCCTACCAGTAAATCTGGCAGTGACAAACCATTTACCAGCTTTTTCACATCTCTGCACTTGCTTTCATATCACCCTAATGTGGGACTTCCTCCAGCTATCATGAAATGCAATAGGAAGTGTCTAATACTGCATCTCCAACACACAAAGTCTTTTCTTAATACTGTCTTATGATGCTTAAGATAACAAACTTGTGCTGGGGAAAAAAAAAAAAGATGCTAGTGGGGATCCAAGAACAGATAGCAATTCAAATGAAAGCCACCTAACAGTTCACACTGTAGAAAATTTTTTCAGTTTAATTTTATACATTGGGACTTAAAAACTGAATGTTTCCAACAAAGCTTTGGACTTTGGCTTAAAGGCAATTCTGGGGTTGCTGAACAAATGTATTTTGCTGGTCCTATGAAATGCCATTTAGATTTGGCAGTTATAAGCTATAGAGAGTCATGATTTCCCCTCCGTGATTTCAATTATAAAACTTGATTTTGGCAAGACACCAAAACCTGAGAGCTTTCCAAAACCCTGCTAACATACCACACACAGGCCACTTCAGTGCTCTGCACAGACCTCATTCCCAAAGAGGTTATTGTGTGTGACAAGCTCCTGGAAGCAGAGCTTCCAAGCTAAATCATGCCACAGGACATGAAAGATCATGAATTAGAAAGTTTGACAATCAACTCGTTGTTTATTTAGTTATTTTGATTATTTTCATTAGACCTTCTCTTGTCCAAATGCTATCAACTAAGGCTCTCCTCCCCTGTTGTCCTAGACTCTACCTCTCTGGAAATTAACAATTGCATTTCTATTTTACAAGCCCAGTTTTTTTGTTTGTGGGTTTTTCTCTCCTTCAGCATTCTGACTTGGAAGACTGCATTAGTCTCACAACACATTTTATAGCTGAACGTTTCTTTGTCATTTGAGAGTAATTTAACTCTCATTTAACTGCATTCTGCTCTGTGCAATATGATTTAGCTTGTTACACTATGCAGAAAACATCTTCATTTCACAGAATCAATTGCAGGGAAAGAGAAGGAACACAGAAGAGAGGTTATAGAAAATAATTTAAGGCTATTCTAGAGGGTATTATACCACCTTGTCTTTCAATAAATTTGCACTGTTAAACTGCATTAGCAATATTAAAGTTCAACAACCATTAACATAGTGGCTTGTAATTTTTGTTTCCCAGTTAGTTCATTGTAACCCAGTTCATTATAGAACTCTATCACAGTCACAGAAAAGTATGTTAAAAGACATCATCAGACTATTCTCTTTACCGGACATATTATAGGATCTTGCAACACATTTAAAGCCAAATCCTTTTTCCACAGTGCAAAGTTACCAGTAAACATACTACAATTTAATCAGGTGACTAATGAGGATCAGTGCTCAGCTTTCTATACTCTAACTGAAGGTGCTGTGAAAGACCTTGATTTCTGAAAATAAGGACAAATGCTTCTTAAAGTAAGGACAACATTTCTTAAAAAATAGCCTTCAAGAGATGTCAAACTGGAATATCTTTTAGCCATCAACAACACCTGAAAACATAGACTACACTTCAGGTGAATCAAAACGCAAGTTTTCCCTGGTAACATTATCCACACCTATGCATGGCAAAGAAAGCCAACAGTATGCTGGGTTGCATCAACAAGGGCATCACCAGAGATGAAGAAGAATATCCTGTTCGACTCAGCACTTGTCAGGCCACACCTGGAATACTGTGTTCAGTTTTGGTCCCCACTGTACAAAAAAGATGTGGACAAGCTACAGAGGGCCACAGAGATAATCAAAGGACTGGGAAGCTGCCACATGAAGAAAGGCTGAGAGAACTGGGTTTATTCAGCCTTGAAAAAAGAAGGCTTAGTGGAGACCTTATCACTATGTTCCAGTATTTAAAGGGTGGCTACAAGAAGATGACTCCTTTTTTGTGAGGAGTCACATGGAAAAAAAGAGTGGTAATAAGTACAAGTTGAGACTCCATTTGGACATCAGTGGAAAATTTTTCACAATGAGACCAATCAGCCATTGGAATAATCACCCAGGGAAGTGATGGATTCCCCCAACACTGTACACCTAAGATTCAGCTGGACAGGGGCTGGGTCATCTTGCCTAGACTGCACTTTTGACAAGAAAGGTTGAATCAGATGGTCCTCAAGGTCCCTTCCAACTTGGAATTCTATGATTCTGTGGTTCACGTACTGAAGTGGAACTAGCTGAAAAACATTTTAAGTCTCTTGGTTTTAAGAGTTTCTTGCTTTTATTTTGGAAATGTCAGGTTTAATTATACCCTTGGACTCATCAAGGAATTAATCTGAGCGGGCAGTTTATCATATATTAAGCCACAGTGTTTTCACCAAAATGAATAGCCTACAGTTATAGCTTTCTGTTTGCACATCTGTTACATAAATACTCCACCACTGTTATTGCAAAGACCAAAACTAAGTCTACTACAGTCACAAATAAGAATTTCTACAAGTTTCATACTTCTCTTACTGGCAGAGGAATGACATCCTAAAAAGGCATGGGCTTAGCTTTGCAGCACAAATCTGAATTCCACATCAATAGCTTTCCTTTCCTATCTACTGCCTCTAAGCCATTATACTAAAAAAAGAGATAAGAGGTGGAACTGCTGCTCCGTCTCTAATATTTTGACTCTTTCAAAGAATAAGTAAATAAATCCTTTTATTTTTCTTTCTCTGCTTTAAGCAAAATGTATTTAGAAGAAATGGAAGGAAGAAAACTAATCAATGCAAAGTAAAAGGAACACATGCAGATTTATCTTACTCCAAATTTAAAAACAAACCCACAAAGAGACCACAGATCAATGTCTTCAAGGATTTGAGGAGGGACTTTTCTCTGGGTCATACTACAAGGACAAAAGTACTAAGCAAGAGAAAGTCAGACTTGTTTCTCTTGATCTTTGAGTAATCTGACGCAGTTTTTGTGTGCAAGAGGAATGATTATAATATTGGCACTGCTGAGCTCCTTGAGTGGGTAATGAACTGGCTCAGCTATTAAAGACAATCGCTTATGAAAGAATTCACTTCAGAGCAGGGGGAAAATACTAACAGTGTGCTATAAAGATCAATACAAGGCCACTTTTGTTTAATTTATTTAATCGGTGACCCCAGAGAAACAACATGCAAGGAGAAAGAAAATCTGCTGATTGTAGAAAACAAGGGTCAGGCAGAGGAACACAGGGAAGGTGGGCAGCAGGCTCTACAGAGTGTGAGCAGAGCTCTCACCTCCAAGAGTCAGAGAAAGCTTAGCACAAAGTGCTGAGACACAAGAGTTCAGGGTAAGGAAATTAACAGCTGCAAAAACTGGAGATCCAAACCACAAACCAGACTATTTATAAAACAGTGATTTCAATCATACAGTAAACAGATTAGTTCACTCTTCCCATTTTGCAGTTTTGTGACTATCGTAGCTTCTTATAGTAGAATTGACTGCATCAAACAAAAAGTAACCCATGACGTGGGGGAAACACACAACAGCATTGAAACAGAAAATGTTTCTGCAGATGAGAGAAGGGGACATGCTCTTTCATTGCTCATAGGAGAAAAACAATGCAAAAACCAAGTTGCAGCAAAAAAGTTGTGGATTATTTTTAAACATCAAAAAAATGTAATAATGAAGTAATAGACAATAGTTCTACTATTCTAGTACTTAATGTAGTACTAGACCAGACAGCTTGAGGAATTTACATGCATCTTTTGTTACAAACTACAAAAAAACCCAGTCTCCTGTCAGGAGTAATATGAATATAGCTGGTCCCACACTAAGGAACAGAACACCTGCTAAATCATGTAATGAAGTTCGTCCGAGTCCTACTTTTTATGATTGTATTATACTGGTAAAGCAATAACCAAGTATTCTTAACAGAGTTTAATTGCAGTAAGAGCATTATAGTGTATGAAAACAAGACCAACTAAAACATTTACAGTAAATAAAAATAGCAAAAAAATAAAATCAGAATTATATTACTACTCAGATTCCAGTGCTCTGTCCAGAATACTTTGAAGATTACTATGAAAAGTGCATACAATATTTAGAAAGAGTAAAGCAAGGTCACACAAAATCCAAAAGCTCTAGTTGAATAAGCCCTAGTTGAATAAGAATTCTGTTTAGAAAACTAGAAAAATGGATGAGGTTATTCAGTAAAGAAGAAAATTGTATGCCATAAAATTTCATACTAATATCTAATACAGAAAAGCAGACACTGTCGTGCACTAAATTCAAATTACTGGACAACACAATAATCTGAGCATAAAAAGAACACAGAAAAAAAGAAATGTAGCCACCTTAATTGCAATCCAAGTGGCTTGTGGAAAAATTTACTCAGAACCAGCAATTAAAATGAAAATACAAGAGAGCTTTGTATTGCGAAGCTGATGTTTCTGCTGCATTCAAAGTAATCACTAAGACTTTTAGGCCACATGGTAGTACAATCATAAACTGTAGATTTCCCAATTTGTTCAATCTATTCTCATGCAAGCCTTCTAAAATCTGTTCCAAAATCTTCCCTGACAAAGTACTGACAAAACACCTGTGGGCCTCCTTATACTTCTCCAAGATCTTTTGCTGACTTTCAAAGACAAGATTGCTTTCCATGGGACTCCTTTTTCAGTAGAATCCAGCAACCTACCCTCTGTTCTCAAGGATCACTGCTATCATCAAGCATAGTGGTGGTTGCCAACTCGTGTATCTTGACACATATATGTGGGTGAGATATTATGTAATTATACTACCTACTACATTACTCCAAGTACATAATAAAATAAAGTCTGGTTGATTTTTGTTTCCAGATTTGCTTTACATCTAGCTCAGGAAAGATTGTGTGTGACTCAAACAAAATTGCATACTAAATGAGGTACTAAATTCAAATTTGGACATGGCAATATTGTGATGGCTGTACATGGTGGTAGTTATTAATCCTTAATCAGACTACATAAAAAAAACTGTGATCATAAAAAAATATTACTTTCTGTCATAGGAAAAAAACTTTCGTAAACTTAGAGTTTTAGAAGAGTAGAGCGTCAGAAGATGGGCCACCTGAAAAATATTTCCATCACTAAAATGTTTGCTCTTCTAAACTCAGAGGAGAATACATAGTTTTATTTTTAAATAAAATCCCATCCTTAAAGACTCTGCTAATCCACCAGCCAAAACATTCCTTTTTCTTCTGTATTTCTCAGGCCATAACAGCTCTTCTTCATGTTATTGTCCAAATAAGAAGTCTCTTTTCCTACGTTTTTGGTAATAAAGTCTTGAGCTTTAAACATTGTTTGTCATTTTATTGTCAATATATTTTAATGGACTAATTTTGTGTGTATTAATGAATTTTATTCCATTAACAATATTCCATTTAATGCAATTTCTATTAATGGAAAGAAGTACTGATGAAAAGGAAGCTGATAGTGTATAAGGGATGGATTGCAAACATAAACAATGTTGGAGATCCCCATAAATTTATATAAATCAGTCATTTTTTAGGAAATCAATTCTTGAGAATGCAGTTCTTCACTTAAATGCCTCTGGTTTTGTCAGAGCAAAAATGTTTCTAAAAAAATAAGAATATTTCTCATTTGCTTATGGCTTACTATGGTCAATTTCTTGTTCCTCTTGTATTAACAGTTTAAGTCATTATCAGACAGAAAATTAAAATTATTTTCTTTTGGTTACAAATCAAGCAACATTAATAGTGAACAAAAAAATTTCAGAAAATGATTCATGTATCCCTGTAGGTGGTGATTGTTCTTTTTGCTGAAATACATAAACTACTTGGCAAATACTCAACAAAACTGTACCAAGCTGGGATCAATCTGTGAGTAATACACATAAGGGAGAAGACCAGGAACATCATCCAAAGCCATCTAGTCAAAGACAAGCTTTTTTTTATGTCAACCTTAATGAGTTTTCGATTAAGCCCTAAAAAATGTATAATAAACCTAGCATGCTGTGCTCAAAGGTGAACCTTAAAATTAAATGTATGCTAAGCCAAGAACAACCCAGGAACTTCAAGTGGAAGTTTAATATGTTACAGATGAAAGAAATACAGATTTAAAAGGGTGCTCTGCAGAAGTAATTACTAAAACACAATCTTCTAAAATGCAAGCACATTCTGATAATCAACAATAACTACAATCAAGAAGATATATACAACTCAAAATGTCTAATTAACATCTATGCAAATACTAGGCATTGTCAATTAAAGCAACAACTGTAGTCAGTCATATTCTGTGATAATCTCTAAAGACCTCCTGAAGTTACAGGGGCAGAAGATAAAACACAAGCGACGAGAATGAAAAACTGAGCTCAGAAGTTACACATTTGATGTGATGGTACATGAAGTATCTACTCTTGCTGTCCTCATTTGTTCTGTTCAATGAATATGGATTAGCAATTAACCACTGCTAGACTAGAAGTTTAGATGTATTACAGGAATAAATTTAATGTGGATTATATGATGTGAATTTCTTATTGATCAACTTGCGGAAAATGACCTCAAAACTACTGCCAGCTTTATGTGATTGGAATTACTTGTTTTATTGTTGTTGTATCCAATTCTGTTAGATCTATCCTTATAGATGTGCTAGTGCTGCTAGGAAGCAATTAGGATTAAAATGGTTCCAGTAATTCCACACACTCCTTCCCCAACAGGCATTCAATTTTTTTTCTGTCCTGCATGGGCTACCTAAGAGAGGAAAAAGGCTCCATCTTATACAGCTCATTTCTTTCATCACAGAACTCATCTTGCAATTGCAAATAAAGTAACATGCAGCTACAGAGGCAGATGCTGCAGTTTACATAGCTTACATGTCATGCAAGATGTGAATATTCCCCAGAAAAATAACAAACCCAAAGACTTATCTTCGTTGTGGAAGAATCATGAAACTTTACATAACATAATGATGTTAGGAAATGTGCAAAACTCTGATTCCACAGCTCTGAATGGCACTGAGCAATGCTGTACCATAAAATACTGTCAAATAAACTAAAATACAACCAACCACAAGAGAGGAATTATAAAAACAAAATTATACCTGACTTTGAACACTAACACACTGAACAACTGGAAGAGGTTTAAATAGCACATTACACCATATCTGTCATGAGTAAATACCAGAGAAAGAAAGATAAAGTTGCCAAAATAATTCCTTTTGTCATCAACAAAACAGATTCTAGGACCCTGACTTCTGTTCAAGTAAACTTGAGCAGAACAGGATAATTATAAAACCAATCTTATAAGCACCAAAGCAGCATAAACAGAAAAAAAAAGTTACAGTCACAATCTAAAAAAGGTAGGGAATTATTTACAACCGAAAAAAAAAAAAATCAGTTAACCTTTTGGATATTGGACAATCTTAAGGGAACTGATAACCAAGATTTGTGACAAAACACAAGACTACAAGCCACAGAACAAATCTCTGACAAAGCAATCAGGAACTTATAAATAAATGAAGTTACCCATTTCTGAATGAAGCTTAAGTGTCAACAATCTTTTGATCCTATCAAAGCTACACTACAGAAAACACTACCAGTCTGACATTTAGAAGAAACTGTTCTGTTGCAGTTTTATTTACATTTTCAAGAGCACCAGTGGAGCAAGCACAGCAAAGATGGTAGCAGTAGTAGCACTGGTTCAAAAGAAATACTTATGGACAACAAAGAACTCTATAAAAATAATATTCATTGGAGAAAAGGTAAAGTCAGTGTACAGACAACTTCATGACTCCCAGTTAACAAGGACAGGACATAAAGATTTCTAGCCCTAGTCACAAGTGTGAAGAGTGACCTCACTTCATGTAAGACAAAAGAACTGCTATCTGAAAGCCAGCTCACAGTACTACATCCCAGTTCAGGAAACTGAAGGCAATACTGAAAGATTTGTTTAAAACTCAAAGATTTTCTTCAGACTTTGGGTCTTTACTCTTACTCGTGGAAGGAAAACCCTCCAACCTTGTTTTTTGTTGTGTTCCATGTAATATGTTGGGGGTTTTTTGCCCTTAAACATACATTTGCATACATTGACAAATAAGAACAACTTCATTACCTGGATTCAGAATAAAGACTCCTAGAATACTTGCTTTATTTTAACAGTGCCTACCAGACAATTTTTGCTAAAAAACCCCCAAACAGATGACCCAAAACTAATTTACATAATAACACTAAAAAATTAAAGCAAACCACAACACAAGCATTTCAAACTAGTAATCTCTTGGTCATCTTAGAAGTGTTTTGAGATGTTAAATTATTTTAATACTATGTAATTGTTGTATGCTCAAACATGATCACACCAATGACTAATTGACATTCTTACAATTATACCTAATAATTTCTGAACTATCAACATGGAAGTCAACAAACAGCTGTAACCATTGCATCAAAGCTCTAAACAAAACAGTGTCTGGATTTAAACTAAAAAAAAAAAAAAAAAAAAAAAAAAAAAAAAGCATGCATGAATCAGGTTTTCCTGAACACTGAAATAGATTGCCCAGAGAAACTGGGGAACCCTTGGAACTATTCAAAAGCAATCTGGACACAAACCTGATCAACCTGCTCTAGATGGTCTGCTTGTGCAGGGGCCCCTTTCAACCTCAACTGCTCTGTGATTCTGTGATTGTCCAACTTTTCTCTAAGAGGTTTTCATTCATGGAGAAGGAACAATAGCAATTATTTCACGTAGCTTATGAGTTTTGAGATGACTCCAATCTCACAGACTACCAGGGAACAACAATGTCTGGCAACTCTCTATTGGATTCTGAGTGATAACCTACCTGGCAGGGCAGGAAGCCTCACCACTCAGGGTTCACACCATCATGAGTAAGCTGGTCAGAGACAGAGTAGACAGTCTTCCCAAAGCCCAGGTCATCAGGGACTTTCCAGATGACAAAGCAGGTCTGAGGTCTAGTCAAAATGAAGGTCAGGAACAACAAAGTTCTGGAGTGAGCTGAATACTATTTTTCCTCCATGACTGCTCAAGGAGGGAACCAATACACCAGAACTAAGCTTAAATGGGCAAGGTGTGGCTGGGGCCCGGGTGAGGCTGGGGCCCAGGTGAGGCTGGGCAGAGTCATTAAGTCCTCCTGGCACAGACTCCACAATGTCCTTTACTATGGTCATTTTGTGGCTAGAAACACCAAGTGTCTTGAACTTTTCTACAGTATTACTCCTGTGTTGTATGAATAATGTAACTTGTTCTTACTTATCTATTTCAAGTACTGTTAATGAAAATTATCCAAGGTCAATATATATAGAAATTCAATTAAATTATGAAAAAAGTTCAATTTAACACCCACGTAGATCTACATACATTTTCTCTGAACTTCTTTTTCATATAAGTAGTCTGTAAACTCTTAAACAATAGTAAACTGTGTTCAGAAAGTAGGATGTGGTATTTCTTGGAATAGATTTCATAACTAGAATTTGTCCCAGAGTTTACTGCTACTTTACTTAGTTAGTCTACTGAATTTACTGAGTTAGAGTTTAGTATGGAGTTTCCTGCTAGAGTACAGTAAAGTACCTGTAGTCAATTGATTTGTTACACTATCTGTGTTCAGGATGTTGGACTTGTCTTACTTTCTGTGTAGTATAAATAGATTTTTAAACTTTACTATGTATTGCTTTCATTTATTAGGTCCAATGCTTATGGACAAAAAATACACACTACTGAGTTCTGCACCAGAACTGAAAATATTATTATTAATAAAGTAGATAGAAATTTGAAGCAAAAGGTAGATGTTTCTACCATTTTTAATTTCTTAGTACTGAGTCCAATAAGACATGGATATTTTATGTTATTTCAGGAAAAGTTAGCAGAGTTCCTGTATTTTGTTCTCACAGATGGGATGCCACCATGTTTCTCACCCCTTGCAAAGCATGCCATCTTTTTGGTAAGGATGAATTTGCTGAGAAATACTCAGGTATTATGACTTGGTTTTATATTTTTTTAGCAGTAGAGTTGGGCACTATCTCAGCTTCTTTTATCAAAGCTGACTTTCAGAATTTCACGATTTTAAAAGTGGATCAGCATATTTCAAGGACCATGTTTCTGGACCAGAAATAATGCAGCTAAGATCAGTAGGATTCTTGTGCCTTGCTTCTTTAAAAACAAAACAAAAAAAACAAAGTTTTTGAAATATTTTCTATAGACAGACTACCACTCTCATTCCCTCCCAGTCATATTTCATGTTCAATAAATAGTATATTTGTATATGCTAGGTTGATTAGAGTTATCACTGCAGGACTACACTAATAGTTGGTATTTCATATTCCAGCCTACAATAAACTAAAAAGCTTACATTTTCAAGCAAACAACCATGCCACTTAACTAGTATAAATAACAGGCCCTGCTGTGATCTGAACATTGTGTATTCAGCAAAGGTCCCCTTTTTGGCAGAATTTCCCTAGCATTTCCACTAATGCTGGGGGATTTAGGTTTGGTATTTTCAGCTACATGCTTTTAAAGAGGAAGTTTCCAGTTAATTTTTCTCAGTATTGTGAAGCTGTTACTTCAAATGTTTAAATATAACAATTTATTATATGCTGTATTTATTCATATTTAATTCTAGTTTCTTTGCCCCAACACTACTGAAAGGAATACTCAGCTGTGTGGTTTGGGTCTTTATGTTATGTTTTATTTAATGCTTTAGCAATTTTTTTTTAATTGCTGAAGCATTAAATGCTCAGCAACACAATTAGGTGCTTGTTCTCACTTTGCATTAACCTTCCACTTTAGGAAACCTCCCACAAACTTTAGGATCATATCCTGATTCCTATGTTATACATGGAGGAATTTACCTTGTAATATTAACTTAGGAACTCTGAAAAATTCTGCATTCTGGAAAATGATGCAGTTGAACAGATGTCTCCCTTATCGGTATGTATTATTTTTAAGACTTAAATACAAGCCCTTGTGAAAATCTGAACTTATTTGTTTCTAAAAGTTTCCAAATCTAATGAAGACATGCATGATAAATCAACCCAATCAAAGGGGTGTTTTCCTTGTAGGTCAAGAAATAGCAAGTTAGGCCAAAATGTTATTCCTTTTGCATTTTCAGTGAAAAGAAGTTGAAGATCATTTAGATGACAAAAGCAGAAGCTGCCAGAGAAAATTTCCAGCCACCATGAATTTTTCTTTATGTACCTTCAAGAAATAACTACAGAAAGCAGCTCTGCAAGATGTACTTACACAGAACAGAAAACTTGAAATTACAATTGTTTAACTAGATCTCTTCATTTACCCACTAAGGTATAAAGCAACAAATATCAATGTGGCTCTGCTGTATAAGGGCTTTGGAATACCAGCCTCTACAAAACAGAACACATTGGTGTTTATTTAAGAGTGTGATTAGACTTAACCAGAGTAATTTTTCACCGACCATTTTTGCAAACTGTCAGTGAAGCTTGCTGTGTATTTCTCAAAGGAAGATAAGACCCTTGCAGAAAGAGTGTGTGCTAAAAGGAAGCAGGAGAGGCTACTTCTCTGCTTTTATCATACAAGAGACCTATTACATTTGTTAGAAGGGAAGACTGGTCCTTGAGAGAAACATTTGAGTCCTGGCACAGTAAAAACAATAGTTAAAAATAATATTTCAGTAAGCCCTTTTGGATTGTTCCCTCAGTTATTTTGCAGCATATTTAGCAGTACGATAGTAAAGATGCCCAAATGCTTGATCTGGCATCCGTGAAAACAAATAAACAAGAAAAATGCCCCAGCTGTTTCCTTTTTGGAGTCATAACTCAAGTTGTACTTACCCTTGAGGAAGCACCAAAATATTTTAAGTACAATAATAAAATTTTCTTCAAAAATTAAAATGCAGGTTCATTTCTGAGATGTCTAAAATTCCAGCAGTCTGATTATCTCACTTCTTTATGCTGATTATTTCTAAATCAGCTTTTTTTTTTTGGTCAAGACTAAGTCCTTGTTTTAACAAAATTGTTTGAGTGCTAGTAGAGATGACATGTTTGTAGCTGGGCTTATTTCTTACAACTGTTTCAGTTTAAGAGTGCTGAACAGATAGTAAAAAATATTAATAGTTAAATATTAATAGTTAATGCAATAGTGATGTTAGTAGAATTTTAATATATTATTAGTAATTTTTGTTCTAATGGTAGCAAGGCCTTATAGGTAATATTTGTATGCATAAGGATACAGGAAACTTAGCATGGGAAAAAGTTAAAGCAATGGCTGTAAAATGTGAATAGTTGATAGACCGGAGTAAAAGTGAGATGGGAAAAAACGTATCCCAAGTGGCTGAAGTAAAACAAAGGCAGGAGGAGGCATAACAGTAACATCTGGTTACATATTTAATTGAACACATATTCCAAAAAGAATTTATCACTGAAACCTGTTTTCAAATTGCCAGAGTGGGGATTCTATAAATAAGATCATTAAACAGAAACATTAAGAACTCAGGACAGGAGAGCTCTAAAAGACAAAGTACCAACAAAACAGAGGAAAGGTGAGATGGCAGGAGTTATGATTTTGGGGCTTTTGTTTGGTTGTTTGTTTTCTTTTTCTGAAATGTTTTAACATTGTACAGTGACTAAAATTGTGCTTTTTAGTGCAGAAGATTAGCAGTAGTGGACAAAGGCTGGATGTTTCTCATTTCTCAGTGAAAGTTGTGAGTTTGTTTTGAAGTTGATGCTTTTATCTAGAAACCTCAAAAAATTAAATCCTATGCAATTCAGTGGAAGTTTCACACTTAAAACAGAAAAGCAAGTGAAATACAGCATAACACATGACAATAAACTATGTTTCTCCCAGAAAATACCATTTTGCACAGTATAATCTATACTGTTTAGGGTTTACCAAAACAAAATTTGTTCATTACCATCATGTGACACTAGATAAATTGGAAGGAAAGAACAATATTTTTGGAGGTGATACTACCCAAAAATAATATCCATACAGAAAATTGTAGGAAGCTTACTTAGTGACCTAACTAATTATCTGGAACCTGGGACCAACTCTGCTTTTTCAAATCTCAAGAAAAAGAGAAGTAAACCAAACCTGTAAAATCCAGACAAGTCACTTTAAAAGGTGCATACAGTGTGGAAGGTCAAATGGGTGAATATACTTGCACCTTAATTAGAACTAAAGAACAAATGCTACATAAAATATGCAGTCCTTATAAAAATACAAGTTAAATATATCACAGAACACTGGAAAAATATATCTGCCAGAATGCTGAACTACTTCCTACTCATTTTGTTCTTTGTTATTTGAGTGGCAGTAGCTAAGCAGCAGAATGAAATTACTGTTTGTCAGACAGCTCACCATTGCTGGCATGAGGTTAGCTTAAGGGTTCACATGTATATCACTGTGAAAGTTATTTCAAAATACAATCATATTGGCACAGTAAAGAGGGAGTGGTTTAGCCCACAGTGTTGAAAAGGAACATTTCAGTTATTGCATTCTGTGAAAAATTTCCTAACACTTGTTCAACAACCACCAAAAGATGAATCACCGATTCTTCCTTAGGTTTCACAGACTAAATTGTAATGAAAGTAACAATAAACCAACCTAAATTTTCATTAACCTGAACCACCAACATTTTTTAGTAATGTATGATAGATAGATAGGATTGTTTACTACAGTGGCTGATCATGACTGTTTCCTTTAACATACTGCACAGTTTTGTCCATTGACATTTTAAGATCACTTTCAAAGTTCTCTCATTATCATGGCTTCCTTGAGTGACTTTTAAACAGATCCAGTATATTGTACTTACACTACAGACTTCAGCTGTAATGTTCAGGTAGTTCAAAATGCAGTTTAAATTCAGGAAGAAAGACACTACAGAAGAACACAGTATTAGTTTTCCCAAATGCCAATTTTGATATAGCAGTTAATGTTCATAAAATAATAAAAAGCAAGAAAAGAATCTGAAAGGCGAAACAGAATAGTGTCAAAACTGAAGGACAGATGTTAACTAATACTGGTAAAACCACTGTCTTTATGTAAATTAAAGGAAAACAAAATAATCCCAAATCTGAATTAGTATAATTCACAAAGCTATGAATGAATAAGTGTAAGTTAATTTTATGCATCTTTTATTTCTTTGTATTGTAAAGGCTTGTAAAAAGTTCTTATACTTCAGCAACCAACAGAAATAATGCATTTATTAAAACATGAAGTCCTTGGCTGTTCATATTCTAGGGACTGACTACACACATTACAAGACATACATTTTAAAACAAACAATGTCAGAATGTGCGAAAAGAAACCACATAAACAGCAAAAGTCATTCTAACCAAGCCAGCTGACCAAATAACTGTCTGGTAATTCTGTGCTGAAAAATAACCAAATATGAATCAGATTTTAGTGAAGGAATAAGCTCCTAGATGGCCTTATTGATTATGATGTATTTACTTTTTTCACCATCTTGAGAAGATACTCAGTGATCAAAGCCTCTGTTCCTTCTGAATACTGAAGCCCAGTACTCAGTGTTCTCTACAGGTACTTTGTAATGGCAAGTAAAGGAGCAGGGTTGCTTTGTAGGGACATCTACATCCACACAGAACTGAGCTCCAGTGAATGGTGGTTGTGACCAAAAAAGGAACACTGATTTCATCACAGAATTTTGCTCTATGTTTCTCCTAATAGCTTCACAAATCTGAAGGCTGCAAGAAACCATGGCAAAAATTCCCCGAAAGTCATCATTACCTCATCCTGAGATCAAAGCAAGATAAAAGTATCTAACTGGGCTTCTGTTTTCTCTCAGGTTAGAACAGAAAACAGGACATGACTAATAATGTCAAACTGAATTGATCAATGAGACATAGCATCTGTTGTCTCAAAGTAGTTCACTTGCATAGGGTCCTGAGCTTTCCCTGAAGCATCAGGCTCCTCAGTTTCTAAGGTTTTTTTCATTGTTAAAGGAAACAGACTTTCTCCTTTATTACACTCTCTCTTACTGCATTTGGAATTCATTTGTTTATTGCATTCTAAATTTATAAATTCTCCTGAATTTATTATTGATAGAATAAACAGAAGACATGCTTTTTTCTTCCTAAGTTGTGTGAACTCTCTAAACTTGAATCGAAGTGCCTAATACATAGAATTTCAGTGTTGCTATCTGCCACTAAAAAGGGGTCAGCTCTTGTTCCCCACTCTCCAAAACATACCAGAACTGGTCCAAGGAACTTTGCAATTAATCAGAAGAAAAGGCTAGAGGTATCAAGGTAGTATTACTGTTTATTGGTAAACACTAACCAAAACTGACCTAGAAGATATTCCTTTGCTACTGCTGAGGGCTACATTTAAAGACAAAATTTGATCTGAGCTAATTAGCAGAAGTAAGCAAATGCCTGAGATCATTGGCTCCTGCAAATCACATTCTTGGTAAGATCTACATACTACATACTGTGCTACATATAAAAATGCTCTTTCATTTCAGTAGTATGGGAATGTTTTATTACCTGTTGTAAACCACAGACAGAATTCAACCTTTGCATAGCTCTTGGCACTGATAAAGCAATCCTGAAAAAATCATCAGTAAAAATTTCAGCAAATGCTAATGGCACAATGTTCCTAAATTTATGGAAGCCTTGGCTTAGATGAATGTTGCTTGGAGAAACAATTAAGTGGAAAGGAAAGTTTGGTAATCATCCCATGTATTGCAATGCACATGCTGAACAATAAGAAAATTAGAAAATATATCCACTCAATCTATGCAGTGTGACTTACTAACTGACAAAAGGATATGAAAACCTCAGATTCCAAGGCTAGAAGGGAAAAAAAAATAATACTTTGGCAATCTGTCTCTTGAGGTAGGAAGTCAACAGCCTTTTGTGCCAAGGAAGATTCCAGGTAGCCAACCTATGCCATCCTTCCAGCCAAAGTGCCTGCTCCTTGACTCATCTGTCCTGTCAGTGCAAATGAACTGCAGCTCCTATTCCCAATCTCCATAAAGAAGCAAGTTTTCTGTTCTTCATTTATTAATGCTAGAGAAGGGACTTACCACTGTTCCACTGGAAATGTTCCTCTTAGAGTAGCAAGAACAAATTTATTTTTTCCCTACAGCAGGTGTTATTCAGAAATCTCAAACAAGTGTGTTTAAAATTCTATAAAAGTAATGATTTGGAAGTTTTAAATAGTCTTGTGCATAATGATATTAAAATATTTTGATCCTGCACCTGCCTGCTTTTCACATTAGCATAATTATTCATACCTTAACAAATACATTGGTGGCTTTTGGTTATATGGAAAGAAAAATAGGAGCTTTGTCTATCTGTAAAGCATCTGCCATGACAGAAAGCTCCTCTCTTAATTATNAAGAAAAGAAAAGAAAAGAAAAGAAAAGAAAAGAAAAGAAAAGAAAAGAAAAGAAAAGAAAAGAAAAGAAAAGAAAAGAAAAGAAAAGAGAAAAGAAAAGAAAAAAGAAAAGAAAAGAAAAGAAAATGCTGGAGGGGTTCTTTGGTTTGTAGGAGTTTTGGGGGGTTTTATGTGTGATCGGTTTGGGGTTTTGTTTTGGGTTCTTTAGTTTGTTCTTTTTTTCTGTTACTACAGCTTGCCGTTTGGATTGCCAAAGGTGTGTGAGCAGTCTTAAGGTATGTGTCTGACACAAAATAATTTATAAGGCTTTACTTTTTCTAGCTATTGTGTATCTTATTTGGCAAGCTTTCTTATGCCCCACAATTCATACTTGCTAACTTTTTCATCATTCAGTCTTGTCACATAAAAATTATGCCAAGAACAAAATCTACATAAAAGTTGATCAACAAATTCTGTGATCATTTTGGCTCTCAGGATGGATCAAACACCTCAGTAATCACTAATTCTAGCCAATAATAATGCAGAGACTGTTCCTTCAGTTAGTTTACCAACCACTTTATCTTCATTTACATTATGTATGCATAACATTAAATATTATACAAACAGAATAATAAAAACCTGACCCAATCAGTTTACACTAGTTTGTGTCTGAAAATAAGGAGGTTTAATACCTCTCAGAACTGACTTCTGAATCTCCAGAGGCACCTAAAGCAGACAAATAATTCAAGTTCTGACACTTTTTTTTATAAGTTTGCATACAAGAGCAGGGAGATCTGTAACAGAATTAAAACTACTATACTGTAAGAAAGAATAGCTTCATTTCTGGATGAACATGTACTTACAGATTATTATCTCACACCTCTGCCTTTAAACTCAAACTTGATTGTCACTAGCCACTTCTTGCAACCATTATCTACTGCAGAACTGCAGTTCTTTATCACAAAGAATCTCAGTAAACAGAACATAAATCAGTGGGGGGGGTAGAACAAAACCCCCTATATATCTCTTTCTTTCATTGATAAATAAAAATGATTTTTTAGTCTAGAAGGAGGAATTATTTTGTATATTTTATTTAACCAGATTCATTCATTTCTGCTTACCTTTGGGACTGTGGACAAAAGAACTAATATCCTGAATATGCTATGATATTTGGGAAGCTTTCATCAGGAAATTGAAATCTGAATTGTTAAAACACCATTAGATTCCAAACAAAAACAAATGCCCATTACACATAAAAGTAATTTAACTAAAATAATTAAACAATTAGAAATTTCCTGTTTTCTGCTATCTTGTATAATCATTTAAGCTAGAGCAAACTCTATAAGAAGTCATCTCTTTTTCTGGTCTTCTCAGTATTACTGTTTTTTCTTGTTGATTTCTTGTTCCCTGAAAGACAAATCTTTGAAATGAGCATTCATCCCAAGGAGTTTTTTAATCATATGAAGTCATGTTAGATAACATTTTATCAAGACTTGAGAAGGCAGTCAACATATTTTTCTAGCAATTTTTAACTTGTTTTCAATCAGCTTTAAATCAAGCCTGTCTGCAAAAATCAGAGACCATTTCAGAGTATTCAGAGAAAAATTGAATGCAATATTCCTTACACTAAAATGACAGAATATTTAATTAGAGCTCCTCTAAAAAAACTAAGAGTCAGGGAGCATTGGTGTGCAAGAGATTGGTAACTCAATGGAATGGTCAGGGTGAATCAACATTTCTGAATTTAATCAGGCTTTTATTGAGGTGCTTTTAAAATTTCAAGTGTAAGATCACAACTTAGCATAGAAGGACTGTATGTTTTTTTGCAATATGCAATATACTCAGCTGACCAGTTCCAAAGATATGTAGAGTTTATAAAGGCAGAACCATTTGCTAAGCTAAACTTCCCTTCTGTGCATCCAACTTCTCAGATGTCTGTTCATATCAAAACTAGTCTTTCTCACAGAATTTAAAATTAAATACAAAAGTTTGCCAGCAATAATTTTGCCAATGCACTGATACAGATTTATAGTGGAGAGCACAAAATTGATTTTGAAAGAAATTTCCCCTCCCACACACCTTGATACATATTTTCCCATTCTTTACCTGCTCTAGTACTTAGTTTCAGTAAGCTCTGTACCTTGTTCAACTGGCACTGCTCGGCTGAAGATTTTTCCTCTCTGTAGCCTCTATGTCTTCCTATAAAATAAGCCCATAAAATTATTTTAGTTCCAAACCAATTATGTTTCTTTTAAAACAAATGAGTCTTGCCTGGCAACAGCAGGCATGCTTTTGAGAGAGTAACAATAACTGAATTCCAAGTGGACTTTTTCCAAAATATTTTTCTGACCTCTGGCAAACCTGGCAGTGTTTATCACACTGCTCTTACACACACAGCTCATTTAGTAATTCCTGACTTTTGTGTGTGTGTGCATGTACACACACTTTCATCTTCCTCTACATTCATGGTTTAAACTGCAGTTGAAACATAAAGTTTCTGTATGATATGAATCAGTGCCAGGAAAAAAATGGCCAATATACGTTGCAGAGCTCATCCAAGATTTCTCAGTCCTGTAAACCAGTTTGTGGCATTGGCTAAGGAAGCAAGAAAATGTGGCAGGGATCTAGAGAGGAGGCTCCCACAGAAATATTGGGTTCCAGACAGGTAAAAGTAGCTGAGAGGGGATGTGAGAGGCCATAAGATCACAGCAGATCTATGGACAGGACTGGGGATTTCTTTTCCAACCTCTCTCCCAGTTTTCCTGTACAGCTAATATCCCTGAGCCTCTCTCGTCCCGCTCCACAGTCCAGCCTAGCCTCTCAGAAGGCTTCCTTTAGAATGCAGGAAGAAACAGTTTTCTTTCTTCCAGCTCATCATGCTATAGCCACTTAGTGGTTGGGAAAAATGGCTGGAGACATTTTTTCCAACACCAGAGGATGTCTCTGAAGATTTTGGAAAGTTTTTCCTTGTTTTTTTCTCAGAAGTAGAGGTAGGGATGGCATTTTCTGTTCCACTCCCTATCTATAGGCAAAGAGTTGGTCTGTTACCTCTTGCTACTCTCAGCAGCAGCTACTCTCATTACCATTAAATTGGCTGTGCTGTAAAAGGTGACAAGGCTGGGCCCATACAGCTCTCCCTGCCTGAGGAATGATGCAGGGAATCATTAAAGAAAAATTGTTCTTGTTATGTGAACGATATAACAATAGGGGAAAATGTCAGCTGTAAAATGCACACAGTCACTTAGAGAGATTACTCTAAAGAGATAACCATCCTTTAAATAAAAGTGAAGAACTGTAAAATTATTTTAATTATCCAATCACCTTTACTTAGTATATTGCTATACATACAATACTTTGATTTTAAATTGAAAAAAAAGGGAGAAAATTACATAATTACCTGTTCTTATCAGGTCCTAACCTTACTGTGGTAGATTTATTTTTTAATGTATGTAATTATCATGTTTCTTTTGAATATGATTCTTCTGAATACCATGTAATTCAACAGGTACCAATATTATAAGCATCAGTATATATTTTGAACTGCTAATAATCTATATACAATGACACATATGAATCATGTTTACCTTGCATTAATTCAGATTTGGTTTACAAACTCTCTGCCTATATGAAGTAGGATGAGAATCCTAAATGCCTTAGTAACATTTATGAAACCATGACACAAACCTTTAAAAGCTTATAGGATTCAGAAATATTTGTTTCTTTTTCTCTCATAGTTTTGTATACTTATGACTTTGTTATGTAACTACTGAACCAAAGCAGAGACAGGAAAGATATGCCTTCAAACAAAATTAAAAACCTTTGAACACATATTTGATGGTCAACAGCCATATACGAAGAGAAATTTGGAGCTTTATCTGCTCACATGGGAAAAGACTTTGTTTAGAAGTCAACACATCAGAGGAAAATTGGAGAAAACATCATGATGGAGGTCCATAGGGAAAAGTTCTGACAATGTAGTCATGTTTTCAATCACATGTACCTAAAATTGTATTCCTAAACAAAAGTGATGTTATTAATTGCACCTGATTATCATCCCAAACCAGACACACTAATTTTGCTACAAAAGAAATCTGAAGAATCATCAGTATTTTGCCTTTCTTATGCTAATCAACATCAAAGACTCATTTACTTGCTTCTTATCAGTACTACTTTCTAACTAATAATCAAACTGTCCATTTATTTTTAACCTGGACATACACAAGGCGACTTTGAAATTCTCTAGCCATTATTTATTAAGAGACTTATCTTGTCCTGAGATGAAAGACAATTCCCTTCCTTGTTCACATTGGAAAATTTTACTTTTTGAAATACATAACCTGAATTACAGTTCAGAAATAACATAAAATTTGCAGTTTCAGATTCCTGCTTCCTAAACTTCCCTTGAGTTTATAAATCTCTTTAAATTTCAAATGTCTTTGTGATTCTTAAAGAAAAGTTAAACACATTTATGATTTTTTTCCTCAGCAGAAATCTTTAAATATCTATTTTATTAATGATATGACAGCACAAAAGTGATACTCTTGGTGTATAACATTGGATTAAATTAAAAATTATATCTTTTTGGTTTTGTGAGAAGTGATATATTTTAACAGAGTAGTTTTGAGGCAGGCAAAACTTTGCTGTAATCAGTTGGTTAAATTAAACAGCTTAAAAGTGACACACTGTAATAGAAACGCAAAAGGATATCCAGAAAAAGGTTAAATGGTTTCCTAAGGAGATGTTATTGTTCATAGCCATAAGCATATAATCCTGTAGAGCTAATTGCCTTGGGCTGACTTCAGTGGATGTTTGTTTAAGGAAAGCAGGGAGAATTTTAACCCCAGTTTATACAGTGTGTATAAAATCAATGATCCTACTAAAAGTTTGGTTTGTTTAAAGTACTACTCAGTTTGGGTTGAAATACTCTATTTTCTTATTTGAAAAATCTCTATCAAAACTATTTAATCTCTTTCTGAAAATAAGAGCAAGGAAAATAACTTCCCCCCTTGTTAAAAAGCTTCTGGTGACCTTTTCTCCCATCATTTATGTCATTTATAAGTTTGAATTTTAGCAGAGGTTGCTGTGCATGTCAAGGGTGGGTGGACCTTTTACCATCCATTTGAAAGTTACTTGAGCTTGACAGTTACAGCCTTTGAAAATTGCAGCTTGCCTGTGCTCAACAGATAATTACTAGTTCCCCAATCCTAAACCTCTTAGGAATTCCAACATTACAAGTCTGGATAACCGTAGGTCAACTTGGGTATTTTAACTGAGGAGAAGCAACTTCTTTACAACCTCCCTCAGCCAGAAAAAATGACATATGGAGGGGTTAAGATTAAAGTACCAACGTCAAAGGTACAGAGCCAAGCATTGTAGGTATGGAACAGCGAAAAAAAGGCACAAAATTCTTAGAAAAGGGCAGTCTCAGGGTGCTAGAGAGAGGCAAGGACTTGGAACAAAGACAAACAGAGACTGGAATGTTTCTACAAGATCTGTACAGCAGACTGGGGCTGATGAATGAAAAGACAGTTACAAGAGAGGCACATATCAAAAAGTAGCAAAGTAAAATGACTGGAAATGGGAACCAATCAATAGGAATTAAATCCTATAAGTTGAGGAAAGGGACTATGGTGGAGAAACAGAGTAGATCAAAAACTACATGGATATGAGAAAGGAACTCAGGTCAGGATAAGTCTATACTTAACAAAGAGGGTAGGGATCTCTGTGTAAGGTTAACAGATGGGGAGAGAGAAGCATGAGTGGAGAAAATACAATGGTTGCAGATTAGAGAGCATGAAGCATAAGATAGGAAGCTAAAACAACAACAACAAAAACCACCTTTATTTGTTAATAAAAGTTTTCCATACTTGGGAAATAATCCATTAATTACTTTCATTTTGCTGTGTCTGTTGTCAGAGTTACATAACACATCTGTGGTATGTAAGGTGACATCTTATTGAGGTGGTTGCTCAGGATTTGCTGATTGCTCACATGGCCAGCATGGACATAGTGAGTCAAATACATTATTTTAACGGCAATACTCCTGAGAGTCAATGTGTTGCCACATTTCAGCTCATCTTCCTTAAATATAATAATATAGGCACTGAAAATCCGTACTCCAATACAATTAACAATCAGAAATGAAATAACTAAAATCTAACAAACCGATAGCTAGGAAGTGAACAACATTTAGGATTGCAGCACACTACATTGCATATTTTCCCCCACAGGACTCGACATATTTTGTTGACTTGCTTAATTAAAGCGCACTGAAAGATGTTCATGGGACTTCTGCTTCACTTGTTGTAGGTGGTGAAAAATGAATAATGAATGAGGCAGGAGATTCAAGAATCAGAAAGGCAGTTTTACAGTCTGTATTAGGGTTACACAAGTTGAATGTCATCCGACAGAGTTAAATTGCCTGTGCCACAGAAGTGCAATCTATCGCTTGTCCAGAGGATTCCTAATTGTTTCTCATAGCCTAGAAGCCAAACTAGAGGCCTTAGAACTGCAACCAAAAGCAGTGGAAGTCACTAGAAAAAAAAATTAAATGCTATGGGCTTAATCTAAAGATCTGAATACAATGGCATTTCAGATTAGACTTCCAAAATGGACCAGACTGACTTCAGTCTCTGAGTGCCTCATGCCTTCATCTGTTAATGATGAATGATAGTAACGTGATGGCTTAGAAGCTGTTCTGAACATTCTATCAGTCTCTCAGAGGCTGTACAGATGCGCATTACAGAAACATAGACTCAGAGAATAATTCAAATTGGAAGAGATAACAGGAGGCCACCTAGACCATTTCTCCAGCCTAAGATTCAGCTCTAACTTGGGGGACTATTTTCCCCAATTTGGTGTTATTGCAAACTTGATTGTCAGTGAACATTTTAATCAGACCCATATTGTCCAAGCGTTATAGATAACATGTCACAAAAAACCTCTTTGTATTAAGATATATGGAATTAGATAGTATTGGCAGTGGATAATGTTGTTTCTAAGTAAAATTTAGAAAATATTCCATTCCTCCTTTTCTCACCCTCCAATAGATACTGCCATTGCTGTGCCTGTGGCCCGAAAGGGAGTGTTCTGTGGCAGACACCTAATTTCATGAAACTCAAAATAACCATTAACAGAGAGGTAATTGAAATGTTACTTGTACAAGGTAAAATATTAGTTGCTATTTTACTTTAAAAGTACTTGAACAGGTGAATATCTTATTTTGTCAAAAAGATTGGGCTATCTAAATTTAAACAAAATTATTATTGATTTTCATGAGTGCAAATGAGGCTCACTCCCAATAAACAAACTCAAAATAACAAGTAAGGAAAACAACCTAAACCCCTAATACAATGAAGAGAACATTGAAGTTAAATAACAGTTTAAAAAAAAATTTAAACTTACAACATGCTCCAATTAAGAATCCAAAAGTGAAGTGTCTGATTTTATATCAAGTGTTTGAAAACACCCTCTGTCACCATTAATCCAATCAGCTAATTAGCCAGCAAGGCCTTTATTTATTAGAAGTGACAATAGAATGGAGTGGAAGGAACTTGGGAAACCTCAAGGAAGCAATTAAATAGCATCCTCAGCATTTGAACATACCAATGAGCTCTGGCAGGGATGACTGAACTGGACTGCATGCTCTCAGAACGTGCTCAAACTACACATTCTTGGAATATATGTGTATGAATCTTATCACAGATGAGACAGTTGCTGAACCCCAAAATATACTGGATTTGAAATATTGTCTTAGACATATGGTTTCAAGTAAAAAACCTCACAGTGAGCCCTCAGAAGGACAGTTGTGATGAGACTCATGTGGAGTCCACAAACAAACATCAGCCACAGGTAAACTACAAACTGAGGAACAGAAGGAAAAGAGGAGCATCTAAAAAGAATAAAGGCTAACTAGGAAAGAAAAAGAAAAAGCAGAAGGAAGTCTGAGTGAAAACATTTAAATAATTGTGTAACTTTCCAATCTAAAGGAAATCTTAGAGGTCCAGTCATCATCAATTAGAAATGGTGACATAACGATTTCATAGCAGACAAGCTCTGTGCAGACAAGAGGATTTAACAGAAGACTGCGTGGAAGTGAGAAATGCCATTTAAAAAATATTTTATGCTCATTTTGAAAATACTTTTTATCAGCTCTACTGGATTATAATATAATGTTCTTCCCATATCCTGCTCAGAAACAAGCCACTTTCAGGTGTGGGAATACAAACACCATGTCTGTTCTCAGTGACTTATACATTGAATTTATATTGTTTCACCATTTTACACTCGGGTCGCTATTGATTCTTATCTCAGAATTTAAATTTTGTCTTTAACTTACAGTCTTCTACTATTTATTTCTTCATCTTAACAAAAGGGTTTGGTCTATGCCAAAAACCACGTTCTTTTCATTCTGTACAGTGATTAAACATTTGTTCATTTATTAATGATGAATTTGTTGATGAAATAACGTCTCCATTGTCTGTTTATACATATAGGATTTGCTCCTGTTGAAACTGATGTTGCATTTGACCCTTTGAAGCAGTATGTAAGCACTATTAATGAAATCTTCTCTCTAGCTCTCTGTTACTGCTTTGTCTTATTCATTCAAATTCATTACCTTTCAAGCAATTTTACCATGCATGTTATCTCAGCTCCTAAGGGAAAACTTTTATGGTAGCAAATACCTTGTCACTTAATTACATTCTAGTAAATCATTAGGTTGTACCCTCCAGTTTATCTTGTAAGGGAGAAAGGGAGCTGTGTATATATTGTTTATGAATTTCATATGCATGGAAGTTCACTTATTTGATGCTGGTTTCCTTTACAGTGAAGAGTTAAATTAAAAGAGATCAGGAGCGATAAAGCAGTCTGAAGAACCCAGAGCTCTCAAAGCCTACCTGCTCTCAAGCACACGAAATACACATGGATTTTTTTCTCCCCTCTATGAGATCAGGATAAAAGGGAACATGGAATTTCAAAGAGGATAGTCTAGGGGAGAAGACAAATTAAACAAGTTCTCAGAAGCTCCTCAGAGTGAGGATGTCAGTAGAAAAAAAATAATAAAAACATACAGATACTTCAGGGAGCAGACCGTTCTCCTACTTTGGTAAAAGGCATTCATATTTCCCTCATCAGGCACATTAGGAAGTACATATATTAACATTTCATTATACCTCTTTATCTTGCATTTTATATATATATATAGGTTCAAACGTAAATAGTCCTTTTTGTTTTTCCTGAAGAACCCAATTAGTTATCAGTCTGAGTCACTGCCTCCATGTCCCACAGGAAAAGCCAAAGCCACTGGCCAAACACATTAAAGCCTGTCAGATTAACACAGTTTGTACAAGTTGAGGTTATAACTCAAGAAACAGGTTTGTGTAAGTTCTTATAGAAAGAGAAGACAGCAGCAAAATCAATTCCCCAAGGTGTACATTAAAGAAGACCTAACATGGAGCTTGTAATTTACACATGATAAAGCATAAATTCGTATAGACACGTTCAGACATTGTCTAGCTGGGTCCAAAATGTAGCTGGTTTAAGTCTTAAAATGCATTACAAATTTGTTTTGCACTTCGATAGCTCTGAGTACCTTAAAAATGATGCATCTTAATCTGTCCCTCCCAGTGTCTAAATCTTCATATTATATAAAGAGCCTCTTACTGAAAGGAGCATATTCAACTCATTCTTTCCTATAGATGAGGTAGGGGAAAGCACACAACCATTTTGTATTGGTTGCCAGAGTTTGCTGACTACAGAATTCACATTTACAATCCATTGCTTAATTTACAGTATTCATGATGTTCACTGGAATGAAACAAAATCTTCTAACAGTTCCATATTCTTTATCCAGAAGATTACATTATCTGTCTGTAGCCTAAAATTCAGACCTAGGCATTTTTTTTTTCTCCTTTCATTTTCATAAGGATTGTCAACTGGATTTTAAAAATGCTGCTCTGGTTTCTGTTGAAGAAAGTATACTTATATATTCCTCTAAATTGCATTGCTGAATTTTCAACATATGATTTACTTCAAACTATGGCTTCCATTGGTATAGCAGAAACAGTAATTTTTGCTTGTTTGCTATATTTGTGCCATCACTTCTGTGACAGGTAGGCTCACTACATAAAATGCATATAATGATCTATTAGTTTAAGATGCTTATAACAGGAATGACCACCTGTTACTTCTCTGACACACTGATTAACCACTGCAGCTACCCAGAAACAGTCCACGCTCATGCAAATACCCTGAAGATAAAAACCAAAGCAGAATAATCACTTAGGCTGAAGTAAATTCCCAAGAAGAAACACTGAAGCGAAACAGTTTACACCGATTTACAGAACTATTTACAACACAGAAGAGGGCCATAACAGCTACACAGGCAGATAGCTGTACTAAACAGACATCCCTCCCCTAACCCTCATTTCCAGAATATTTACACATTTAAACCTTGAACCATAGAAAAGCCTTTGCAATTCCTAATGGATGTTGCTGTCCTTGAGGACTTCTGTTCTACAGAAACACATTCATTTGCCTCTAAGCAGGCAGATTATCACCATCTGTGACAGGTGGAACTTCAGAGTAGCTTTTTAAGACTCATGAGAGAACACTATAGCAATCCGGACAGAAGACTAACTAGCTCAATGCTGGTCTCCACAAGACAGAACAAAAGACTGCTACTAGCTGATTAGGGAAAATACTGAAAGATAGTGCAATTATTACTAGTCCCCTCAATGGAAGGGATTTATTAGGTATTTATTAAAAAAAAGCATAAGTGAGAGTCTCAGTTATTTTGAGTAACTAAAATTGCTTTTTTCCAGGAAGGTTAAGGCAAGATGTGACATGAAAATCATTTCAGCTATTTCTGCTTTTGCTGCTCCCAAATTTTATTATTAGAAGGACATATGTATTTAAAAATGACTGTACATTATCATTTTAGGTGATAAAATAGCAAATTTCAGCCTAGCAAGAAGTGGTGCAGCTGTCAGGAATGTTTTAGTGTGGGGACCACTTTACACCTGTTTTCCCATCATTCATGCTGTCGTTTAGTTCATTCTGTATTTTGTTCAGTGCTGATATTAACCTTCCAATGTTTACCCTTGCTTTATACAGGTAGATTAGCTGTGGTAACAGCAGATAATGCAGTATCATGGAAACATTATGGGCATTCTGAATCTCTTATGACACCCTCACAGGCAGCCTCAAATAGACCTTTAGTCTCAAATTTCTGTGTAATATACATATAACTAATCTTTCCACAGGGATCAATTATAAACAATACTACAAGTTGGATCATGCATGCCACTGTACTACAGATAGTTTTGGGAATGATTAGTTGCTATAGTGATGACTTGGCTGGGACATGCTGGGAGAGGTTAGACAAAGAAAAGGGGAGGTTGTGTTTTTCATGTACAGTCAACTTAATTAATCTTGACATCATGTAGATCAGAGCAGGAGTCCCTTGAAAGCACTTTTCTGTGAGGCATTTCTTATGTCCTTGAACACTAGCATCAGAAGGTAGTTATGCTAAAAGTTTGGGGGTTTTTTAAGCATTTTCACTTAATTAGAAGTAATTTTTCTGTATTTTGAAGTAATTTTAGAAGTAATTTTTCTGTATTTTGTCCCTACATTTAAAGTTAAATTCACTGAAGCAAACGGGTTTTTTATTGTATAATTCTCACTTTAACTGTTTGTGCTGGTTGAATAAGATGAGCTCAGACTTATCTAGTATGATTTAGCTAGTGATTAAAAAAACACTTTAAAAACTCAGTCAATGCTATTTTCATTGTTTAACAGGCACACAGAAAGGGCAAGGGATTTCTTTGTTACATAAAGATATTTAAAAAATAGAACACATAGAAGGTATATAATAAACAACATAACGTATAGGTATGAAAAAATAGAAGATAAAGAATACTCACTTCATGCCTCTATGACATCCATTAGTCTATTATTTTTATTTTCATTCACAAAATTCACACTACAAATGAAAATATTCAATATTATTCTTATGGGGTTTTTTCTGATGCTTTCATGCAGTTCAGTATTCACAGTCCAGTATCTTTGTTTAAAAAGGTAAAGTTAGCACCTGACAGAATTCAAAATTTATTAGTTCTAAATATTCAAAATACTCTTGAGGATGATGTATGTTTATAATGTAGACCAGAAGTATAGAACAGGAAATTTTGCCTATTGAAAAACTGACCAAACATGCTAGCACTTCTTAAAGTAATATTGGGTATGATTTTTAAGAGCTCATGAATATCTGTAAACACCAAAACTATACTCAAGTCATTAACATTTTATACTGTTTTCTATTAATAAATCTTGAATGACCCACATGACATACAAAGTTTATATCTCTTAAATGATACATTTGTGCATATTCTACACAAAATCCAAACTGAAGGATGATACATAATTCTCACAATACTCTCCTCCCCTGACCAAATAAAATTAAAAGGTCTGTACTGGCTTTCCAGAGCAAAATGGTAACAGCTTACAAATTTAAATGTCTTAAGAATTAGCATTTGTTTCACTACTTCATTTGCAACTATAATTGAGTGCAAAGAGGTACTCTTGTGTCTTCAGTAGAATATTATTTTTGCCCTTCAGGAAAACATACTCTCTGCACTTCTCCGTATGACATATAAGGCTGCATGTTGCCTAAAGTCTGTCCTTCAGCTGTCTACTAATTAACTCAAGGAAAACAACATTTTTTGTCTTTCAACATATAGTCAACAATTTTCTTAGAGATCAGCATGAAAACTATGGATATGAAAACACACAAAGATTTTGTGGAAAATCCAGCACCAAACATATAATTTGTGTTTTTCTCACTTAGCTTTTACAGTAAGAAAAACTGGCAAAAGCTCTGTACACCTTGCTTGCACAATGAAGAAAAAACAACCCCTAGCTAACCTTGCTGAGCCACAATTCCTCTTCTGATTCCACTGCAGATCACAATCCTGATCAATGAGTACAAACCCTGACATTTCCTAATGTCTTCCATACAGCCACAGACCTGCCCACAATTTAGCTCTTCTGCCATCTACAAGCCTATGTAAAAACTGCCCTTTTTTTCTTACATGCAGTCTCAGTACATTACTCCCAACAGCCAAAATTTCTGCTTGTCATTGCTCATCATAACAGTCCTATCTACCTTCAGTAAGACAAACAACTTCTAATATTTTATCTAAATTAATTAATTTCTTGGTTTTTTCCTTAGGAATTATTATAAAACATTCAAAAAGACATTCATACTACTTAATCAGCATCTGTTCCATAATTATGCCTCACTTCTGTAAACTTTATGTAATTTGGACTTTAATTTACAAATTTAACACTTTTTTCCCTTTTAACTGAAATTGCTTAGAAATTTCACCATGCTAGCATGATTTTGCCTTGGATTAAGTATAGTTTCACATGTATGAGCTATTATATATAATACTAGTTTACTGCAATTAATAGTATCATCCAAGGAAAATGATCTGTTTTATCAATATACTAATGCTTTCTGGAAGCCATACCTCAGGTTTTCTGTGAGCTGAATCACAATAATAAAATATCTGAGCCATGAAGCATTCATAAAAAGTGCTTCCTGCTGTTCGTATATATCTAGTTTTCAAATCAGGGACACTTAAATTGGATATATGGGGTTCATTGTATTTTACTTTTTAATATCCACTAACATATTCTCTTCAATTTTCCTTCTACAGAAACAAAGGAAATGAGTTAAAATTACTAATAAAACTCTAAATACATATAAAAGTATCCCTAGCTGTGACCCTTAGCTAGAAATCGATTTGGGTGCCTTCCTCCATCAAAATTTACAACATGTCATTTTTATATATGAAACGAGTGAGAAAGGAAATAAGATAATGATAAGAAAGTCAAATAAAGGACTGCTTGAGAAACTTAATTCAACTTGGAGATAATTGTATCATCTCTGCATCTTAGAAACAGTAATTTGTCATGCCTAGGGACAGGAAATGCAGACCCAATAATGAAATGAGATGTAAAAATAGAAGACGATTTTGAAAACTTGCAATTTTAATGCAAAGATATTTTTTTTTTGTAGAAGAGCTGAAACATGTCCTATTACATCTACTCTACCTAATCCTCAAACAAACCTGTTCTACCTGTAGCTCCTCCCAATACTGTCCTCTTCATAAGGACAACTTTGTTTAAAGGGTCACAAAGAAGCTAGAACTATCTGGTTGACTGTTGTTACATTGAATTAATAGCCTAATGGGACCTTCTTCACACTTCCACAGAAGCCTTTTACTCTAATGCTTATTAAATGACTAGTTTAAAAGATTCATAAGCTTTAATGTAGATTTTTTTATCACAAGCCACTTTAAAAGTGTTTCTCTCCAATTACTGAAATGACAACCGGACAAAAAAAAAACAACTCTGGACCTGAAACATGTTTAATAAACACAAATAAAAGTGTCCTGTGATGACTGAAAACCCTCAAGTGACTTTAGGACTGAAGGTTATTCCGACCACCTGATTTTTGTTACAACTTTTAAAGAAAGAACCTTGATGTCTAATTTAGCTATGGTCCAAGACTTTAGACATCTGTAGAAGAAAACATCTTTTTTATGAAAGTGTCCAGGCTGAGCATGGGATGGGATCAAGGATCTGAAAGTGACTCGCTTTTTAAGAAAATTGGGGGTACTGACAGTTCAAAATTGTACCCTGAACATGCAGTAGGTCAATACTGGGCAGGTTGAGAACCAACTCTAAGGTAAACAATTGCTCCTGACTACTCACTCTGGTGTAGAGATTCTTGTCTGGAATTCAAGGTGTTTAAAGAATTTAACACTTGTAACCATATAAAGAAATACATAAAGGAAATAAACAAATACTCAGATGTATATCTTATGACACTTTCTAAAT
The DNA here is from genome assembly GCA_013399015.1 of Galbula dea. Lineage (NCBI taxonomy): Eukaryota > Metazoa > Chordata > Aves > Piciformes > Galbulidae > Galbula > Galbula dea. The sequence goes on along the minus strand of VWZX01008629.1, from coordinate 1,788,007 downwards.
AAATCTAAGAAGAGAAATACAAGTTATCTCCTTGTATCTTTATGGAATATGAGCCGCTACTGCAGTAATTTCTGTCATGTAGCTACAATAACACAATACACATGATGCTGGATTTTACAAGGTTTCAAACTTATGATTGTACTTGTGTAGCAATCCTAAATGCAAATGCTACTGTCTTTTATCAAACTGTGGATGTTTACCTGATTTTTTACCCATTTATTTTTCCCAGTTAAGTTCAGATGTTCTGCATTTGGAAACAGGATAATCATGAAGATTAACTGTAATGCATCAACTCTAACTCACATTAGAGTGAAGGACACTGAGGCTACTTATGCCTCACAAAATGTGGTTGCCTTCATAAAGGATTAGATCCACTACATAAGGGGGGAAGTGATGTACAAATATACCTGCTATTTGGACAATAATTAGTTTAGGTAACTTTTTACATCAGGATGACACCTCCCCTATTATGCATTCAAAGCAATTATCCAGGAATCAAATATTTGGAGACTTCAAGTAAGTTTCACTGCCAGAGTGCACTAATGAGATGGGCTAAAGAAGACTGACCTTAGCTCTAATTGGACTCAGAATGGAGCTTTTTACATATTTTCTTTGAAAGGCCCCTATGTCTAATTCTAATTCAAAGCTGTCTAAGCAATGCATACTCTCAATTACCAGCAGCAAAGGTTACACTAAATGAGTAACTGCTGGTTTAACCACGTGATATTAGAGTCTGCTAAAATTACATTTTGGGAAGTGTCAGCTACTGATATAGCTTGACTCAGGAAATAACTTGGGCTCATTTAAAGCCCATAGAAGAGGAAACTTTATTTTGCTTCATTTCTTTCTTGTTTATAGAAACTATATTAGAATCCAGTCCTGGGAAGAACTAGGTATATCTTCATCTAAGAGTTATTTACTTCTGTAGGATTACCTGAGACCGAAGGTACTGGTATAGCTTTTACGCAGTGATGGAGCTGGCCATATTCCTTGTACTGGTGCAGGAAGTAAAGTGATATATAGTAAGGGTCTCTAGTCTTTAATTTAAACTTTTCAGTACTCAAAGCTAAGGATTATGCATCGGTATCGAGCTTCAATTTGTCCTTAGGAATCGAAGCTGTGGAAATATTTCATTTGTTTTGTTCTTCTTCCTAGAATATGGTTAGATAATACAGCTCAAATAATGGAATCATTTATTATCATCAAAAAAAGATGATCCCAAGCTATTGTTCTGCTTCTGCTAGTTTTTTCTCTGCCTCAGGTCCCTGCCATGCATGCCTATCTCTCTTCTGGTCACTCCAGTGGTGTGGTGTGTTGACCCCACTCAGGAGCTAAGCACCACAAAATCACTTGTTCACTCCCCTTCTTCAGCAGGATAGGGCAGAGAAGAGGATGAGGAAAAGTGAAAAACTTGTGCGTCTGACTAGTAATTTAAATCATCTCACTGTGGAGCTAGATGAACACTGGTTAAAATAATGGCTGAAAATCAGGGAAATAAAAGTGTTTGCTTAAGGCCTCAGATCAGCAGTATTATGCATTTCCATCCTTAGTTCAGTTTTGAGGTACTTAGGTTTCTTGTCTCCATAGTACCTGCTAGCATAAGTATTCCTGTTACCCTTGGGAGAACATAATCACTGAGGTTTTTGTTTTAACTAAAGTGTGACAACTACTCACGCTATGTCCTAGCATATCCTTTGTAATGGTATCACAGCCTGGTCCAACAGAACTCACATAAATAATTAATGATTAAATCCTACTCTTCATTACAATTAAATATATTAAACTATCACAAATATATCATGTAAATGATTGCACCACTTAAAATCATGCTAGTTACAAAGCTGATGCATCTGTTATATAAGAAATCGTAAATTTGTCTCATACGATTTCAAGTGACTCAAAATCTCAAGTCAACTCATCAAAGACTCTGCAAATCCTTAATCTGTGACTTTTACACTTCAATGAAGTTATGTGTGACCAGTAAAGGTTCTCAAAAAATGTCATTTTTGTATATTATGTTTGCAGGTACAGGACTAAACAAGGTGCATAAAAACTTCCAAAATAAGTTTTCTCATTGACAGCAATGATTAACTTAACATGAGCAGAGTTAAGCTCATCCTTGCTCAGCTAACCATTAAATTCAATCTCCCAGTCCCCTGAGGGATGAAGCACAGACAAGGAGAATGCTAGCCTGTAAGGCAGAATACTTCAAAAAGGAAGGATATGCATCGAAGTGTCAGGTTGTCTGTTGTGATTTCATGTAATAAGTTCACTAGAGCATCCATTGATTATCAATCAGAATTCATCGCATTATATTTTCTATGCTGTTCAGCATACTAGGTCCATTACAATAATAAAAAAAAAAAGACTTGAATTAAATTCTCTTTGCTTCTGCAACAATGCATTAATACAATTTCAGAGGTTTAGTGTTGGTCATGTTTTCATATTGCTATAGAATTCTCCATTACACCAGCAAAACTTAACATCAGGCCATGCTTGATTGCTCACTAAACTCAAACTATTAAGACTGTGCATGCATGGTCTCATGTTCTGAGGAATTCATGCTGACTCCCTGAGGAGTGAAATATCCCCAAAAATGGTAACCGCTGAGGCAAGATCAAGTCAAGTAATTTAAAATACACACATGTGATGCTGAAAACTCCAGTTCAACATATACCTAAGTGTGTAGATTCATAAGTTCTGTTCAGAACCCATAGTTTGACCCTAAAGTACCTTGGGTAGCCATACTTCCACTTCTGTCTGAACCTGCAGCTTTTCAGACTCCAGTATTGTGCCTCATGCCAGCTCTAACTCCTGAGCTCAGAATGTGATCCAGAGACAAGGTGAACCTTCTTGAGGGATTTGAGCTGGAGATAAATTCTGAAAATGCCATACAAATGCAAGCAACCTTCCAATCCAATAACGTACTCACCAGGACTGGTTTTATCTATAAATACAGCAAGAAAAGGACAAGATGTTCCTTTTTTTTTATTATTATCTTAGCCATTAAAAGTAATCCTTTATATTCCAGAATCTTGCCTTAAATACTTAGGCTATATACTACCTGATCTCAACACAAGTTTGCCCATACTTTTTATGTTAGCTATTGAGTAAAAAACTCAATATATATTAATTTCATGGATGAACTCAGTCCTTCAAGGTAACTGTTTTAGCTTTGTATAGTGTTGTTATTACTCCCAAACAGTCTATCCAACCTAAGACTCACAGTTTAAGAACTTCAGCAAACGTTCGCCTTCAGAATCGCAGTGTCGAACACATCGTGTTCTTCAGAATTTCAGCTATGAATAAATTTACATGCCTTGCAATACATACTCCTACACAAGTTTTCTTTTCAAGCTTTACTTAACCTTGGGTCACCTATAAACATATGAACCTACTGGCTATCACCATATAACCTCAGTTTACTCATCATTTCTCAACAATAGCATAGAAAAAGAACTTTCAGATTCAAAGTAGGATTCTGTCTGCTTCACAAAAAAAGAAAAAAAATGTATTTCTCACAAACTTTTTTTAACTCTAAGTGTAACAAGTAGTGCATCTTCACTCTGACTGTGAAAATGTTTCCTTGCTGTTTTGTTAGATAAAGGTATTGTACATGCATGTTCCCTGTACTTCAATGTTTTTTTCTTTTACTGATTGCAAGGTCATAAACTTATCATTTAAGGAGTTTTGAACATTATCTTTTTTACCAAATACACTCTTTCTATACATTCAGCATGTGTTTTTTTTCTGCAAAGAGTTTCCATATCCTTAGGTTTATCTGCATTTTACATTGGCAACAATTTAATGTACATAAAACATTTTACAGCCTTATATTCTTCAAGGGGGGGAAAAGGCTAAACATTGCAATAAAGAAAGAGATTAGAACTTAAAAGCAGTGTATTAGGAAAATAGATCAATATATACACAGACTGAACCAGAATGAACCTATCAAAGACTATCTTACAAAACTGTCAAAATAGACCCCCTATGGTTTAGGACTTATAAAGAGGAAGCTCATACTTCTTTTTTCAAATGGTAAGCAATGTGAAACACGGAACCATTCCTCAGACTGCTCTGCACAAAAAGTAAGTACAATAGCAAAGAGTTATGGAAGCTTGTCAGTACAAAAATCTGAAGACAGAAAGTCACAGAATCATAGGACAGATAGGGCTGGAAAGGATTTACAACAGTTGTCCAATCTTATACCCAAGGTGGGATTAGTTGCAGTAGGTTGCCCTGGACCACGTCCAGTGGAGTTTTGCGTATCCTCACAGATGAAGCTTTCACTACCTCTCTAGGGAACCTGGTCCACTCTTTGACCACCATCATAGTAAAATACTTTTTTCTTATGCTTAAGTGCAATATTCTACCTGTCAATATGTGTCCACTTGTCTCTTGTCCTGTCACTGGTTACAATTGAGAAGAGTCTGGTTCTATCTTCTTTACTTCACCCACCAGCTGTTTCTATACATTGATAAGATCCCTTAAAACTTCTCTTCTCCAGGCTAAGAACTTCTCGTTTATTCATTGCTTCAGTCCCTTAATCATCTTTGTGTTCTTTCACTAGACTCACTCCAGTATGCCCATATCTGAACTGTGGAACCCACAAACGGAAACAGCACTGTTTGTGTCTAGTGGATACAAAGGGCAGATCCATCTTAATGAACCATACATGCCCATGTGAGGCTTTTAAGACAGGAGAGTGATTGCTCTGTCACCACTGATGGTTCCCTTCCACTTGAAGTTTATTTGCCTTCTCAGTGTACACAGGGATGATGAAAAAGGCTGTGTTCTCCAGTGAATTTCGGTGTCTCAGTCAGGTAAAAAGCCAAGACAGAAGAAACAGAACATTCTTCCTGTTTTTTAAATTTCCTACTGGTTTGCCTGCCTCTCTGTTCTTCATGCTGATCTGCACATATTTCATCCTGAAGCACAGGATTCTTCCCGTAGATCACATAAGTAGTTTCAGCTCAGTATTCAATGAAAAGGGTTTTGGTATGGTGGTAAGATGCCTAAAGTTAGGTGTTGCAAAGCTCTGTGTCATGGCACCTAAGAGCCTTTGAGTCTTTGAGCTAACTGGCTAAGACTAAATCAGAGCCTCAAGCAGTCATTTTTCTTGTTAGTGCTTAAGGCTGGCTCCAGGAAAAGCCTTGATAATATATGAAAGCCTTTACTCAAGAATGGAATAAAATGTCTCAGGCCAAGGGATTATCATCAATATATCTACAGGGAGCATAAAAATACCCATAATTTAAACATAATTATTCATCTCTTTTTGTCTCTGAAACCAAAATTGCATATTTGAAGTGATACATTTCTAAGACAGTGGCCCAGACACAATGCTCTGGCTCCAAAGTAATGCACTGCAGTCGGCCATTAAGAGCCAGGCTTCTCAGGCTCTTTAAGACATGGGCAGCTCCACTCCTGTGCTACCTGCAAAGCTGCAGGTAGTGTAGCGCATTCGATATGTTAGCCATTCAACAGTTCACTGTGGCAATTTTAGGTGCCTTGTGTACCACTTTTTTAAAACTGCTATTATTACCTTCGTAAGGATGATAATATTTGGAGTAGTACTCAGTATTTATTGTATGTTCTCAGGCTATAGCATCAACCCATAAACTAGTGTTTCTTGCATTAATATCATTAAACCTTTTTTCAGCTGGACTATACTCAGAAGACTTACATAAACATTTCTACATGACATACACTTCCGACTCAGCCTGTAGACAAAGATTTACTTGACCTAATGGTATCTGGATTACAACTATGCAGATTAACATTGTAAGCTGATGAAAGAATAACTTACACAAATAAGTAGTGAAAGGTATTATTTCCTGAAAACTTGTTAAAACAAAATCATATGGCAAACTAAAAATTCCCTGGAAGGTCTAGACTTTTGATGTAACTGACTAACTTATTATCAATTACTAAATGGATTTTAAAATCTTATCTTTTTAAACATGATAAAACACAAAATCATCAGGTTTTAAAGATTCTTCCATTTCCTCAAGGGAAATAGTTCATCAAAATAAATTTTTAGCTGTTTATCCTTTAAGAAAGAGGCTTTATAATGAATACTTCAAACTTCATAGAGAAAGAAATTCAGGATCATTCAGTAAACTGATGCTATAAAAACACCCAAACAACCAAAAAACAAAAACCCCCCTCAATATCTATTAAGCCATTGCATGGAAAGGCCAGCTTTCAGATAAAAGACCTCTTTCTGGGTGAACCTCACTTTATAAGACATGTGAATTCAGTGTGCCAGTTAATCATGAGATACTCAGTAAAACAAGTCATGAAGTCAACCTCAGTTTTAACCAATCAATAAACCAAATATGGGGTTTAATACTTTAAGAATAACACTTTGACATGTTAGTCACTAATGGCCCCAGCTCTCACAGAGTTTAAGAGGCACTTGGACGATGCACTTAGGCACATAGTGTGACTTTGGGGTTGTCCTGTGCCTATAGGAGTTGGACTCGATGATCCTTATCAGTCGCTTCCAACTCAGGACATTCTGTGATTCTGTGACTCTGTGACTTTAAAAACAGTACACATCCAGAAATGAAAGGTTTAAAACCTGAAAGGAATTTTGATGATTCTAGAAACCTTACTATACACCTATGTGTGCATCCAGATACCTAAATATGTTGGAAGACTAACCAAGACTGTCTAGTTTAAATTTTACTTGTTGTTTTAAAAATAGAATAAAGAAAGTGTGTGCATGGATATTCCAAGATATTTTAAAGCCTGAAGTTTCTTTTAACAGAAAACACAAAAAATCTGCTGTTTTCCTTCTCCAAACATGAAGATGGACATTTGAATTACCATTCAAGCCATACCCTTAACTGAGAAATAGGTAGGAAGAAGCTTGAAAGAAAGTGATTATATTTTGCACAGATCCTTCAGCTGAAAATATTGGGGAAATATCTGAGCAAATTACACAATTTAATTTGGAAGTATGTTAAATGTGTCATTTCAGTTGTAACTACAGCCTCACTATCCTTGGATTTAGTAAGTGTTCATAGCGTTGACTCAGTCTGCTCAGATGTTTAAGACTTAATTGAGTTTGTGATAGAAAATGACTAAACATTACAGCAGGAATGCAAGGTGTGTTGCTACCTGACCTTTGTCAGCAATGCCAGAGGCTCTTTTCCTATGCTACTGCTGGTTGTCATTATTAACAGTGACCACTAATTTCTTTCTGTCAAAGTAATCAAACCACAGGAGAGGAGTTTCTGAGGAACTCCACACAGAGAAGGTCACTGACGTTTGATCTCATCAAGTTTCTTTATTAGTTACTAGAAAAGGCAGGTGAGAAAATGAGTAAAGGACTCCCTTAAGATTTTTAAGAACATTAGAAGGTTGTTATTAGACTTTGAGACCAGCAAGCAGTATATCCTATTGATCAAGAAAACCAGGGATATTAAGGAAAAAAATGTTTTGTTCTCCTTCCCCTTCACTTACACAAATTAAATTCTACCATGTCACACAAAATTTTTCTGAGTATTGATTTTTTTTTTTCAATCTTTGCTTGACATTTGAGGTGACTGAAAAGGTTCTATGTGAGACCCAGAAGAAAAAAAGAGAAGTAGAGCAATAATGCCATAGGCAGTCTGCAACCTGCAATACATCCACAATATAGAAAAGATGACAAGCCATATGGATATTAAGCCATTTTCCTTTTGTATTATTATGTAGTTTGCCTCAAATATGTTGCTGAACCATCAGAGAGCTTATCACAAGGGGCAACCTCTCGATAACGATTGCAAAATGGTTTGTCCACCTAAGGTTATAAACCATCTTTTCAAAAAATGCGGTAGGAGCTCCCTCTACTGATATTTTTCAGCTTTCCATGTTTTCAGTACACCCAAATACATTTGGATTACATACACATCGAGTGTTTTAATTTTCTTTATTACAAAAAGAATAAAAGTAATCATTTAGTATCAAACGTATCTAACATAAGCATTATTGGCTTACATAAATATATTATTACATTAATATTAAATGCTTGTATTTCACCAATAAAATTTAGGAAAAATCTGCTTTGATAAAGCAATTGTACAGGTTGGTCACATTGTGAGACACACCAGCTCTGAGAGTTTGGTGGAAGCTATGTAGCTCTATTAAGCTGGATTTGGCCTCTAAGCAAAACTTTACAATTTCCAAGAAGATTTATCAGAAGATTGTTAAACAGCCACCCTCTTCAGTTCATTAACATTTGGGAATCTACTTTTTAGCAATTTCACTTGCTGCATCTTAAAAAGAGTAAAAAGCTAGTTTGGGTAGACTACAGTGAGGTAGTTATGGAAAATACGTTTAATTAAGGAATATCAGCCCAGCTTTGTCAACCAACTGGTACTCAGCTGGACCATGTATCCAATCATAAGCAGTGCCTGAGTAGCCCAAGACGGCTTCCTAACAAAGGGACTTTGATACAAATTAGCTAGATAGCTCCAGTCTAGCATTAGCCATTACTTCAATAGCCTCAATTTATAATCTAAGATTTTATTCTACTTCCTGCCATTTCAGGATGAATCCAGAAATTTCTTTTGTTTGTTCCAGTGCAGTAGTTATTTTAATTGCCCATCCTGTTAAATAAGTGATGGATTTTTTTGTTGGTTTTACATCATCTAGGAAGCTTAAATGCCCTCTAGGGCATCTTAACCCTCTTTAAACCCAGAAAAAATACAAAACAGAACCTCTAAAATGGCATATATTAGAGGATATTGAAAATTAACAATTATAGTGGATTAGATTTTGGTATTTTCATTACCAGAAGCTAGATATATCAAGACTGTATTAATACAATTGTCTTAGAGTAGTAAAACTGTGCCTAACAATTAAATTAAAAAATTTAATATCTCAACTATTGCAGAATGTTATTCACAGACCTCATGAAGGCAAATCTATATCCTCTGTACACATATATAAAAACCATAAAGTCGTTATCATGACTGTAAACACTGATGTGCAAAAAGTATACAAAAAGTCAAAGAAATTAATAGTGCTAACCAACAGTGCACTATTCAGACATGCTTTTAGGTGTTATCTTTAAATGTGATAGAATTGGGTTTTGAAAGACATCTATTAATTGCATACTAGTATTGGCCACAGTAGCTGTTTACTGCTCAAATAAGAATTTACAGACCAATTGGACCAGACTTTGCTCTTGATATCTGACCTAAGGTTCAGTTATGAAGGTGGAAATTTTAATTCACTTCACCAGATTCAGGCCTCAGTAAATTTAAAAAAGCATCTTGGCATGGAAAGAAGTAGAGATAAGTGTAGGAAGGTGGGCAGCCAAAGTATATTTAGTCTAGATATCCAATGCATTTCAGCAAGTAAAAAATCAGTAATTTACTGCTCATTTTTTGTGTACACAGTAACACGCTTATATGAAAATGTCTTCTAATTCTCCATGGACTCTATAAGGAATTATTAAAAAATTCTCAAATAAAGACAGTCCTTGGCTAAATGAAGAAAAACAGCATACTTCAAGCAATACTATGCAAGAGTGAAAACAAGAAAAATCTGCCCTGAGATGCAACTTGGGTATTTGCCACAAGACTTTCAATTTTCATGAATCAAAATGTGATATGAGTGATTAAATCTGTGGTCCTTTCACATCAGCTGAGAATGCTGCCTTTGGTTTTATGTGAATTGGGCTTTTCCTGTCAGTGTTAAGATTTCATAAATCAATGTGGAGGTTTATATGACTACTGACTTTGGCAATTATAACGTAAAATAAAATATCATTCTTATAAAAATTGCCGTTACCTACTTCTTAGGCCTCTGTTTTACCAATGTTATTTTCAATAACATCCAGAAAACTGAATGTGATCAGGACAGTGTTTGTCCTTCTGTTTTCATACTATTCTTTTAAAGTCTAAGTCAGATAAGTCACATATATATTTCAATGCTTTACACCTCAGGGCGAAACTTCAGGCTGTCATCTAGGGCTTAGTGATAAAAGAAGGACTGATTAAAAGAGACTGACACTACAGAGCTGATAGAGCTGAAGGACTCTAGGGGCTTCCATGCTATTAAAAATCAGTCATGATTTTCTTTCAGGAGGACTGTTTCAAACAATGAGATTTAAATATTAATTCAAACCAGCATTTGTTGCCCCTCTGCTCTGTGTATTTCTGAATGCCTTATTACAAAAATAATTTGATTGTCATCTGCATTTGTCATATAAAAATCTAACAGAATGCTGTCTGTATTGTTAAAGTTGAGGAGTTATCAGTATATTAAGAAATTACTTGGTATTAAATTTTACCTAGGCATATTCCAGATGAAAATTGAACTATTACTATGGTAGCTTTTCCATAAGAAACCATGAGTTAAAGTTTAATTTGGATGCAACATTTTAATATTTACACTCATGCCAACTATACCATTTAACAGCAGGTTTCCTGTTTAAAATTCAGGAATTACTGTATTCAGTAAAATATTAATACACTGCACTTGCACAGTGCCTCAATTACTGGATCTTAAAATGTGTTTTAAGCACTGATTCAGATTCACATCATCCCTGAGAGGAAGGGACTTCCAAGGAGCATTATACTTGCTCTTTAAAGTATCTGAGGTAAGAAACAGGGATGCTATACTCTCGGGCATGCAGCAAGTCAGTGGCAGAACCAGGAACAGAATATAAGAGTTCTGGTTCCTATTGCTCTTCTCTTACCATTAAATTACATTTCTTTTTTCCAGCTTCCCCCTGTAACACCAGTTATGACCTTAGGTAAGCATATACAGATCTACTTAGCATTAGTTATTCTTTCCAAGAAGAAACTTTTGTTTTTTCAAGGGTAATTCACCAATAGAGAACAATGACAAAATCTTACTCCCTTTGCCAAAAGATTCTGAACAATCTCTACTGTGATACAAGATCTTCTAAAGATGCTGCTACTATTGGGGGGTTTTAACTTCCAGTGTGTTTTCCTTTGTCGTTTCATAAAATGTGTGATGTCACTTTATATTTCTGCTTTCTCCATGTCTCTTCCCTGTCTGTTGTCTTCTATAAAACTCTTCCATGCATCACAAGTTCAAAGGAACTTTCTGATCAGTCATTAAGCAGATTTTTACATGTTCATTTTTTTCATTGTGAGAAAAGGGGAGAAGAATGCAGAGAAATTGAATTATCTCATGTTTCAGAACACAAGAGCCATAGTGTTCTTTACCCCACTGCTTCCTCAAAGTATATGTATGATCCTAATTCCTAAACTAAGCTGTGAGTCGAGAAGTTTGCCAACATTTGCTAATCACCAGGAAACATGCAACTTATTCTGCAGTCAATAGTTACCAGTTGGCAGGAGCATACCCTTTGGTTTGGAATTGATTTTGCATTTGTTCTGGGATGACATGCATGCTGACAAGCGAGACCAGATAATTCAGATTTATCAGTTCTGACTTGCTGAATAACCATGTCAGACAGGTGATGGATGGCTCCCAAACTGGCAATAAGACACAAGTTGGTGAAGGTGCTACACAAAAAAATATTAGCCTCCTCTGTGCTGAATAGCCTGATATTCCAAAACGCCAAATGGCATTATCCCAATATCTTATTAAACATGTTAAAATTCCGAAATCAATAAAGCATCTATCTGAACTGCAGTAACTATTAGACAAGAAACACTGAGGATTACACACTATGAGACTCTAGAGGCATAAATAAGCTTGTAGTACTCATGTAGTTGACACTGGTGGCCAGGAAAGACTCATGCTCTCACTGCTTCTCCCAGCCATTGCCAGCAACAATAATAAAGGCAAAGTTTATTTCTGACTTTGACATGACAGCCACTGATTTTGTCTGACATGGCAGGGTATCATCAATGATATTTATGATGAATAATGGAACAGGTAGTTCAGTTGCAACTGGGGACAAAGGGAATTTTGGGAGGAAGGACATGAACGTGTAATCTTTGACTGTCTGTCTGCCATTTTTGAGAAGAACATATCTCTGAATAGAAGCCTGTAGCTTCCAGGATTTGCTATAGAGCATGAGGAAGTCCCAGATTAACATCACTTCCCAGGACTTTTGTTCTGGAATGAAAGATATTGTACAACTAATTATGTTATATTAAGGGGTGCCTCACTAGCTGGAATTGAGTTCAGAAAGGCTGTCTGAGCATGTCAGACCCTAAGGAATGTGGTCCAAATTGTGGAAATCACAGACATGCACCAAATTATGCATATATTTTATTAATTTCCTCAACCATCATTGCCCATGCAGTAGTTCTAACTTACAGACACTGTAGTAATATTTGCAGAAACCATATTCACAGAAAACAACTTAAAAGACTATTAATACAACTATTTAATTCCATTTTATTAATACTGAGACAGCAATGTACATATTGTCTGAAAAAGGAGGTACTTAAATCTTGAACTATTAAACTATTCAAGCACATGTATTTGAAAAATTCATTTGAAGTTTCCATGAAAGTTTGGGGTTTTTGTTGTTTTAGGCTGGGTTTCTGTTGGTGGTGGTGTTGTTGTTTGTTTGGAGGTTTGTTGTTGTTTGTTTGGAGTTTTTTGTTTGTTTTTTTTTTAATTATCAGTTTTAACTTTTTTTTATAGGACAGGAATATCCTTCTGCAATTCGACTCTTGGCACACTATCTATGTGAAGCTTTTAAAAATCTCAGGTTTTACTACTCCATAAGGGACTAGATTGGCTGATTCTTTGATTAAGTTTTCCTATGCCTGCTTTAAAACTTAGAATACCTATCTCTAGAAGTCTATTACTACAGTCTTGCAATCACTGCACTTGTTCGTGACCTCTGAAATGTGGCATTTAATGTTTAATTACTAGCTTGGGAACTGATGTCCTAAGACTACCAAGGGAAGATAAGAGTCAAGAATTATTTTATAGTTCCCATTCTAAGTACAGTACAGAAATTATTAATGAATATTACAGACCCATTTCTTTGTTATTCAAATATATAAACAACTACTCATTAAGCATCACAAAGAGCAAATTTCACATAAAACAGATTTCTCCATAAAATAAGTGAAGAGCTCTATAAAACCAATCATCATTTGGATAATTTGTTCTTAAAATTTTTACTATTTTGCTGGTTAAAAAAAAAAAGGAGTAACTCTATATTAAAAAGCAGACCTCCTACATTCAGTTATTTACACATACACAAATACAGAAGTAATTCACTGATCACTTAAAGATGTTTGGGGAAGGTAATCAATTCTCCCCAAAATATATATTTTTACTTATAAATGACACTAACCATAATCCATGCATAACTTAAAGCCACCAATACACTTTTTAAGTACAACAAATTAAATCTTTAAAGCTGAATCTACAGCAGAAGGAAAAGTAACACCTAGAGGGCTTTTTTTATTATTACTGATAAGCAGCAATTAAGACTCGTGTAATATCAACCAGCTATCCATAATTCTTGACTTTATTATAAACACAGACTGCTAAAGAAGAAAACACTTCAATATGGTATAACACAGCAGTAGATCTCTGTACTGCTTAAGTCTCATGTTATAACCTCTTCTTACAGTGCAATATACCAATTGACAAAGGTAATCTTATTTACAATATACACCAATGGATCCTAAAGTTGTAATTTCATCAGGAATCCCATGTACACAAGCTTAGTCACAAAACTGTTTCAACTGCTGTTTGGCTTCCAGGGTATCCTTGAAGGCTAAATATCTAAACCAGCAAAACTCCAAAGCATATCACAAAGGTGTAACTTAAATATCATATCAAAAGAACAGAACTGTCTGTTCTCAGGTAATATTAGAGCAAAACGTCCAGGATAGATTCTAGGACTGTTCTGACATAACTAATACAGGAACAGAAAAATACCCTGAAAGCAACATTCACCTGCAGCATTCCAAGCTTTGATATGAATTCCTTGGGGTTTACTGTAGTCTTCTAACATCTACTGCAAATTTGTGAGAAGCAAAGACCACTTTCTTCTTTGTACCTTATTAAGGTATAAAAATCATGTTTGGTCTTTCTCTCTTTTTCATTTATCCGTTCTTTGTTAAACCACACACTCATTGCACAAGACTCAAAACTGATATATCCATGGTATGTATGGACCTTTTTTTTTTAAGATACAACCAGAAACACACAATGAAGAAAATTCAAAAGATAAATTCACACTGTAAACTTGAACAATAGGCAATTCCAGTTTATAGGAGGTTCTATACAGTTCTATTGACTTCAATAAAGCTTTACAGTAGCCAAGAATTTGCTCGTTTATCCATGCAATCTAACTAGACCTTTATATATCTTCATAGCATACAGTGTAGTAACTGAGTCAAGCAGACCAAAGTAGAAAGTCTTGTTTTAAATCCCCTTGTGACAATAACTTTAAACTAAGCAAGATTTAAAGACATTAGTGTAGCTTTAAACTGTAATAGAATATTCATTTCATAACCAAAGTGATCTCCTTGAACAATTAAAACCCCAGAAGCAGGTGTCATTTTTCAAATGTATTTTAAGAAGTTTTTAGTACTAACTTCTGCTTGCAGCTAATGGGTGAAGTTCAGCTTCTTCATTCTCAAAGTGAGTACTTGGATGCCTGTCAACCCCCACATGAGGACTTAAGTGCCTATCTCAAAGACCATACGGAAGTATACTACACATTCTTATAACGTACTGAATCGTCATAGTATTTTAACACAGTTCCATTAGAGCCTCATGGTCCTACACATACACAATCTCCATGTGGATGATCACAGTCAGATGGTGTCCCTGGAGCACATCTGTGCATCAGTAATAATTACTTGTATTGCCACTTGGTATAGAAATGGGGCATTTTCAGATTCCTTGCTGTTAAATTTGCTCCATGCAGTTGTTCACCCAAATCTGACTCTACTGACATTTAAAATGCAGTGTGAGACATCACTTCTTGGTCAAACATTTGCTTGATGCTATGGCTGCACTTAATTATTTATTGTGGTTGTTTCAGCTGATGAAAGGTCTGGGAATACTTATCCTGACTATTGTCAGTTTGATGTTTGCTGGTTTAGGTTTTCCCCAGGAGCACTCGACATTAGGAAGGGAACATAAAACAAACCAGTAAACAAGCTACTGCAAACTGTGATAAATATGCTGCATTTGCACATAGACACAAAAAAGCCTCAGGTTTGTTTGGGTTTAAATTATTCTAAGCGGAAATTATGAAAGTCAACATCTTTACCAGCACAGAGCAATTAAGGTGAGAAAACTGTTCAATTCTGACTTGTACCCCACAGTTCTGTCTATTGAGTCACCACTTACCCACACTGCTGCAATATGAGACTTATTTGGAAGGTTTTTCATTAAAAAGAAAATTCACATAGACCTGCTTAGACTGAGATCTAACAAGAGCATAACCAGAGTTATTCTGGCAGTGGTTAAAGCAGTGCTGAAATCGGCCTGCCACTTCAAATTAAAGAAAATACAACTTAATACAATAAAGTAACAATCAGGAAATTAAAATGCAAGAAAAGAGAAGAAAGCATTAACATACAGCAACAGGACTCACTAAACATTCATCAGGCAGAGCCTGAGATAGAAAGTGCTTGATATCAACACTAAAACATGCTGGCACTAAATTCTCTTCTACCCATTACAGTCAATTTTGAGAACTCTATACACAATGTCTCATTGGATTTGTCTTTTTTTTTGGCTCTTAATACTAACAATAGAATGATGGCATTGTCTTTGACACTGCGTAATCTGTACAATGGTAATTTGAAGGCATTTATTTCCCACCTATTGTTTTAGGTGACAGTTGCCAACCGTCACTCCCAGTCTACAGTGTCATGCCGCAGGTTCATAATATAAAATCCTATATTCTTTCATCTTAACAAAAAGTGTCATTTTGAAGAGTGATCATTCTGTTAGTTTCTATTGTTTTTGTCAAAGGTCTCCACATTTCTGTACTAGATCAGTGATTTTGATTTAGCACAATGCCATATTACTCACTTCAGAACTGGAAAGGACATTAAAGCATTCAATCTTCAGATATCTTAGTTCTGTAAGAGGAAAGACAACACACACAGAGACTGCATGCAGATATGGAGTCCACTTGGCCAATTTTTATGTGTATGTCTTTGAGGCAAATTGTCAACAAAAGAGGCTTTTAAACACCCAGAAACTGACAAAAGAAGACTTGACTTTACATGGTATATCAGAGTATCAAATAAGAAAAATGAAATACGGGTAGCCTCTATTTAACGTATCAATTGTTCACCAGATGTAAGCATGTTTTTCTGTACTGATTTTTAGTTTAAAAAGTGCTTAGATGAATGGATGCAGCAAAACAATGCAAAAAGAGAAAAAAAATCCAGGTACTACCAAAAATAATAACTAAAAAGGAGAAAAAGTCAATCCAAAACATTCCTATTCACTGCAAAGCAGTTGACATTCTGACAATGAAGAAGCAGCAAAGTAAAACATTCAGGTCAAAGACTTCACTGAAATACAAAGTTGGAAAGTTTGCTTCTCCTGGAAATTTAAGTTAGCTTTTTCTGATTTTAGATAAGTGGAACTTTGAATGAATTAGCCAGCATCATCATTAGCTTCCTTAAGGAGTATTAATAATGTATCTTTGTTGCAAATTATACGTGGTAGAAAACTTTGGAATGTGTTGGATTTATTCCTTTCAAATCAGAGGCAGAAATGTAGTATTCGATTTTGTATTTAAACTACAAAAAAAATCACAGATAGAAAACCAACTTCTACAATAAAAAATGTGTATGCTTTCATGTTTCAGTCAATGAATGACTACACTAAAGACAAGGTATGATAAATAGTGGCACAGAGCCACAAACTAATTGAAATTCAAATGGTACTATAGGGTGCCAGGGAGTATTTGGCTTACTGTAAGAAAACTAACCTTAAGAATTCTATTTTCTTTGTCCAAGAAATACCATCACTAATGTAATAGTGTAGTTCATTTGTAATTAGTGATGAGTCAGGCAAATTTCCATATTCATTAACAAAAATTACTGTTTAAAGTGAACATTAAAAAAATCTACAGATCCATCCTTCTAAGTGTCTGTTTTTATGGAAAACTAAAAAAGCTATGTATGTAATTAACCTTATTTCCACATCATGTTTCTATAACAGAAACACTTCACATTTTGAATTCTGAAATATTCTGGACCTTTTAGCTTTCAAGAAGTTTTTAAGATATTAACAAAACTTACTAGAACATCACTTCTTATGAGTTGCAGCTAAAGAGTCAGGATTTGTATGGTTTGGAGAAAAGGAAGCTGAGGGGAGGTTTATGCAGCTGCTTGAGGAGGGGAAGCAAAGAGGGAGGTGCTGAGCTCTTCTCCCTGGTACCCAGCGATAGGGCATGTAGGAATGGTTGCAAGATGCATCAGGAGAGGTTCAGTCTTGACATTAGGAAGCATTTATTTACCAACACAGTAGTCAAACACTAGAACAGGTTTCCTAGAGATGTGGTCAATGCCCCAAGCCTGTCAGTGGTTAGGAGGCATTTGGACAATGCGTGCTTTAACTTGGTCAGCCCTGCATTGCTTAGGCAGCTGGACTAGATGATCTTTATATGTCCTTTCAAACTGAACTATTTTATTTTATTCTATTCTATTACTTCCTCACCTCTGGAAACATTCCTTTTTCTTATACATTATAGAAACTAAGCTTAGACAAAATTCTGTGAGCATTTCCTCTTCCATTAATTTCTTCATACAGCCTCTCTAGAGGCTTGAAAAAAATGTCTCAAGTCATATCTGTTTAAAATCCAATGTTTCTTACCTTTGCTTTGTAACAGGCCAGGAGCAGAAGTGTAATAAATTTAGACCTGCTGGTGGTAAGAAAAAGTCTTCAAAGGAATGAGGAACTTTTGAGTCAAACACAGGGACAGGAGGAAATCAACGTTTTGAGGAGCAGTGGCAGTGATACAGGGGAATGGATTGGGAGATTGTGAAGCCCACATTAGGAAAGACCTCTAAGAAGAGATTAGGCTGGCACCTGTTAGAAATATTGTTAATCCTCTCTCTCAGAAAAGGAGTGCATGCCTAAAAACCTTTGCCTCTGATTAGATACCATATGGCTGGGATTTGAATATTCTCTTATGCCATACCAATATTCTTTGCTGATATATTCATAAACACTTTGAGACACCTATTACAGCACTTTTCAAAATGAAAATAAGATATCCCTCCACCTGTGAAGTCAGATATAGTTCAGCCACAGTAACCAAACGAGCACTTCATATGCCCTCCTGAGGCCCAAATTCTTTTATGTCCTCTATGCAGTGTGATGACCTTGGGAGGCTACATTAATTCCATGCTATTCCTATGCAGAGCCCAATACCTTTAATCCTGAAAAATAAGGCCAGTGAGAAAAAGACACCCATTCTCAGACAATTTCTCTCTACTAGCTAGAGGATCTCTTAGCTACAAGGCAAAACCAGCACATCAATCTTCTAGGCACTGAGGTTTCCACAGTCTCTAAAGCTCCACAGATACTTCACAACAGCAGCTTCAGCCTTCTCATCTTTTTGAATATAGGATTAAAAACATTACACCTTAATAACTAGGTTCTTTCCTTATGATACCTTCTGACCTGTGCTGCCCTAAAGCCAAAGCAGTAGGGTAAAATCTCACAAACTCCTGTTATTTTCTTCATAGGATATGGAAGTTCATTTTCTTAATCTCAGACTTCCACTTTACAAGGGATACACTACTGGGTCAGGCCAATGGTCTAGCTTGCTATTCTACATCTAACATCAGCAGCAGTTAAAAAAGTGCTCTTTATGAAAACCATATAAGCTTAGCTACTAATTTATTTCACAGAAGTAATGCTATTACAAGTATAAAATTGTATATAAAGACTCTGCAGTACTGAAGGCAATATATTTTGACAAGTTGTTTCAAAGTATGGGCTTACTGTAATGTTCTAAAAAAAACGGTGTCAGGACTTGATATTACTTGGCAATAAATGCCTATCCCAGCTGTTCAAAGCTTGGGCTCCTAAAAGATTACACTCACCCGTAATACAAAAGGTTTGAACCTGCTTGCTTTCTGAATTTTGAGCTACTAAGGTCCAGAGGTTCTCAATCTTTTTTTGAGGAAAGTATTCTCAAGTGTTTTCTTGTGTTATTTCTTCAGGATCTAGCCTTTGGGATGGGGAAACTTAGTGGTTTAGCATTGCAGAATATCTAGGACTAATCACTGAGCAAGACCTTAACAGCACAGAACAAAACATAAGTAGGAAAAGACAATCCCATTCCAAGGCTTTCTAAGTCAATCCATCTGGAAGAATACACAGGACAATCACAGAAGGAGCAGTCTGAGATACAGGGAGAACAAATACCATAACCAGAGCTTAGCAGAAATAATTTCCTAAGTGAGTTGTAAATGTCAGTATTTTTTTCTACTCTATCAATCATTCTGTAAATGTTGGAAAGGTTTTTGAGAGCAGATTTTGATAGACATTTGTGTAGGTGTAAAAATGTTTCTATTCTTCCAAATCACATCCAAGGATAATCAAAATTATCAAGTGGGTACCCTAAATATTAAAACCAACCAACCAGTTAAATAAACCAAATTTACTGGAATGTAATCTGTAAGAAAATTTTCTGGAGTTTCATCACTTTCTTCAGTTAAGCACTGACCATTGATGATACATTAGTGTTTTTAACAGTTGTTGGAATGCTCATTAATTAAACAGTCTTCCCTTGACACACTGATGTACTAAATGTATGTACTGAGTTTGTAATGGATGACACAGTGTAAGTTGATGTATATAACCTACAGTGTTTCAAAGAACTGCAACAGAAAGCATGTTTATATGTCTCATCAGTAAGTGACAGATGGCTGCAGGGGTTTTTTATGTTTAATAATTGAGGGGACAGACAGCATTTATCTTATATTAAACTGCTGCATTTTAGAATTGCCTTTAATTACAGGGGAAGGCAGGACATGAAAAAGCAATATATTTCACTGGATCATAAACTTGTCTTAAAAAAAGCAAAGACATTTGACATTCATGAAGCAAGATTTTTTGGAGAAGATAAGACTTTATGAGTTGAAATACGAATCAGCTAATGCAGTTGGTTCATTTTCAGGGAATTTAGAATGTCAGTAAGCCATAAAGATTTGTTAACATCACCTCTTTGTTTAGCTTTGTAATATTTTATTTCCCTTTGCTCTCCATTTAATAGTTAAATGTATTGTATTTTAATTGCTTGCTTGACTTGCTGGCATTGTAGGAAGGGTTCATGGAGAGTTTTAAACCACTTTAAATAATTAACAGTAATTAATAGACTGCATTATATCAAGCTTTCACAATCTTCTCTGTATCTTCTGTGTATAGCAGTGTTCATCTTTTACAGTGTTTTAAGCCATTTAGTTTTTCTGCATAAAATGTGAAATATTTTAGGAGTTTTTGTTTCGAAATATGCTGCTATTTGTACTCCAGAAAGGCATCAAGTACACTAGAGACACTTTTATACTACATTTACTTTGCAATGAAAATGCCATACTGAAAAATATGCTGTGTTATAATTCAGGAAAGTCAAATTTTGGCATGCTTACTCAAATAAAACCTACTGGTACTTATTAAATCTGTGAGGTTGTACTCCAGCTCAACCTTTCCACAATGATTGGTCACAGAAGTCTAAAGTTTACTGCTGTTCACAGTATACAACCTAATCTAAACCCACTGAAGTTAACAAGTCTTGTTACTAATAGAACGGCCTTCTGATCAGGCAACAATAGTAAGATAATGTAATAATAACAATATTGAAGATAAATGTGTTCACATTTCGTGTCTCAAAAAATTAGTGTTTATGATGTGCCAGAACCTTAATCCATTCCAGGTAGGTATGTGAATAAACTGCATTCACATACTCAGGTTTGTGACTTACATTGTTAAGTTGTTTGCATACATTCATCTGAAACATTTGTTGCAAACACAAAGTTACACTGCTGTTATATTTCAGTTAGGAGTGAAGAAAAACCTGTGAGCTTTGTTAAATAACTAGAAAGAATGTTTGTTGCTTTTATATGTCATTTTCCTATAGCCAAGGAAAGCAGCTGACTGCAAAGCTTTCTCATTTACTGTACATCCTGTCCTTCTCCAGCAAGACCTTGACATCTTTTTAAGCACATGCCTAAACTATTTTACAAAGGCAGCTAGTAACTTCTAGTTCTTGCAAACAAAGACAGGTAAAGTGAGAGTAAACACTTTCTTTCTTTTTACTGGATGATGTTTATTGTTTTACTAGGGAGTAATCTGGTTTTTCTTAATTCAGATGTGTTTGCAATAGTGTACAACACGCGTAGGGAGTATTTCAGCTGTCATTAAATTTTGCTATTGATAGAACTATTGGCTGCTAAAGCTTCCCATATTTTTTTAAACCTAGAGATTTTTGATTGCTTACAGAAACCACTACATTATTGTTCCTCCCACTTTTGAAATGCAGAGATTAATATACTAGAGGCTGTATGACCAAACACACAGCTTTTCTCAGCGTCAAGGCCTCTCCTGTCCTCTTTTTCTTTGACTTCCATTAAGGACACACAGTGCCTTTTGCAAGTTGCTTGCATTTCCTTATTTTTTGTATTTCAAAATACACTGTTGTTTTCTAGACCCACCTTTCTGTACCAAATTATGTCTTTATTAATTAAGGCTTTCTATTAGGAGACCATGAAGGAGCGGATCACAACACCTGAAAAATCTGCACAGCTGCAGGAAAAATAAAATCACTGAATAACAGTAACCTTTAGGTTGGAAGAGACCTCAGGATATCTCTGGTCCAACCTTTTGCTCAACGCAAGGCTAACTTCTAAGTCAGGTGTCAGGTTGCTCCGTGCTTCATTTTATCAGTCTCTGAAAAACTCCATGGACGGGGATTCATCAGCCTCCCTGGGTGATCTGTTCTGGTATTTAACCTCTCCCATGATAGAGGATTATTTCCCTATAGCCAATTGCAATGTCCCTTACTGCAACTTGCAGTTGTTGCCTCCTGTTCTTTTACCATGGGGATTCTCTTCTGCAAGTTATAAAAACCCAGCTCCCTCTGCCTCTCTGTCGTATGTTGCCTGCCTCAGTCTCCAAACCATCCTCCTGACTCTTTGCTGGACTTGCTGAGCTTCTGGCATAAATGTTCTAGATCTGTATTCATGCCATTCTGGATAAGCAATAGGCAAAAAAATAGTTCAGATAATACTCATTATATATTTTCTGCTCACAGTTGAAAAAAGCCAATAGACAATCCAGTAACAAACCAGGCTAAGTTCACTGATTAAACTCTAAGGTTGGAATCTAAATTGTCCCTTTAAGGGTGTGTGGATGGTGCTTCATTTTCATAAGCACTTGTTCAGTGAGATACTTCAAAGTCATAAGCTTTCTTCATGATTTGCTTATATCCTATAACTGATGTTAGAGCTCCCCACATGAGAGAAGCTGTGCAAGCTAAGCACTAGGGGAAACATTCAAATCTCTAACTCCATAGTTAGGACCTGCCAAGGAAGAGAGTAAAATAGTACAATAGAATCTCTCTTGAGACAAGGGAGGGCTCCTTCTATCCCTGCTTGAAAGCACAGCTCAATTCACAGGCTAGCTACACGAATTACAGGCTCATTTCTAATAAAGTCAACAAGAGGAAAAGGCAGTAACCATATCTTTGTGAAATGTAATATATTAATGGAAAGTACATAGGGCTTTTTTACAGACTGCACACCATTAACCTACACTTCTTCATATTGTTTATCATTCTAAAGTTTGCTTCTAATTTTACTCAAATGTTTTTATGTGGTGGTGTTCAGCAGCAAAAGGGGGAAAAGAACAGGTTATCTAATCACCACAAGAAAACTCTGTTTTTAAGGAAGGCAAAACTAAAGCCTGCCTTAATAATTCATACAATACAAAGGGCATTATAATTTCAATACCTTATTCGTTTGACAAAGACTACAGCAAGGACAGAAAATGTTCACAGATTAATTTGTCATTCTGACATAGATTTTAATGAGTAGGAAATGCCAAAAATATGATCCATTATCTTTGCAATTCAAAACCTGTAATATCTTGGACCAGTTCAAACTACTTGCTAAAATGTCTTAGATCTAGCATTCACATCCAGAAGCTTGCCACTCTTAAAACTTTTTAAAACATATTGCACATCATTCTGCATGGTTTAGAAATTAGATATGCATTATTTTTATTTTATTTTAGAGCAAGAGGACTTTCTGTCTTCATTGGTTTTGAAATGTCCTTTATTTGAACAGAAGTATGATGTCCCAGTGTCCCCTAGTGGGCAAATGAATTCATAGGGAAAGCATTCATTTCATACATGTCTTTATCTATCAACAACACATTCAGAAAGATTGTTCTGAAGTATTGTACTAGTTGCACCTTTTTCCCACTAAAAAAATAATACATCATGAAGACCAGGTCTGATACATTATTGGGAAGAAATAATCAACTTTAGGGAAAACAAACCCAGATGTATTTACATAGGGTACCCTACTGGACAGGAAGAGAAAATAGATTTAAAAGACTACTTCTGTTTTCTCCTCTGTACTCTACAGCGTAATCTTGTGAAGATTTTTTCACGTCCTATGTTTCAGTTTTGCTTGCAATGTTACTGGCAGCTTTTGAATCATCTGCTTAGGCAAGCCCTACACCATAACTGTACTTTCTAATTGTTCTAATATTAGGTGGTGGGTAAGGATTGTTGCCATTTTTTTCAAGCATGTCTCTGTCATCTTCCTCCTCACTTGAATTACCATTACAAGTCTGAACTGCAGTAAAGTGCAGTAAAGCAGCTTAATGCAATCTTTGAATGAAAAGGAGCTGAAATAGAGATAGTTCTCACGGACAAGAAACTGGTCTTGGGAGATGCAGATTCAGACTTTCAAGAAAACCTCTGTGTAGAGCATGGTTACCTCATTTCATCTCCCTCTACATCTTTGCTAATACTTCCTTTGTATGTTTTCTAAAACCTGTCAATTTTCTCTGCTTTTTGAACTCTCAAATCCCTGGCCTAGGCACTGATTCTATGTATGTGCATATATGGGATCTATCACAACAAGGTCTGTAGCTATGGCTGTGCAGCAAATAATACATACCTTTCTTCTCAGCTTATTTCTCTGTCCATCGCTTGGATTCCAGAATCAATTCATTTTACAGGAATGGCTTCATCTGCCTTACAGGATAATTTTCAGCCTTACAAAATGTAGTATATTTAATCTGCAACTAATGAACAGTTACAGCATTGCTTACACATTCTGCAGCCACATAAACCAATACAAGATACTTTCAATAATTTTTAAAAGAAATTGAATTCTGTTAAAAATAAAACATATGCAACAAAATATGCTTTATTACAAAACTGAGCAGCAGAAGGTGAACACTTGTTTTTCTTCTGAATTTATACAGGTAGTAAATCAGCTTTTTAACCTAAGGGCATATATTTTATATAAACTGCAGTTTTATAGAGAGAAAGGAGAGAAAAGTAAACATAGAACAGCAGAAGTGCTGGTACACTGACTTCTCCCTCAACTGCATCCTCTAGAGAGGTTGACCAAGCCAGGAAAGAACCTGCTAGGTCACAGCTATGATTGACTCAGTCAGGGCTCTTTCCAGATGCATAAAACCCTCCAACCAGGGCACTGCTGACAACCATTCTCTGTACTGCAGGAAACTTCACGATCACTGTGGCTGAAGACACCCACCTGACCATAACCTCAAATCTTTTAAATATATAGAGCTTAATAAGGATCAAAATGCAGATAAGAAGCAGCTTCTCAACTCAGTATGGCACATTTTGTTCTGCAACCCCAGCACAAAACAGAAAACCAATAGCAGTGCAGGGCAACTGTCTAATTCTCTTTTCTAAGAGCTGCACATGTTGCAGCAGATGCCAGTTCTGCATCAGGCACATCCCCTCTGTGAACATATTACTCTACTAATTGAAACTATGTACTTAGTTGCATTCTGCATCTTTAAAACAATTTTCTTATTTGCATATCTGACAAACTGCTTCCTCCAAGGAGGCATAAGTAGGGCATATAGATGTAGCAAGGTGGAGAGAGGCAGAATAAAGTGCTGGGGGAAGAAATGTAGCTTCACAGAGAAAATATCACAGTGAAAAAAACCCCAGCAGTAAGAGTATCCAAGCTTGCTTTAGTTATTATTAGAAGTATCTAGTCTGGACATCTAATATACATGAGTAACAGCTGCTTCATTAGAGAACATGTTTGGTGTTCATTCTAGACTACCCACCAAAGCCACACTTCCACAACACTGCTGAATACATTAATATCTTCTTCCTTACAGTATGACATGCACTCCAGCATTTTTAAACAGGAAAATACATTTCTAAAAAGCCAAGATTATTAAATTTGTTAAGACTTCAAGTTATAAATTAATAATAATATAGCATAACATTTCCCATAAAAGGTCCCATCTTCAGTGACAATCCCTTCAGTGCAGCTCTAATATAGTAGAACTCCTAGATGCAACCCTTTACAAACTGAAAAGACTACTCCACTTCCTAAGCTGATCTGACTATCAAAGCAAATTTGTGCAATAAACCTGTCACTAACTGAATAGTAGAAAGAAGCACACTTTCAGTTGTGTTTTGAGAGCAAATTGTCATTGCTTCAGATTAATGGACTGAAAGTTGAAACAAAAGCTCTTTCTGGTACTGTAATCAGAAAATGAACCAAGGAAGAGTATTTATTTAATCACTTAATAGCATGTGAAAGATGTTGACTACCTCTACAGCTGACTTTAAAGGGGTACTTTTTAGTTACTATCAAGACCTAATGTAATTACAAAAATAAGAAAAGAGCATTTGACAAAGGAGGCAAGGGTGGGTGAGAGGGGTCAAATTCATCCCCTGGCAAGTGCATCTTGTTCTGTTTTCTGGATTACACTGGAATACAATCAAGTAAGTAATTTTTTGGATGAAGGGGCAGGGACGGGGTAAGGTAGGGTTAACACAACCATAAAGAAAGACTGTATATCTTTTTTTAAATGCCTGATCCACTACAAAGGGAAAGATACAGCAGAGTCTTAGTGATATTGACTCTTCCCTTCCCACATGAGTTGAGCCTATTAATGAAATCTCACTTCATTTTGATTCTGGATGTGTCTTAAGTCTTGCAGCAACATAGTCATAATTTTACATCTAAGTTTCCATGAAACTCCCACTGGCTTCAGCAGCCTCACCCATCAACTGTTAACTTTTATTCAACTTCTGTTCACCTTTCATCCTTGCTAATCTATTTCTATGCATGCCAAATACATGTTATGACAAGCTATAATTTATTAGGAGTGATATCACACATGAAGATGATGTGCCACAAAACATTAAACTTCTGCTCATGTCTCTCAAATGTGTCCAATACAAAACATCACAGTGTCCAATGAAAATTTATAGTTCCCTAGTGAAATAATTTCTTGGCTTGTTACATGTGAGTGAGTCACATGTGAATCTGCTCACAACTAAGAAACACTAAATCCAACAGATTTCTTTCGATGAATTATTTCTTCAGCTCCTCAGAGAATATAGCCTGCAGCAGATTTCTTTCACAGAGAGGGTTAAGGTTCTTAAGTGCTAGAGAGAAACATTTAGTTTACCTTTTACCTATGAAATAGATTCAGTTGAATCTTGGCCTGGAAGATAAAATTGTACAACGTTGGTGAAGTGCTGTAGTTAGAACAGAACCTTACTTTCCTACATATCGTACTATCTTTCTGCCTATATAATTACTTTAAAAAGAAAGGGGGAAAAAAGAGACAACCAGTAGCTTCTAAATGATTTTTTTCTCAGCTTTTTCTCTGCAGTCATTGTTTTATCCAGTCTTGACAGGCTGAATCAGTGTGCAGTAGGAACATGTCCAATTTCAAACACGTGAATATCAACATAAAAATGGAAGACTATCCACATGGGCATAAGGTGAGGCTTGTCCAAAACTGTTCACAGCATAAGGGCCCTGGAAAGCAATCACTCTGTGCACACTGGCTCAGAGGCACTGCAGTCTTAATGAATTTCAAGCTTCCACCAGTTTACATTTACTGGCACTTGGTGCCTCAGTGGCATCTGGGATTTTTATTTATTTTTTTTTATATTTGCTCTGCATCCTGAGCCTCAGTATATTTGCAAGGTTTTTGCCAGTAAGCTTGAAAGGCTTGTTCATCAGACCTTGAATTATCAGTAAGTACCCAAAATTAGTTGTCACCTTTGAGAAGGCTAGAAAATCCAGCAGCATTCAATAAAAATCTCTCACGCTTAGTGCTTCTGGGGGCACCCTGCAAGTCTTGTAGACAGAATCATTAGTGTTTCCATTTGAATTCTAGGTGGAGCAGTGTTATGTCTAAGCTTTTTCCTCACTGAGGCAGTTGCAGCACAATTGCAAATACACCTTCACATGTGTGGCACCTTAGCAAAGAGTCGAGATCTCTCATCACACAGAATAGCCATTACATTAATAGTGGCACAGGCAGTTTGACTTTCATTTATCAAAGGAAAGTGATCACCTTCAGACTTCAATCTCCTGCAGCGTTCGCTTTTCATGAATTCACTTATTACTTCTTACTGTTTTCACCAACACGTCATCACTACTTCTGCTACAGTAGTATACAGTACAGCTATGTATTCAGTGTGAGACAGAGACTGAACAATGCAATTTCATTAGTATCCACTACAAGAACATGTGGAAAACACAGAAAGGTAACAATACACATATCCATGTGCAGGCATGCAACTATTAATCCTACAATGTCAAGAACTAGAAGCCAGGAAATGCTAGAATTAATTTTACCTGTGTAGCCTTAATCTCTTCTATTTGAGAATATTTATTACAGTACTTTCTGCAATGATGTTAGAATATGATGCCTTACATCTAAATTTTCCTCCCAAACGTTGAGTTCAAGTTATTGGAGGAATCAGACAACATTCATTCTACTTTAACTACATAGAGTATCAGAATATTTTAAGATGTACAACATTTTTTTCCAAAGCTCAGAAACAGATGCGCTGTTTTGGCTAAAGCTTTGCCTGTGGAAAGAAACTCATGAAAAATTCCAACTAAAAATGTGCAGTGCTATCCATGAATAGAAAGAGGTGTAGGTTAATTCATTCACAAGGCTGACTCCACAATGCATTGCAAGAAAAGGCAGTACTGTACGTATCCAAAACGTTTTTGTAAGCAGTCCTCAAAATAGCCCCATAAAGTAGGTAGACAGATGTGGAAACTGATACTGACACCAATTAAATAACTTAAGCATGTAATCAGTCAGTAACAAATAAGAGTGTATTCCACATTTCTCCTTCTCCAGCATGCCAACTATAAAACAAGTGTCAAACCGAGACCAAATAACGCTCACGATCCATTTAAGGTACACAAACCAAACATTTTTCCTACCAATGGATATCTGTACAAACTGAAGAGACAATTAGGTCTGAAACTACTGATTTTACATTTGCAAATGCATATTAACAGAAACAAATTGAGATATTTCAGGTAAACAATATTTCTGCATATTTGTAAGTGGAAAATTCATGTCAGCAGGTGATAATTTGGTTTATACTGCACAGTATTAGAGCTATTGAATTGCATGCTGCAGCACTGCAATCTATCATTTCACTACATTCTATGTTTTGACTAGGAGTTTGGAAAGGTAAGGAAAACTACAGCTAGAAGGGAAGCATACAAACAGAATAGCAAATAGGATCACTTTTCATTCCAGGCTTTTATATTACAGAATTATATTTTCAATCCTAACACAGCTCACAATAGTCACAATGGCAGTTCCTAACTTGCTTTCTAGGCACGTAGTACAGTTAGGAAAGCTTTTCACATAATCAAAGTTGGATATTTCTAGAGAGATCAAAAGAGTCTGTGAAGTGGAGAGCAGGTGCTACAGACATCTTAGAGGATCTGAGAATGCAATTAACCAGCAAATGAGCCTTGGAAAACCTAGTTTTCCTGAACAGATGAGCACAATAACAGCCGCTGAGAAATTGAGATGGCCAAAGCACACTAATAACAGCAGCAAGCATACAGGCACCTGCCCTGTATTTTAACCTTTAGGAAAAGAGAGCAGATCACATACAGAAAGGAAAGTAAGTACAATTATGTAAATGTGTGGGCCTCTTGGAGGAGATGAAAGTTTATTGATTGCATTTACAAAGGCTCAGTTAAGCAGACTACTACTGGTCTCTCTTTTTTCCCTCCAAGTGAATTGATACTTGGAATGGCTAGTGCTGGATGAAAATAGTAACGTGGCATGTAGGAGATTAGAAAAAAACAAGTGATTTTACCTCTCAGCACTTATGTAGCAACTTTCTTCATCATTTATATTCTGACTTCTGGCATCAAAGTTTAGCACTGGGAGGTGTTTAATAAGCTTTGTGGGGATCTGTAGTAACTGGCATCCTTTAACATTTGGATAAAAGTAATATGGCTTTGGACAAATGAAAATAATCCATCTGAACAATTTCTGCTGATGACAAATTTCATATGGGTCTTATTTAAACAATGGAAAAGTGAAGTCTCAAACTTCAAAAATAGGTCAGACTTTCAATGATTGCATTTTTCTTCTGAGTTCTACAGTACACACTGCAGTAGCTTATGTCTTTACAGCATATTAATCACAAAAACTATCACATGTCAAGTCTAGTATGGATATTATAAGCATTCAGGTTAAAAGGGGGATTTTCTGCTCTGACACAGAGGATCTTTGCATGACAGGGCCATAAAATTTCCTCTTTTATGAAGAGAGAAAGAATTCAATGTGGGTGTGCAGGAACGGAGTGTGATGTCATTGACCTTGAAACAAGTCATGAGATGCAGGCAGTGCAGCTTGCATAGCTTTAATAGTACAAATGTTATAAAATGGTTCACTATCTATAATTACAGAATATTGTCTTTATTTCAGTCTTCAACAACTCTGAAGTCTTAAAAAGCTTTGTCTTCCCAATCACTTAAGTTTGCTATGAGTTGTTGGAACTTGAGACATGGCTGGAATGACCTCCAGCCCATCCAGATAGCCCATACAGATCAGGCTGTGGAGCACTGCTGTGAAGTTAAAATGGCAATTATTTTTAAATCATTTTGACTTGCTTCCTTGATCATTTTTTGCTACATTATTAAATTTGAGGGCCTAGGTTTTAGGCTGACATTGGATAATTTTTCTTTTTTTTTTTTAAACTAGTTTTTTAGCACCTCACAGTCTATAGATTAGACAGAAAATTTTTTATAGTAGTTGTTCAAAACACTCTTAAATTGTACTTAAGATACCTGTGAGCTCAGTTCTTCCACACTTAGATGTAGCTACCTCCCACTACTAAACTTTAAGAACTTCCTTCAGCCTGAGTTAATGATGTAGAGATTCATATACCCCTCCTTACTCTGAGAATAAGCAGTTGCACAAGACAAGTATCAGCTATTTCCACTCTTCATACTTTTCTGCATTAGCTTGATAATATATTGAAACAAAGACACCAGCTTAGCACCAGTGACTTCAGAGATCTTTAATGGCTTGGCTCCTGCAATAGGACAGTTAGTCATAATGGCATGCACCTGTCATTTGTTAAGGATTTAAGAAAATTAAAATCTTCCAGACACAAAATTGATATTTGGAGGTCATTAGCCTGCACAGTTTGAAAGCCATTCAGAAGTATTTTCTGAATCATGCTAGGAGAAATATCTCACTATTAATTACAACAACAGGACAAGTGAAGTTCTCTTCAGGTTTTGTTCTTTCAGTTGTGGATAAAAGTCTTAACCTTCCATTTGCTCATTTTCCCTCACAGGCAGCAGGCTGACTGCTGTTTGCCTGAAATGATCCATTATCCCAGCATTGCTGGGTAGTACCATCTGATGTAAAAGAGTTAAGAATAGCTCCAGGGAGAAAAACACACAATGAGGGAGCACTTGGATTAGCATCCTCAAAACACCCATGGCTTGGAGGAAACAACATGCTGAACTTCCGGTCTGTTCTTAAAGGTTGCATTACAACACTTCTCTCCCCTTATAAAGCTGAAGCTTTGAAAGGCTGCACTGGAGCTCCGTGTCTGCTGGCTCTAAGGATCTGGCCACTGCTCTTTTCTATCTCTTTCTTCTTTTAATTTTTTGTTTGTTTGTTTGTTTTGTTTTGCCAAGCATGAAGGGGGCATCTCACATTGATTACTTGGGAAGTAGCTGTCATGTTTACTCCTCCAGTTGTGCTTTTTGTATTTTTCAGAATCTTCTAGTATGAACAGACACAATCCTCACTTTCAAACAAGAAACAAAGTTAGATCAGATACAGAATTCACTACATTGTTCATCTTTGTGAATGAGCATTTAGCTGCAAAACACAATAAGTTACATTGTGTTGGACTAAGGCCAATCCTTATTTTCTCCCTCTCCTATTGTATGTGTTATTCTCATGAACACTTAATAGAAACAAGGTGTAAGAACTATCTTTCTTAGACAAAGACAACAGAGTGATATGGGCTTCTGCAAGACAAAGAGTTAACCTAATCCCAGTTTTGGATGGCCAGATTGGTTTTAGTTATGAAACAGATTTAGTTGAAACTGTTAGCTCTCCTGAGAGTAACCTCAGGACTAGCAAACTGACTTAAATACCAGTGTTCAACATAAATCCAAATAAAATAGCCACCCTCTTCCAGCTTGGAACACACAAAACAGCTGCTTGCCCATTTGTTGATGATGCTACAACATCAGGAAAGCCTAAACCCTCTGTGCCCGTGACCCATGCTCCTGCTGGATTTCTGAAAAAGATCAGTCCCTATCTACATCTTTCCCTAGCCCTTTGTGACCTCTAGTCTTCTTTCTGGACTTTTTACAAGTTTTATTCCTCCCCTTTCCAGCTTCTACAGTGCAGCAATATAGATATTGGCCTTTTACACAGCTAACAAGCAACATAGAGAAAACTAGATCTTTTCCTAGCAGACTTGGTACTTGTACCATTTCTACAGGGAAGTTACAAACCTCAGAATGTACTGCTTCAAAGGAAACAGAGTTTGGCTGTTTCCAAATCTATTAAAACTGCATCTCACATTGTGCCAAAAGAAGATAATGGGAGCAAAACATTGCCAGTTCTTAGGACTTGAGGGGAAAGAAAATGATGGAAAGATGGTCAGTGGAATGGAGGACACTTACCATACCAGAAGCAATTCTAAATAATTCTTGATGAATAAAAAAAGCCTGTATTTTTGGTATATCACAGATTTTGATGAGTGGGTTTTTTCCACACAATTTCTTGATATTTTGAGATTTAAATTGATTAATTCTGAAAAATTTTGGGAAGAAAATATTAACAGTACCAGAGGAAAAATGAAGAATACTGTAAGATTTTTAAAGGTGTTATGAAAACAGCTCTCACTTGTATATTAATTTTGGATATAATACTGACAAATATGTCGAGTTTCATATAGGCTACATAACAAGGCCCCCTTGGTGTTACAAGTGGGACATTGCTAAACATTTATGAACCATCATTGAAACTAGTAGGCAATTTCAAATAAACTTTAAGACTGACCCATAGTTTATGAGCAGAGATCAGTGATCAAAAGAAGTTTCTGGACCACTTCAGATATGACATGTTATTTTCATCACAGAAATATAAATCTCTGGGGCCCTGTTTTCCTGCTCTGTTTTTAATCTGATAGCCTGTATCTCACTGTTCCAGTTTTGCAAGTGATAACAGAGCTGAACCCTTCCTTTCCAGTTCCCCAGAAAACTACCAAAATTCACACTGGTGCTGACATTGTAGCCACCTTCTCTTCATCTCTCTCTCCTTCCTCATAGAGTCAGTCTGAACCAGTAGATACCCAGGCTCTTATTAATTGTGTTTTCTAATGATTTATTAATTGGAACAGGGGAGCAGTACATCTGGCCACATTTACATTTGCAATTAGGGAATCTGATTCTCCATAGCAGAAGTCTAATTTTATTATTTGGCTTAACTTTGAAATAGTCAGATGGCTTAGATATGAAGAAAATTCTATTATTGAGGGATACAGAGATCTGGAGAGAAAGAATCTATTCTTTTGTAGAATATGTTGAGCCAAATTTGTTAAATTTATGCACCCTCATGACATCACATTTGGTCTTTCAAATGTTTCTATACAATTTTTTTTACCTTCTATTTAAACTGATGGCAAATCAATTTAAAGCACGAGAAATACTTAGAGTTTTACTCTTTTTGAACTTTGTGAAGTTGATCTGAGACAAGTGGCTTGACCTCTCTGTTGTTTAGGCAGGTAATTGGATGGGCTATATGATCTTCAAAATTGATACAAGTACCTTCTTGCTACCATTTTAGACACAAACAACTTCACATATGTGCATGGTTTTATTTAAAAAACATATTTTGGGAAAGAGCATTTTATATGCTCAAGAATATATGTGGTGAAGTAGGAGTTTGAGTATTTGAATAAACACTAAGACAAAAACACAAGAGAGATATTCCCTTGGCAAAGATCTGAACAAATTATGTAACATACTTAAATGTACTTGCTGTTTCTATATAATGTATTTTAATGTAATTATTTTTGTGGTTTTAAATACAACCTTCAGCATTTCTCATCTACATTTCTACACCTAAACCAAATACAACAGTTGGCAGTTGTACTCTCTGCAACATATCTCTACTAGATGTTAAAAGCTAAACATGGTAAGCAGGAGCTGTACTCTTATAAGGCAAATTCTTTCAATACTAAATTCTAGCGAGAGCTTTCTTGATAGTGATTATGAAGAATAGAGAGCTATAATACTAGGAGTATGCATGCTCAGGAGATCTGAACAGCACACAGCAAATAGGAAGGTCTATCTCACTCCCCAACATGGCTTAATACACAGACATGTCTGTAAAACTTCTAAGTCATTTCAGTTGAAAATTTCCAGGGTATCTGAGAACTAATACGGATGAAATAAGAGCAAGCTTAGGACAGAGTTCATGCCTAAAACATATGCCAGCATCCCTATGATGAAGGATAACGGAAATGAATGAGATCGAAAGCATTTTCTCCTGCCCTGTCTTCACACAGATGATGTTCAAGCACCCACACAGAGCTCACAAAAGGACTTCCATTCCATTTTTACTCTCCCAGCCCTTTGTCACGTTCATTGGACACCTTTGTCAAAGTATATACAATATTTACATCATAGATAAATTTCTTTGGCCTTTAATATTTCAATTTGCCACAAAGTCTTTATAAAAAGTCTGAAAAATCACTGTATAATTTTTGATCTGTAATTTAATTATGAGATTTGATTTAAATTGATGGCATCTAGGTTGGTCAGAGTGGAGCTTTTGAAATTATCTGCTGCTATGTACAGAAAACATAAGTCAAAGCCTTAAAGGGATTAGGTTTGAATTTTGAAGGAGTCACAGACTTGTTTTATTCAGCCTCATCTCTACAGAAGTGTGTTTGGCAAGGTTATAAATGGAATAGTGCCATTTACTTTTCAGATCCAAATTTCTTTTCTCTGGGTGATTTTTAGAGGCATCAAAGAGTGGGGAAAACAATTGTATTACACTGATTAAAATAATGTTTTGTAATAAAGCAAGGTCATGGTGATGAAATTGATAAAAACAAAGCACCCAAACAACTGTATTAAAAAGGAACAACAGTATCTATTCCAATCCTTCCCACACATAATACCTGGAAACTTGTTAGAAAAATGTTTCACTAACATGTCCTATAAGACTTTTGTCATATCTTTCACATTTAGAATCTTTCAGGAGTTTTTTAGAAGCAGGCAGGTACAAAGATGGTCTACATACTGATGAAATATCCTACAAAAATTTCTATTAAACAGAAGTGAAACCAAAATAATTAACTGTAAAAGCGACAGATTCAGTCATTCTTTCCTTCAGTTTGTTTTCAAAAGCATCAATACAAACAAAAATACCTGCCTTTGGTAGAAATCAGACAAATCCACAGCTTAGAGTATCTTTCATTAATCTGTCAAATGTAATTTTCAGAAGATTTCTTAAGACTTTTTCTCCCCCTCCATTTGACAGTGATCAGACCTGATGTACTTAACATAGATATTAGTACTTTCAGGATACCACTGCTCCATCAGTATGAGTTTTTTTTTTTTATTAGAGATGGATAATTCCTAATACTTTTCTGTCCTTTCCATTATTCGCTTCTTATTAAACTGGCTAGAATTCACAGTCCACAAGTAGCCGAGCCCAATTTTGATTTTGTCACCAGCTCATAACACTTAATTTACCAAACAAATTGTTTCCAGCAGAAGTGATTTAATTTGTCCCCACTCCAGATTCACCTCTGGGAAGTACAAAAAGGAATTAAACCCACCAAAAGCACAATGAATTCTCTTAGAAATCTTTCCTTGCCATGTAACTAAGGCTTACAAGACAGAAAATTAAGCAGCGGTCTTTCTTACTGTGCAGCCGCTCAGCACATGTGGACAGACCACTGATTTACATTAGCATTTCTGTTTCAAACATCCTCTTCTGAAAAACTTTATTTGGTTAAGGTTACATTAGGGAAGGAGGAAAAAAAAAAAAGGGAAGAACTTTGCAACAACTTAGTATTTTTGACAACTTTGGTTTTGCTGGGCTGGGGGGACTTGTGGCTGCCTCTGTATTCAATTTAAGACCGCAGCAGGATTATAACTGCAAAGGCATTTCAGAAAGTCTTGGTACAGTTCATTTTAAGCTTCACCCGTCATAACTAATAGCTAGTGTTACTGAAGAGGTTTTCTCAGGTTCTGTTTTCTTCTTTTGTTTCTTATCAAGAAGACTCCTTAACAAAACAGCAATTACTATTTTATGACTAACTGATAGGAAGTTTTGGAAAATCCATTAAAATCGAGATTGTGGTGCCTGATCTTTTAATATTTACTAACATTCTATTTTTTTAATATCCTTTATATGTTTGTCTTTTTTCTCCTTCTCTCTCTTCTTCATCCAGTGGGAATGACTTTGACTGCTGACTACTAATGAATTTATGATTGGTCCAATATATGATTGTTTGTTTTGAGTTATTAATTCAGTTTGAATAACATCTGACCTGTGTTCCTAACTGTGAGAGAAGTGAGCCTGAAGTATGAAACAACTGACACCACATCATGGAGTCCTAGTGAAAGAGAAGAATTGAAAAGTGCATCTAAATGCAGTAGAAATTTATGAATGCATTATGCTCTTCTCAAGGTTTCTTCACATTTTCCTCTTTAAAACATCTTCTTAGCAAGAACACTTATCTGTATTCTTGTTACTTCTGCAAGCTCTTCCATATCTCCTGTACTTTTACTGAAATGCAGCAGAGAAGCTAAACATCTGGCAAGTCACCAAGCCAGAGTGACAGGGAAAAGCTGAAAAATCCCTCAGAGAGTGAACAACATCTGTTTGATAGGCAGTGAAAAATAAAGCAGCAATAAACTCATTTCAACAGCAAATAAAAGGTACATGGGTCTAGGGGAAGGTTTTCCAGAAATGCTGATTACTCACATTATGCAATTAAATTGGCATTACTATGTTTGACAGTCATAGAAAAGCAATTGTGAAAAGCTTATGTGCTTGAAGAAACTGATCTAAGGACTTAATTTTCTACTTGCATAGTAAGAAAATCTGCCTTTTGAAGTCTGCTGGGTATTTTCTGGACAAGAACCTATGAACCTTATCTATTTCAATCCCAAGAAAGTGGTAAAGAAAATACTGTACTCACTTGGGTCTGCAAAAATACCACAACAAAACGGATGCTTCCTGTTCTGCAGAAATGTTATTAAAAAGTTAAATAAACCTCCACCTTGTTTAATGAATAGAAAGATCATAATCAGATGATTCACCACCTGAAATTAACCACAACTAAATTTTTATCATTGACTTCAAATTTCATCATGATTCTAGATAAATTAATTGAGACTGATTTGTGTATATAGCCATCACCAATGAGTGTTATCCAATGGGATGTAAATGGAAGTACCTGTAAGGAAGTTACAATCTTAAGAAACAGGTTGAGCAATAATAGAAGAATCCAAACTTCCTAACAAAGTACAAAATACTGTTTCTGTCATGGACCAATTCAAATCTGATTATGCTGTAAGTCTAATTTGCTTGGGAACAAGCGACTGAATACTTTCCCTACTAGCATGCTATAAAATAACACTGAAAACTGTAAGAACTAGTCCCTGCTCCACTGATACACCACAGCACTGTATGTATCAGATCTGCACTCTTCGGGTTACATGTGAAGTGTGCACAGAAGAGATGAAAAC
Organism: Galbula dea; assembly: GCA_013399015.1. Lineage (NCBI taxonomy): Eukaryota > Metazoa > Chordata > Aves > Piciformes > Galbulidae > Galbula > Galbula dea. The sequence continues at coordinate 1,750,775 of VWZX01008629.1, read as the reverse complement.
TCGTCCTCTAAAGCTGCAGACTGACAAAGGTGAGAAAGAAGTACAAGATATGTCAAGAGACAGCATGAAAAAAACAACAGACAAATATGTAACTCCCTTCCCACTGTCCTCTTGAATCAATGTTAGATCACACAGTGCCCATGTCTGTAAGATGGCCTACACTAATAAATTCCACTGAGAAGAGCAAAGCCGCAGAAAATACCACGTGTCAGTACCTGAGGAAGTGATCACAGATGAACACTGACAGTGACAAGAGTACTGCAACAGTTCAGCCTTAAAGAAAAGTACATATGGCTCTGCCTTCACCTAAAAGGCATTAGACTGTGCAAGCTGCACCCAGCAGATATACAGTAATTTACTTCTGCACATCACAAGGCTCTGAGACAGATGGACTACAGAATGTACATTTATCCTTCTCTTTGCCCTGTGACATCAGTGATGCATCTCAGAGAGAACAAAGCACCAGAAGATGCTTTTGATTCCTTGGCAGTCGTGAAGATGCCTAAAAGAAGAGTTGTATGGGAAAATCTTATCCAACTACTAGAGGTTTGTCATTATAACTTCAGCAGTTCATGAAGAGGACAAGCATTTTTCATAGCCATCTTAAAATGTTTAAAATAAGACAGGGTTTTGAGGGGGAAGTGCCTTAACCTGTGACATTATTTTACTAGCACTGAGGTAAACTATCCTACTTCTCCCTCTCTTACTATGTTGTGATATCATAACTAATGATACATAGAAAGCCCTACAGATGGACAGGGCAAATTTAACATAAATGTCTATTCGTTATGATTGATTGATTTATTTATTTATTTAATATTTGTCTTTCAGAGTGAAGACTTTTGCTTGGTAGAGTATGTTGAGCAGCTTAGGGTGGCTGGATGCTTGCTTTCTCTTATAAGTCCTGCTTCAAGATACTAGTGCTTTAAAAAATTATAGCAATTTTGAGTTCACATAGTGGTGAACACTTGATCATTTAAGGGAAGAAACTTTTCACACTTTAGCAGTGATAATAATGTTCCTCTAAAGAGATGAGTATCAGACTGTGTATAACATGATAATCTTGAAAACATTTTATGGTTTGGGGGTTTTTGCTTAAAAAGAGAAATAAGGTAGAAAGCCAGTCATATCCTGGGTAGCATCAAAAGAAGCATGAGCAACAGGACAAAGGAGGTGATTCTCCTCTACTCCACTCTCGTGAGTCTCCACCTGGAGCATTGCATTCAGGTCTGGGGCTTGCAGAATAAGGATGCGAATGTACTGGAGTGAGTACAGGGTACAGCCAGGGGGCTGGAGCAGCTCCTCTGTGAAGACAGGCTGAATTAAGGTTGTTCAACCTGGAGGAAAGAAGGCTCCAGGAAGACCATACAGCAGCCTTCTAGTACCTAAAGGGGGTCTACAGGAAAACTGGAAAGGGACTTTTTACAAGGGCATGTAGTGACAGGTCAAGCAGTAATGGCTTTAAATTGAAAGAGGGTATATTTAGATTAGATACAAGGAAGAAGTTCATAACTGTGGGGATGGTGGGGCATTTGAACATGTTGCCCAGAGAACCTATGGATTCTCCATCCCTGGAACTGTTCAAGGTCAGGTTGGATGGGGCCCTGGGCAACCTGGTCAAGTGAGTAGCATCTTTGCCCATGGCAGGTTGACTGGAACTATTGTCCCTTCCGACCAAAACCATTCTATGATTCTGTGATTCCATGAAATTTCATTAGCCAGACATAAGCTTACATTGTAACTGGTTTCAAGTAAAAGCCACAGATTAAATATTCATATCAAAGTTTCCAGTACTACACAGTTCTTACTTATTTTTCCATATAGTGGACCACAAAGAAACACACTTGTAATTATACCTAACTTCAGGGATGTCCACAGGTTCTTTGCATCAGTCAAAATTATTTCTATTAAGAGTCCAGCCACACATATAGAGCTAAATTACTAAGTGGTTAGATCATTAAGCATTACTTAATTGTCAAGAAACCAATATTTTGTATTAATTAAAAATGAATTGTAAGAATTGAGGCTAAATTTCTGCATTTGGAGCCCTATTTCAAGAAACACTGTTTCATTTCTAAAAATGCAAGTTTTTGTAAAACCTCAAAGTACCTGTTAACTGTATATGCAAGCTATTTGAAATATTTTCATATTTGAACCTAAATTCTTCAGTGAAATAACATGAACTGAAAATTTTCTTCCACCCCATACCAATCACTATTTAAAGTTACACATGATCTTATGTATCTTCCTTGTACTTGGAAGACAAAATCAATCATTGACTTCAATGGGTTCAGCCAGAGAAAGAGGCCCCAAAATGTCCAACTTAAAAGATGTAAACCAAGCTAAAAAAACTGGCAAAAAATTTCTTTGTATTATTGCCATTGCTAGCTGTGTGCTGGGTGAAGATGCTGGGCAAACAGCACAACTTGTTTTTGCCCTAGAGAAGGTAAAGACTCGGATTCACCTTGGCTGCTGTTATTATTCAAAGGTAGATGTACAGTGTGAAGAATCAACATCATTCATGTAGAGTAAGGCACAGTGTATAAATCCAGTGTCCCCATTGATTTCTATCTGTTACTTAAACATTCTGACCAGAAGAGATCTATACAACAGGTTGTTTTAGTGACTATGTGATCACGAAGCCTTTCTTCCTTAATAAAAATAATGCTTCAATGGACTACAACAAAATAAGAATTTAAAAAATATATTGACTGTGAATAAATTCCACACAAAACTAATCAGTTTCCAACTTAGAGAAAGCTCTGCAATATGCACTTGACTTTTCACCATGAAATTAAATTCTACATGGACAGTGCCTGACAAAGGCTTTTAAGACAGGTTTCTTTACTTTGCTGTTGTGTTTTAATTCTCTCGTCACTCCACTTTCCACACATAAGATTGTTGTTACTGGTACAAGTGACTGTTCTGATTTAAGGACTCCAGAGAATTCAGCCACAGAAATGGAGATTTTAGCTATTCCCTTGAGTGAAAAAAGCCATTTAACTTTACTGGATGAAAATGTCACCAAAGACAGAGACACTAAACACCTGTGACATTGCCCTTGAAACGACAAGTAATTACTACCACAAGTGCCACTCACAGACTAATATGTAAGAGACACTTAGCTGATAATGTAATAATGGACCACCAAGAGAATATAGAGACAATCTCCATTAGATCAGAAGAAATTAAATAAACAATTACCAGCTAAAAAAAACCTGCAGGATTTTACATATTTCTCTGACATTGTGTGGTTGAATTTGAACTCTTTTGCAGAAGAGTCCCCTTTGCTTGCAGATCTGAGCACTGATAACAACAAGCCTCTTGGCAACTCCCTTTGACTCCAGCAAGCTTTGTATAGAGTTTAAAGATGGCAAGAAGTGTTTTTAACTCTCATGAAAGTCAAAGAGAAATTAATTATAACCCACAGTGGGGAGTGTACAGTGTTTCTCTAAAATACAAGTGCTGTGACACAGCCACACTTGCAAAGCCTTTTCCTGCAAGTTCCAGTACAGGTGAAGCTACAAGAGGCACTAATGTCTCTACCACACAGCACTAACTCGCTTTATCAACAAATGCACATTTGCACACACAGATATGGCACTTTGATATACATCTTAGTTACAGGATATAACTACATATAACATGCTTGCAGGCCTTAAGAACAGAATAGGAGAAGAATGAACTATACCAGCCCACTCAAGCAAATGGACTGCTCATTGTCAGTTATTTGTGTACAAGTTCTTCCAACAGCTCTCAAGAAAAAGTTGAAAAAATTGAAGAGTGATATCACACCATGCACTGAAACACATTTATACAAGTTTAAATAATTCAGTACCTGGGAAAACAGCTTCCTCATCCAGCTAAGATTACAGTGGTATGATTACATGGCAAATTTTGACATTTAAGTAAATGTAACTTGCTTTGGTTCCTCTCAGTGAAAGAGATTATAGGAGGCTATAATGTAATATGTAATCCTTTTCCCAGACCACATTAAACAGAAACTAGAGATCTCCCCAAAGGAAACTGATGAAATTTAACAGTAGCATCTCGAGTAGCCACCCCAAAGACCTAGTGAAAGTTATGCAAGAATGAGCAATGCCTCTTTGCTTCCAAGCAGTAAATTAAATGGGCTTAAACAGGATGTAATTGGGTGGAACAGAGAAAGCTAGTAAGACATCTACTTAAAGCAGTTTGAACAATTAGCGGTAGGCAGAACTACTCTCTCTCCACATTCCTGTCAGCCTATAGCTGTGGGTGCACTGTACACTGGCAGTAAGCTAGAATTTCAGCCCTTCCCTAGTTACAGCTCATACATAATTCATAAAAAAGCATAGAGAAGTCCCCATGGGGGCAGGTCATCCCCTCAGCTCTACTGACGCCTTCCAGGCCAAGGCCAGCCTGAATAGCTGAAAATTCAGGGCTACCCTGTGGGAGACCCTACACGTTGCTGCTGCTGTTGGTTGCCACAACCGAGCAACACACCAGTCACCACTACTATCCTTCCTCAACACTATACCTCTGTATCTCTGCCACTCTTTGCCACTGTACCTACTGCCAAATTACCCTTCACAGCTGATCCTTTTGAGGAAGAAATCACTTGAGTCACTATGACAAAACCAGAAAATTCTACTGTATCAGTCTTTCTTCTGCTTTTACCTATCACATTCACATTTTTCTGTAACTGAGAAGTTGGAGTTTTGGCTTTGGCCATTGTTCAGCCTGAAGTCTGTCATTCAGAGTTGTATGGGGAATATATTTAACCTTACTAAAATTTACAAACACATCTTTACTTATCTGTCCCACACCTAACATAAACAAGGACTGGCAAAATCCAGTTAGCTTCTTTTACTCTCCACAGATTAACAACAAAACACTCCCTCTTATTCCACCTTTTCCAAGAAAAAGGAACAGATATGCATTTTTCTCTTGTTTATCCACAGGAGTTAACATAATTTGGGAAGAGAAGCTTGAAGATTTACCTGCTTCACACACAAAACACGAGCTTGAGACTTCCATGTGATCTATCAGATACCCTTTATGAGCAGCACTTTTGTTCTTACAGAGATTTACAGGATATCTTTCAGCTGACTGTTAGAACATACTGTTCTTCACTCTGATATACTCTGATATCTCAGGAGTTCATGTGGCATACTTAATGTTTCTTAAAAAGAGTAATTTGCAGTCAATTTTGTTTTCAATTTTTAATTTATTCTTAGCTTCCTAAAAAAATGTCCTTTTAGACTGTCAGTGGTTAAAGATTTGCTCTAATCGAGTTTCAGGATCAAAATTATAATAGGTGTAATTATGATTTTGCAAAGTAAATAACAACATTTAGTTACACTCCAGCTGTCTCATGAGAATAACGTATAATTACCAAAATCTGATATTTTAATTTAATATCTTCACTGTAACAACATACTGAGTTTCTAGCATTACAAAAATTAATGAGCTTTGGTTTGAAAATTAACTTGAACTGTAAATAATTAACCATCTCCATATCTACATGTCCACAGGATCACAAATAATTACACAAACAGTAGGAAAACAAGCTCTATACTTCATCCTTTCAGCTTGTCAGTGCAGTTCACAGATCCTGACTATATCTTTCATAGATATTTAACACATCTAATAGGAGTGTGGCTATGCTACGTGTAGCATGGACTTTATATGTAAGCTTAAATAATTACATAGAAAAAACCCCAAACCACTGATTTCCATTTTGGCTCTTCTTTCACAAATTTTAATTATCTTCTAAAATGGCTTAACACTTTAAATTAATGGTCTCAGGCACTACCAAAAGCTGTATCATTATCAACTTCAGTGTCAAATACAGCACAGTTAAACAAGTATCCACCAGACCAGCTGAAGTTGTTACCATGTAAAGCTGTAGTATCTCCAGTGCCCAATAAATATAAAACTTTCCAAGAAAATTGTATTCAGTGAAAAACTACAAGGTTTGTATTCTTAGGCACAACACCAACCAAAAAAACCCAAAACAACAAACCCCCAAACAAACAAAAACCCCACCTTCCATTTTATATTCTTATTAGGGAAATGGCAATATGTATCATATTGCCTGAGTATAGAGTTTTGCCAAAAGGGAACAAATAAACTGTTCTGCCACAGTATCTCTAACCTGGCTTCCATATGGTCATGGTTAGAGCTTCTCAGTCATGCTTCCTCTCCACAATATCTCACAGTCATCACACTGTTCCCATACATGCACCATCCTGAGAGGCTCCAGACAGTAAACATGGGCTAAGAGACACTGTGATACCAATCACTTGAAAGTGGTCTATAGGGAGCAGCAGAGATCCTTTTATAGAACCAACAGTGCCCATTTTTGGAAAAAGTAATTTGAAACTCATTTCCTGTCCAGACTTAGTGCCTGACAGATTATGCCTACACAGTGCTAATTATAAGGCAACTGCCATATAACGTAGTAGTTACATTACTACTACATGGGAAAAGATAAAATGAATTACAAGATTTAATGAGCATTAGGGTTATTTAGAAGCTCAAGAACTGTGTTTGAGAATTCACTACAATGGAGAAGTGACAACATTAGATCATGAATATGTTTCTATAATGCCTTGTGAAGAACTTTTATACAAGGATTCCCCCCAATCCTTCTAGTCCAGGACAGATGCAAAAAAACCCAACTTGCTGGGATAATAAATATTCTATTCTGCCTACATTGTGAGCCCCTTTATAACAGTTTCAGTTACAGTAACAGCTCATTCTCACTTTGCAGATCACTACATATGAAAATGTCTCGAAGTACTGAGTGTGCCCTGAAGGTATAAGACAAAATCTTCAGGTATTGTAAATCACTGGATACCACCACTGAAAGCACAGTATTTTTAAAGCCAAGGACCTCGTCTCACCAAGCTCTCTGAGTATCTTAAAAGAACCCACATTGCTTGCAGCACTTTACATTTATATATCCAACCTTAAGGACTATGCATTGTTAATGCTGAAAATAATTGTTTTTAAAAAACACTTGGCAGTAGAAGGTCATTGCATGGAAAGTGAAAAGAAAAGAAACAGAAATATAGTTTGAGGCATATTTCAGGATTATTTTGGGAAAGATGAAAATAAAGAAAGGTTTAAGCTTAGGTTCTAATAATTGATTTAAGCTTAATTTCCTTCTTCATAAAAAATTGCTTTAAGGTAATACTGAAAAAAACTCCAACCAAGCTATTGGATGTTGCTGTAATACTGAGGTTTTGTGGTTTGGAGTTTTGTGAGGTTTTTTCAATATGTAGATACTCTATTGTGAAAAAAATAATAATACTATTTAAACAGAATTATCATCACAATTATGATACAGATACATGTTTCAAAACACTTTGGTATGAATGCCATTGTACTTAACCATTTTTGATAATTTAAACTGCTGCTATTTTATTCAGGACAACTCTTAAAATAATTATGGAGCTTTACAAAGGCAATTGTTAAAACTAAAGAAATCTTCACAGAAAATTGTGATAAGTCAACAGCCAGAATACAGGCATATGCGAAGCATGTGGAGCCATAGGGGCTTCATTAGTTATTAATTTGTGAATTGATGCATGACTGTGAGAGAAGTAGAAAGACAGAAGCATCCTTGTGAGACAGGAATGAAAAAGAAATGCTAGAGAGAAAGGGCAGAAAACCAAGGACACAACTTGAATAAGCAACAGAGCTCTGACCTTGAAAAAAGCTTAGTTAAATCCTTAAGCCAAAACTTACCTTAGGTTAAACACAGTATATTTTGTTTTTACCTTATCGACAAGCAGGAAACCATTAGAATCCATACTTGCTGCTTTTCTTAGTCAAATACCTCTCTATCCTAAACAACCAATGGATTACTAAGTTTTGGCTATCCAGAGATGAAGGGAGAAAGGAAGGAACAGCATACCCTCTAAAATAGTAATAGTTAGTGGATGTGGAACTCTTCTATTTAGTGGTGAAAAGCATTCCATCAATACTACATTTCTTGTTCAGTAACAAAAAATTCTTTTACTTTTTTATTTGAATCTCATATAATAACCAAGCAGCTCACAAACAGTAAATGGTACAACACTGCCTTTTTATCATATTGCTGAAGTAGGAGACTTCCTGTTACGTTTCTGATCCCATTTCTACTGGTTCTAGTCTGTTAGAATGCATCTGTTAAAATGAGGCTTGTGAAACACTGGCAGTGGTTGCACAGAGAGGTGGTAGACGTCTCATCCCTGGAAACATTCAAGGTCTGGCTGGACAAGGCCCTGAGCAACCTAATCTCGTTAAAGATGTCTCTGCTCACTGATGGAGGGGTTGGACTAGGTGACCTTTAAAAGTTCCTGCTAACTCAAACCATTCCAGTTTTCTATGATTTTCTTCTGAGAAAGCAGAAACAACAATGTTATCAGGTCTCTATTTTATCTTTCACATGATTTTTATTTTTTATTACTTTTATTAGAATTTTTTTTTCCTAGGATATGTTTTACTCCAAATCTCTCAATATTTTTAATAAAGAATAACAAATTACTTTTGTAAGCTATTTTTATTCTATTTAAGAATGCTGTTTTGAAAAACAGCAAAAAATAATGCGAAAAAGTACCTTTGAGCTATCTGACAAGGGTGCTATTTGAAAGACTAAATATTCAGCTCTACATTTCAACAAGCATAATATGTTTGAATTTGATCATTTCAAATCCTTGTATTGCTTCTATTCCTTAATGGAATACAAATAATTTATCAGATATTTTCACTTTGCTCTCTTGCAAACACAAAAAGGGAGTACAAAAGAAAATGCCTTTTATCAGGTGAAATTTCTGCCAACAATTTCAAATTCAGTGCAGCATGTAACAAATTTAGCCAAGGAGACATATTTTCACTCATATGGCATCACCACAGAAGGTAAACCCAGGAACACACCATGTGCCCCTGAGCAGCTGGATGAAACATTGTGGCCCAAAACTCTTTCAAGTGAGTCCCTGTTTTCCATGTTCCCCAGATAAACTCCACTGAAACCTTTTATTACGGCTTTCAGAGAAATTAATTGTTTTTAGCACTCTTGTATTTTGTTTGGTTTCCTTTTAACAAATTATCCCAAATTCAAATGTGGAAAACTTGGCTGCATTTCTTTACATTAGGAGTAATAGCAAGTTGGAGGACTTGGGAGAGAAAAATCACAAACTGACTGACAAGCAATGCTGATTCTTCACTGTATTGTTGTGAGTATGAGATGCATAGAAATCTACTAGCTATTAACAGCAATTTAGCTAAGCACAACATGCTGAATGACTATGATCTGTTCTGAATACAATTGGCTCATTAACCAAAACCATTTCAACTTGTTCATATTATCAAAGTCAAGAAGAAGTATGAATTTTGATGAATACATATATATTTTTACAAAAAGGGTTAATTCAAACAAGCATTCTTTTTGTTAATATTCAGTAATTTTAAAGCTACCCTTTTATATCTTAAAACAGATGCTTTATCACAATGACTGGCATTTCCTGCCCCTCTTTACCTGGTCTCATGGCAAGTCAGAAGGGCTGTATTCTACCTCACTAACTCAGTCTGCACTTTTGTTTGTCATATGGCTTTCAAAAGATTGTCTGCTGACACACTGGTCTCACCCACTGTGTTTTCTGTGAAAATCAATTTATTACTTGGCACGTTTGCCTGACAGTCAGGTAATAGTGATATTTGGAGTAAAGTCTGTAGTGAGATTACAATATCTCTCTTCTATCTGAGACCTGCATAATTGATTAGGAGGAATAAATGAAACACAGAGATCCCCTTCCATTCAGCTCTGGCATTTGAGTTACAGTTTGTCACCTGGGCATCAGCAGGGGAAATTGATTTCATATTCAGTAATCTATACTTTTATTTGCTAGGAATGGATGCAACTATCTGTCTTCCCTTCTTCTGCCCTTCCCTGCCAAATCAGCCACACATACCTACAGGTGTTAAATACAATGACTGCAGCTGGTGTGTTTCCAAGCAATTATGTACATGTGATACCCAAAGTAACCACAAAAGACAGAAAATTAGGTTAGCATGAAAACTCCCTAAATAGGATTTTAGCACATAGAATTGATCAAAGTCACAGTCTCTGATCTAGTTAGGCTTTTTTAACACCACTGGACCTTGGTAGGGGCCTAAATTCACCAATACTTCCATAATCATCTTTAAATTTACTTAATCTTCTCAACAATCTAACTGCAGATGCACCTATTCCCCTTGTAAACTCAAGAGTAATAAATGTTTCTCTAGCAAGACACCTGTGCATTGCCTAAAATCTTCCTGAATGGCCCAGAAGACAGTGCTCTTCCATTTGCAAGAGTGGTGAGGAAGAAAGACTAAAAATATCATTGGCAGAGGGGTGAACGGGCAGCAGTAAGAACTTAACTGTCATGCACAGAGGACAGGGCAAGTGAATGATGCAATGCTTACATGCAGGCAGACTTTTTGGTGGAACATGTAGGTGTAGAAAAATGATGATAAAGTAGAAACAAGGAAAGAAAATTGGCTACAGTAAGAATGCATGCACCAGACCTGAACCAGATATAGAGAAGCTGAAAACTATGATCAGAGCCTCAGTGTTATCCACTCCTTAGAAAAATTTCACTGCATCTGTAACTGTAAAGGCACCTACAAAAACTGCTTATAACTGATAGCATAGATAATAGCTGTATTTTATTTGTATATATAAATCTTCAACAAAATCTCTAACGGTGTTAGCACCACACTTCAGAACAGGGAGGCAGTATTGATCGCTGTCATATTCAACACATATGCAAGTTATTACTAAAGGGAAATACACTTCTATTGCTTGAGTCCACCTAATATGGCAATTAATGTACATATGCACCACCCTTCACAGGTTTTCTTGATGTCATTGAATTGAAGCTTTATTTATAGAGCAACTCTTTCATTCATTTGTTGTGAAATAATGAGTTACAAGAAGAAAATGCTGGAGTCTTCCTCTATCTTTTTACACAAACTCTCTCAGGAGATTTTTACAGTTTTCCTTCCTTTATAAATCCTATATTAAGTATTAGAATGTGCTACTCAACCTGTTCTAAGCAGGGTATCAGATCAAATGACCTTCATAGATCCCTTTCAACCTAAATTATAATTATACTACTATTATTACTATGATTTATTTCCCCCTGCTAGGGCAGCACAATGGAATAAGAGTCCTTCTGCCCTGTTTATACAAAGCTTTGATCAGGTACAGCAGTATATGTGAACCCTGGGCTATTTAAATTTGACTATTGCTGTTGATCCTATAGTTAGGACAAAAGGGAATAGGAAAAATAACACATAATTGGATATTGGATACAGAATGTCAGTTATCCACAAATATCAAACTGCCTCACACAGAACCAGTAAGATCAATGTAAAGCTTATGTCTCTGTACAAGAGTATTTTCTCTTCCCTTTATATAAGGGCATAGTGTATAGATTATGAGACTGTTTTTTGCTTATTGATCTATCTATAGTTTTCATTTTGGTCTTTTTTTTGTATAACTAGACACATAGCAGGGCATAGGAAGTACTGTACAATTGGATGCACAGAGGACTCCAGGAAAAAAGTGAGCATTTTTAATATATGAGTATTCTACCATTAAAATAACAGCAATGTTCAGGAACAGATACATAGCCTGAGTTGTTTGGGTAAACAATAGTTTCTCAGATTTTTCTTGTATTTACCACTAGTGAAAACCAGCAGGGATTATAGTCAATGTGTTGGATTAGAAAACTACTCCAGTTACAGCTTCAGTAATTACAGGAACTCCACCCTAACTCCCTATTACAGAACAGGTGAAAAAAACCAACTCTCATAGGAATTAAGTTTAAAGCTACATATTCTTGAATCCAGTTCTTTTATTCCTTTCATGTCTGTATGAAAGTTTAGTGAGCTTACTTGATTTTAATATCTAATCATTAGATAGAGAGATGGTGAATCAGGCTTTCAGATGTTAGCAGTATGGAAGAGATGGAAACAAGAATACCTACCTGTCTTTAATCTATGTGTGCATACACTATTAATATCAGGGGCACTGAGAGTTAAAATGCAGGCAATAACCATAAATACAGGACAAGAATTGTCATTGGAAAATCCAGATATATCTGTGTAGCTATTTAGAATGATATCAATATCCAGAAGAAATGTGTGCTAGTTAAAGAACTTGCATAGGCCAGCCTCCTGATTTTAAGGATTAGGAATGTTCATCCGAAATGCCAGCAATGGTACATGTCTACAAGATGAAATCACATGCACAGCTTCCTACATTTCTAGAATGCTATTGCCTGGCTTTACCTCCCCTGTACATTTTTATTCATCCCTATTCATGGCTGCTAGTCTATCTGAATGTGTGATACTGTGAACATGAAATTACATCTGTCTGCTGGAAAAATGAAATGGTGTGAGAGCATCAAAAAACCAGAAGTCTCCACCAGCTGATTATAGCTGGGCATATATCTATATCTGTTCTCACCACTGTATGAGGTAAAACAACTTTCCTGGCAAGAAATACCTACAGATTGTATCATAACCTGAATCTTCAAAAGTATTTAGGTGGTGGAATTTAAGACTCTTTCAAAATCTTTCAATGGAAATTCTCATTGGTTCCAACATGTTGAATTCAAATTTTAAACCTTTCCAGGCGTGTCTGTTTACAGTTCTGAGTCTCAATGTAGTGTTTTATAAATTCGGATTGATTACTACCCAGCTGTTAAAGCTGTTCTAAAAGTGAAGGTTTTATGACCCTACAAAACATATGACATCTCCTTGTTTTTACTGTCTCTGCTGACTATTTAGTTCTTTCTACCTTTTATAGAAACTTTTATCCAGTTTCCCTGTAAGTGAAAATTAAAATAGACATGGAAACATTTCAAACGTTTGCCTGAACGGGGACTTAAAAAAATTATGACTTTTGTAGGGTTTAAGAATAAAGCATTTACGTATATATAATCTGTAACATGTTACAATTATATATGAAATATATTTCTATAGCTATGTACTGTATTTGTACATCTTCTAAGAAAAAACTATTAAAAGTAGCACAGCTGAGAAGGTTTAATGCAATAGCTTTAAAAGAAGCAAAATTAAGGTGTCAATGGGCAAGAACAATTGCTCACTGTTCTCCCTTTTCACACTCCAAAGATACCACAGATTTCATTTCCTTCTTTCTCTTCAGGATCTTTTAATTTGCAGAAGAAAATCAGTCTCTTTAACACAATGGTGTTTAACTGGAGCATGAGACCTGTGATTCTGTTTCCACATATATCACATGCTTCGACTTTTAGTAAGTCCACAAAAAGAGCATTCTCATTTTGTGTGAGAGTGAGTAGTGGTCATGGGTTCCTCAAATTGTGAATATCAACTGTGACAAACAATGTACCCAGTTTCAGCAGTGCTTAAAATCTCTAACAGTACCAAAAAGCCTGAAGGTAACAGAGTGAATAGAAGCCACACACTTTAAATTTGTTTCTTGGGTTATTTATATGTAAACATGAAAATAATTACACTTAATTACTTTAAAAATTAAGTTATTGGGGAACCTCATATTTCACTCGGGCAAAATGAGATCAAAACATAGCATACTTTCAAAGAGATAGGTCATGGAAATACAATGTTCCTTATTGCTTGAAAATAAAATACGAAGTAGAGGTGCTTTTAAACTGTAAGCCAAATGAAAAGTTAACAGCATCACAGCCTCTTTAAACCTGTTTTCTTGTGTTAGTATGAGGCCAAAGTGAAACTTTTCCATTAACCTGTGCTCCTCAGATTCTAATCATGCTGCTGAATCAGTTGTAGATCTACTGTTACAAGAAACAATGATTTCATGCTAAGTCTTTACAGGAACAAACATGCAGTATATGCTCAAGGACAAATTAAACATTTATTAATTAATTATAAAAAAGTAATTAGTGTCAAATTAGACTATACTGGAGATTTGATTAGTAGTTAATTGTCTTTACTCACCCGGGAGTCTGTTGTTTCTATATTCTCTGTCAAGACAAAAATACAAAAGGAGAAAGAATAATGCACATTGTATTGGAATGATACATAATTTTTGAAGGTTTCCATCTATTAAAGATGACAGAAGATCTAAGAACACACATTTACCTATAAATAAAAGATATATGCATTTTACTAGCAATCATGAAAGTTGCATCCTAATTTAAAGATTCAGTGTTTCTAAACCATAATGTGCATTGTTGCCCCTTCAGTAAATGTGATAGCAAGATCACACCTAGGATTCATCTCATCTAGCTTCTAGATTGCTAAAACTAAGTATCTACAGCAGCCTAATGGGAATAGAAATTTAAATAACTAATTTAGGCCATTTCTGAACTGACATGAGTTTAGATAAAAAGTTAAAACCCAAAAGCCATTCATGTCAACAGCTTACAGGGAAGCTAGCATGAATTTAGGAGATGGGGGTAGTACCATAAGTTTAGAAAATGACAAATCATGACACAAATTCAGTAAATGTGAGCAACAAATTGTAAACTCAGCAAGGATAACAATGAAAATATGTGTCTGGCTTTAACAAACATCTGCAATCCAAAGGTTTCATTTCCTGGGAATACCCCAGACTTGAACTGAGATCATAATTATGGAAAACTAGGATTTGAGACTTGATCTGGTAAAGTTAGATTTTAACCCCTGCTCCCTTTCCTTTGAATTCATCTAATGGAGGTCAAGAAAAAGAAAACAGGTAACCAGTGATAATGAGCTACAGATAACCAGTAAGAAGAAAAACAAAGCAGGATAATCACTGCCACTCTTCCTATTTTTGCTCAGGCAAAATGATGGATCATTTCCGCCCTCATGTGGTACCAAAAGGCATTAGAGATTCAAAACATCTGCATAGTTAATAGATGTGATTGTCAAGCCAGAGTAATAAAAACAACACAACATGCAAGTAGTGCCTATGCTCCCACATCATTTTCTATTACAGAAAAACAGTCCAACACAGGAGTAGACTGAACAGGAAGTGGCAAGATAGTGCAGGTGATTTGGAAATTACTACTTTCAGAAACTTCAGTAAAGACTAAAAATTCAAATGGAGGATGCTACAGATTACCCACTTCTGGTTCATTACTTTTGGCCTCAGCCAGTTTCAGTCTCAATCAGTCCACAAATCTATGTATAAACACAAAGGTGAATATGCACACTATATTTTTGTAGTACACATCTTGAGATCAATTTTCTCACATCTTAGTACTTTGCTGGTTTGGAGACTTTGTAATAAGCTTTTGGGGAGAATCCTATTTGCAAGCAGATCACATTCAAGTGTAAAGGTACTGGGAGATGTTTAGTATCACTGAAAACTAGGACGTTTATTCAAGTGTTTAATTCCAAATATTCTTACAGACCTTTGACAAATACAAATGCTAAAAAATACTTGAGTTTTGTCACTTAATGGACAATAGAACTGGGATGGAGGGGAAAAAGATAAATGTTATTTACAAAATTTTTTGTAGCAGAAATTCTACTGTATCAATGATCAGCTAAAAAAAAGGAAAAAAATTTAAAAGAGGTCAGTGAGGTTTGAATGTAAATTTATGATCTATATTTTATAATTGTATTATCTTTCTGGGAACAGAAGACAAAGCAACCAACTCTTGCCTCAGCTTCTCTCTGATCCAAATTAAATTTCAAAAAAAGTGTCAGAAGTAAAGAGGACAATTTGATAAACACATGAACTTTTAGGAAATTATCCCACTATTGCCATCTTGTGGATGACCCACAGCATGATACTGCTTATTCTGCACCACTCTCCTCCTGCCCTGTGAAGAAACGTTTTTCTGATACTCCAGATTGCCATCCATGGCAATTCGTTCCCTGAAAGTTATAAAAGAAAGTTCTTTTAAGTCAATTATTAGAGGATTGAATTTTTCTGAAGAATGGTCTATTGTTTAAGGCATAAAGCTTATGCAACTGCTACACTTTTTTCAGGTATGAATGATTCTACGTCTCCAGTGAAAAGCTCACATCATTGTTCCAACAGCCCCTTTCATATATATATGCCATCTACATAGAGTGTATTAAACACATTGGTTTTTTCTTTCTGGAAATAATTATGCTACCAATATATCCTAAATCTCCAAAATCTTGATGCTTGATCATAACCAAAGCCTTCTTGGCCAATTTCAGTTATGTTTGATACATATTCACAATATTACCTCACTGCCATGTCCCTTGGACACATTTTTTTAATATTGTGTCACCATAATACCTCCATATTTTTTATCCTTCTTAAATATAATTTCATTATCACTTCAATGCAAGAAATGTTTAAAGATTTTTGAAGAGAGTCTCAAGCTAGATTCAGTATAGTTTACCTGCTTGTTTAGAAAACAAGTCCCAGAATTTGTAACTGGAAAAAAAAACCAACCCATAATCCATTGAAAAAATATTCCTTCAGTCAATTTTCCCTATGTTTGGGGTTTCCTATAAACAATGTAATTGTACAAAATTAGAACTGATAAAAAGCTTTTGTCTTTCATACCACAGAGGAATTTTGACTTCAGAGATAAATATGTCCTTCGTCAAGGTGGACCCACTTGGCACAAAGCAAACAATGACATTACAATAGAGCAGTTTTGATAAATGCTCAAGCCACATCCTGGCAGAAAAAAAGCCAATTAAAAGATTCATCCCAGAAAAAACCTGACTTTATAAAAACCTCAAGGTAAAAAAATTAAAAAGGCAACCCCTTTCAGGGAAATTTGTAGCAATATTCTGATTATATGGAAAAGATTCCATCATTAAAAATAAATTACAAAAGTCAACAGGAAGCCTCTGTTTATTTGGAAAGTACACCATAATATTGCTCTCAGAGTATATTAAATTTTGCTAAGTGCACAAGGCCTCTCACCTGTGCTTCTGGATTTGAACAGGGGGAGATACATAGAAAGTTAGTAAGTCATGTGGTAGGTGGCTGGATCACTTCCATCATTGTTACATAAAAGTCTCCAGTTATTATTCATGCTATGTAAAAGAGTCCATATTTCTCTTTTAGTCTACTTTTATATACTGAAAAATTCCTGATGGAGAGGATACCTGAAAACCTACCACAGATAGGACTCTGGACAATAAATTAAAAGAAAACAAACACAAAACCCAAAAGCTTCTGATCTCCTAAACCTCACATAAAGTTCCTGAAGATCAAGGTTTAGGAATACACTTGTAAACTACACTGTTAACTGCCAGATTCAAGGGCCAATTAATGTGGCCATCTACAGAGTCATGCCATTTTGTCACCTAGCACTATATAACGTTATCCTTGGGGGTTTGGAGCTCTGGCTAGCCCATTGACATTGCAATTAATATTCACAAAGCCTGGCTTGCCCTTTAGACCTGCTGTTACATTTCACTGACTCAGGGTGTAAGCAACATGCCCAGACATAAGTTAGCAAATGTAAAATAGCCTGTGATAGAAGACTAGGGTTTTTTTAACTGATACTGTTGGTTAAAACAAATATTTAAATTTTGCCTGAAAAATGGTAATTTAATTGGACTTTGCATAAAGGCATTTTAAGACTCCTGAGATAACACAGACAAGCTGTCTGATGCTAAAAACTGATATGAAAGTTCAAGTTCACAATATTTTGCATGATGTAATTTATTTAATGTCAAAAATTATTGTATCTTCTGAAAAGAAATTATTAATGGTGGAGCTAGTAGCAATTTAAAGTTGTCTTACACTCCCTCTATGAAAAGTTATCACAACTTGTTAGGATTGTAACTTAGTAGGTGAAAGTAAAAAAACCCTCTCCCCACAATAGATCTCTCTCTATGGGGTAGTGGCTTTTCTGTTTGGAGTTAAACCTGTGTAGCAAAATGGGCAGATGACAAACCTGCTGTGCTTACTAGAACTGGTTAATTCCCATGGGGGTCAACAGGAAAAAAATATTAGGAAAACATATGTACCATTTATATTGCCAAGCCAAACACTCCATAATGAAGAAGTAACAAATATAAATACCTATTTATTATCTTTAATGTATTTCCTTGTCTGCATGCTTTATTGCCTAGACAGGAATTGTTTTATTAAATACTGTTCTCCACCCTCCCCACCCCATTCCCTAGTTTCTCTACAACACTTTGTTTTATTTCTTGAGCTTTTGAGATCCTATCAAATGATAGCAATATGCATTAAACACAAACACTGATGATTTCAGCTGCAGGACTCTTTTGGCATGAATGAACTAGGAAACTGACTTTTAGAACTCTGAACATGCTGCCCAACACAATTTTAAGCAATTCTCATTTACATTGTTTAAAATATCTGAGGAATTGTTTATTTTTGGATGGGATTTTTAAGTTCTGATGTTTCAAGAATTCAAAATACAAAGTTTTCATGGAAATACTAAGTTTCATTAGAGTGTGTATTAGAACAATTGAAAGGTCTTGCAATACAGAATTGTTCTGTTCTATTCAAATGAAGAAGAACACTTGTATACGGTTTAATAAAAACACCTCTCAAAGATTACGTCCTACCTATTGTGGGAATTCTGTCACCACAGACAACCTAGATTAATTGTAATAAACAGAAATTGTCACTAAAGCTCTCAGCTTACACCATCTAATATTGTGTGAATAAATTTCATTTTCTAATATTATGAAACAGTCAAGAGTATAATAAATCATCTACCTAAGTCCTTTGAGGATTTTTGCATAATTTACCAAAACAAATTGATTTTAGCAGAAAAGCTACTAATTTACATGGGGAGGAATGGTTTTCTTAGTGTGATGAATTTAATTTCAATTTCCCTGTTTGCATGAATTCACTCCAGCAATTCATCACTGCTAGAATTAAAATACAACCATATTTTAGTTGAGCAGGCACATAACTTACACCTGAATGACAATAAACTGCATTTAAAAAGATATAAAAATTTTCAGAAGATATCTAGTGAAACTTATTGGAAAGGCCATACTACCTATGAAAATATAAAAAATAAGATGATGCATAACAATAATAAACATGTAGAGAATTTTATCTGTAGATTAGTTGTCAACTACACATTTCTAAAGTTTAAACTTTCTAATAATTCACAGGATTTTGTTCTAAAATAAGGTATTTTCTTATAGAGGAACAGGTGTGTAAAAGAGTTCATAAAATGCATAGCTTTAAATAAGAGCAGAATGAACTCTCTCCTTAGATTTTTAAAATGAGTCATGCATCCAAATGCTTAGAGTATACATGATACAGGAATCAATTATCTTCTGCAGTCAGCTCAAGCTGGTTCAACTTGGAATGAAATGCACAATATTATTGGCAACCCAAATGTAAAATTAATTATTTCGTAGGCTTATGTCCGTTGTCTAGAATAAGACAATCCAGTGGCTACTGGGAATCCAAAGTAAGTGAACTTAAAGATCTGGAAAACAGGGGAAGAATGCACTTTCTCTAACTGTTCTCTATTAAGTAGGGGGCTCATTCCCTGAAGTTACTCTAGAGTTAGGCTCCAGTCAGCACTGTTGAAAGATGCTATCTTTCCAGCAGGACACAATATGAAAAAACTATTCAGAACTGGGGTTTGGTTGTTTCATTCCATTTCTCAGTCACGTATTAGCTCTGTGTTCTCTGCCTCAAGCCACAGCTGACACATTATAATACTTTTTGAATGTGACTTTCCAATATATTGAGGTTTACATGATGTGTGAATATGCCTTTCTCCAATCACAGCAGTTCTTGGAGCTTTACTCAATTTCAGAAAAATCTAACAAAAGAAGCAGATGACTCAAAGACTTTCAGGGCTAAAACTTTTGTGAAAATAGGAAAGAAGAAAGAGTACCACCAGTGCTCTTACTGATGAACAAAGTCAATATAAGTATATGACAGAAAATGTAATTAAGCACAAAAACGTTCAGACAAGAAAGCCTTAAAAGACTCCTGTGCCTTCTCAGATATCAAAATCAAATGAAAGCTTTCAGAATATGTAGGAATCGAGGGTAGAGTGTACAGTAGCTAAAAATGGACCCATTCTTTCCTACCTCTCAGTGAGCTGATAGTATCAGATCCATTGTTCTCTAACAAACACAACTGTAGGAAACTAAACAGTAAAAGAAGTTGCCTTGTTTGCCTGCTGAGCTGAAGACAGTTCGTTATATTTTAAGCCATATTAGTCCTTGGGACTTGTGCCCATGGATATGCCCAGGAATATCATTCTGCAACAGAGGAAGAGAGATCCAGAATTGTACAGGAATGGAAGCAGGGTCAATCATACACAGACCAGCTACTTTTCAGGTTTTCGCCTCCCTTCATCCTAGGTTGTCCATTAGGATAAGCAGCAGAATACTTCATTGTCCAGATCGAGAACTGATTTAGCAGAAGGCCACTCACCTCACTATTTATAAATTTATACCAATGTTAAATTACAATAATGCCATAAATTTTTAGCTACATAAGGACAAGATTTATAATTCAAGACTTTCTTCAGCATATATGATGTATTTGAAAGGAGAGCTGTCACTTGCATTTTTAAGCACATGCAATATGGAAATTAATTTCACAGAAAGCAACTTGCTTCTTAGAGGGAAAAGGACACTAAATATATTTATAGATTATTCAATTAGCTCCTTTCAGAAGCATCAAATAAGATGATGTTGCAGCAGTCTGTATTTACTTAATACTGAACTTGTAAAGAATCCATCATTTGCATTTTCTTCTCAAAGGCACCAGATGTACATTCTTAAATAAAGTTAAATGGCACTGACAAGACTTCATTCTTTTAATGAAAGAAGAAACATACATGGTACAGACTGTGCCTGTACTTCACTTTCCAGACTTTTATATGCTTTATACACTCAAACCTCTATAAATGTTCTCAGTTAGAATAAGAAGGGAAGTTGAAACCTCATTTGAAAATGAAATGGACTTGTTTTCTTGTCTAGTCTATGTACATTCAAGAACATTTGATTTACATATGTTGTGTATAATTATTCTAAATAAAAGTATTCCAAGTAGAAGTGAAAACATCAAGAAACTGAACTTTAATTAGAAAACCACTGGAATCTAATACCTCAGGTCTTAGCAAGTAAAGGCAAAACTCAGTACAACAGGGCCAAATGACTACAAAACTATAAACTTGACGTATATTGTCTCATTTTGACAACTGCACAAACTTCCAACAAAGTTAAAACAATAGGATAGTGGAATTTCGGGGGGGGCTTGGCTTTATTTTTTTTTTCATTTTTAGCTCACTGTAGAAAAAAGTTGGATCTGTGAGAATGTATAATTTCCTCCCCACTAGACAGTAGATTACTCCCCTTCACAATATATTAAGCACACATCACCAATAAAGACTGCCTGCAGTCTCAACAGCAACATACACAAAACACTACTTGAAATCTGTTTGTTTTCTGGGAAAATGCTTAAGAATGAAGTAAAATTTTCTAAATCATGAACTGTTAACTTTCACAGTCATATTCTTTGCTTCATCTTGTATGCCTGTTAAATGGATGCATTATTGCTACAGCCTTCATCATCAGCTCCTGTAGTAATCCTTCTGTTTAATGATCCTGATTTAAAAATCATTACAGTTAACAACTACTGATATTTTACTTTCAGCATTTTGGCATTCAGAACTGCTTAAATGAAACAGTTCAATCTTCTAAGTGACAATAATAGTTCTCATTATACCAACCTGCAGGACTTCCATTCTGCTACATTTTGATATATTATAGCTTACTCTGCTATAATCATTAGCATAGTATTAAAAATACACTTAATCCTTGTCAGAAACCTCATAAAATATTGACTTTTTGTTTGGAAATGTAGCTATTCCTTCCTAGGAATAACTCTTCCCATGCTGAACATAAGCCACAGCCTAGCTTACAATCTAAAGGTCTGACTTGGTCCTTCTGTTACTGCAAGTATGTACAACAGCCTATTAAAACTGCCAATTGCTAGACTAATTCATGCTGACTCTAGTCAACACTGTCTTTTTGGAAGCTCTGGGCAGCCTTTCAAATCAGTTCTTTAAAGAATGCTGATAAGTGATTTCTAAGTTTGAAGAAGTGATTAATTTAACTTCTGTTTACTGCATATGGATACCAAAGGTGATGACACTAACTTTACAAATATATATAAAACTATCAAGGCAGGGGAGAGGCTAGTAGGCATTTCTGCTTGTATCTTCATTACAGTATCAGATACTACTTTCTGGAAGAGAATTGTCAAAATAGTAATAATATGGGAAAACAGAATGTTCATTCCTATTTACTCTTATGAGACAGTTTAATATTGCTAAGCAGAGAGAATATTTCCAGAAGATACCTCTTTTGCATATCTGCACAAGGTGAGAAAAATCAGAGTCATGCACATTAAAATAGCAATAATCCTAGGAACTGGAAGAAGCCACTTGTTTTCATCCTTACAGATAAATATTTTAATAGTTCTCTACCTATATAACAAAAATCTGGAAGCTGGTCTTCAATTGCTATCTTATGCCTTAAGACCTTAAGGTCAGATCATAACTCTTGCTTTCGACTATCTATTTTACTTTTTGCATAGATGCTAACACCAGTGATTCTACGCTCATTTCTAGCCACTGAAGCTTTAAGGTGCTTTCAGACTGATGATTCAAACAATCTAGAATTCAGCTCACACCCTCATGCAAGAAATGCCCCCTGAGTGGGCAGTCAGAAAAATGCTGCTAGACTACATATCTTGTTTGACCTCTGTAACCTCTAATCGAAATTTAAATTGTCCTCTGTAGAAATCATTCTATTGTAATTATTTTCTCAAAGGTTCACAATCATTATAATGGCATAGAATTCATCCAAAAAAATGAGTGCATCAGAATAATAATAATAATCTTGCTTGAAACATCAGTACAATAGAGTTTGTACCAAATTAAAAAATTTTAAAATGTCTCTATCTACTTTGAAAAATTTTACCTGCATGGCATGGAAGAACACTGAGATACTTAAATTGCTACTTCTAAGAATTCTAATGCGCCAAAGTCTCTGATTAGAACTCCTAACTGTAATTGATGCCTTTTGTTTGTTAGTTGGTTGGTTTGTTGTTTTTTTTCTAAGTTTGGACTCAGTTTCTTTTAGCTCCAACCCAAAGAGCAGGAATTTGGTGACTTCTGTCATCTAGTTTATTCGGGAATAGGTAACTAGGACTTCTGCAACATGCATCAGCAAAAACCTCCTATAATCAAAGAGCTGTTATCAGTGTCAATAAACAGATGTACATTATCAGAACAGTCTCAAGGAAAACCAAACACGTGTTTCAGATTCTGAAATAAACGTGTCTTACACTTTTTCAACGTGTAAAACTACAGATCCATGCCAACTTGCAAGAGTATCATAGTGCTTTTTAGACTTATGTTTTTAATCTTTTCAAGGCCATTCAAGAAAGGACCTCTTGGATAACCCACAGTTATAGAAATAGCAAGAGCATTTGGAAATCTCTATGTGGTATTCAAAAGAATAACCAACTAGATTCAATTTGGCCAAATACTGGTCCTGTTATTGAAGAAAAAAACTCCTGAAGCTAGAACAGCTCTGGATGTGGGTTTTCATATCTAATGAACACAGTCAAATGGAAGCTTCCAAAACTTTTAAATGAGATCTCCAGGGAAACTTCTGGAAATAGAAGCAACCAATGTTTATGCACTAAGCTACAGATTTTCCAAAGGCCAAACTAATACCTCGGTATAATTAAAAGGGCCATGAAGAACTGTTTAAGCTGGTGTTAAGAGACACAATTTCTGAACTACATACAGGATGGATCACTCTTAGCAGTCATTAAAGTATGCACAGCTTTTTTCATGTAAAGGAATTAACCCTAGTACACTGGTAAAGTCACAGCACATAGAGTCTATGCTAACTTGTCACTTCCTGTGAGTGTCTCAAATCTAAAAGTTTCTTTCTAAAGGCATTTTCATCCTGGGTCAAAATATGAAAATTGAAGCATTTTCAGTAAGTCTCTTGCCTTTGATCTCTTGGCTCTTAGTCCAACTGAGATATCTACTATTAAGTGCCATTTCACACCTACAATATTTTAATGATACTCTTAACATTCCTATTAACAAACATTTGTAGCTTTGCTGATCTCTGTTCTAATGACTGCATTTCACCTTAGAGGTGGCTGGATTTATTTAATGCTGGAAAGTCTTCCCTTGGCACACTCACAAAATAATTAAATAAAAAAAATTTAAAACCCCAAAATCTTAAAAGGAAAACAGACATAGAAGGTGGGTTTTCATCTCTGAAAAATGCATGCTTAAAGTATTTTCAGTGTTGTCATTCTGTGAAGGACCAAACCAGCATAACTGCAATTGTTTAATGTACAGCAGACCCAGAATCAACTCTGCTTTAGGAATTTCTTGTGATTCACCTAATTGGGATTTGGATCACTTAATTCCACTACTACCACTATGGTACTCCTATCAGCTGTGTTCTCTATTTTTGTTGCTTTGAAGAAATGCAGAGTATTCTTAGTAGCCACTATATAAAAACTCCTGCTGCTCTACTCTCTCAGAGCAAAAAGCATCTCTTATCTCTCAACAAAACTTTGTTCTGTACAAGGAAAACATTTAACTCCAAATGATCAAATCCACAGGGAGACAGAAGGCATTCTTTTTAGTTTATTTGCCTTCCTCTGTTCCTGTCTTCCTGTCTGGTGTTATCTTTGATACTATTCTTAGGTTCAGGCCATGGGAACATACATACTTTGTCTGATTTCTTAACACAGGTAACAAAAATTGCGTGCTACTGGCCGTGAATTTAAGGGAGTTCTATAAGGAGCCTTGCCCATTCTGACACGAATGACCATTTGACCTCTGATTTCTGTTGTGAATAGCACAAACCTTAATGCCCTCTTCAGATAATACATTAATCTTATTTACATATTATGCTTTCATAAATCTTTGGAATAGCTTTTCTAAAGATGAATGACTATGTACCTTCAGTTGAGGAATTAATAGGAGGCTTGCAAGCCATAGCCAATGGAAACATCGTCAACCCGCATATCAGGTCAGCGATGTTTTTACTAAACCTTTCTGCAGCTGGGTGATTGAGTGCAATTTATTTCCAAAGGCCATAATTTCAGACAGTTTCAGATGGCTGTTCACGGACATTAGTGGCATTGCCCTGCATTAGTCGTAGGTATTACATTTACTTCTTTTATTTCTGTGCTGCTATTCATGGGTAAGAAAGTACCTATTTAAAGTGTCAACACAGAATCACAGCCTGAATAAGGCTGGAAGGGACCTCTGGAAATAGTCTAATCAACATTGATTTTTTTTCTACTTCATATTTAACAATTTTACAAAGTAATACTGCCTGCAGACCTAAAACAGATGAGAGGCTCATCTGGGCTTGAGGTGAATAACAATTCCTCCTTTTCTTCTGGGTGGAACAAACTGAAGTGTAGCAGATTAAATGAATGACTAAGAAGAGAGGCAGAGTTCTTCCCTGTATGTCTATGCACTCATAAACAAAAATCATAAGTTCCTGTGCTACTTCTCACAGGACTGACAGTATGCACAAAGAAGAGGAGGAATTGGCCTCAGTTTCCCCTCTACACAAGTAATATTTTTAACAACAAAATAATACTTTGTTCCATAATTTTTAAAATTTTCAATTAGAGTAATATATTTAATTTAGATTGAAAAGAATTAAAATATCAAAAAGGTTAAGATGGATTTGGTGCCAGTAAAGAAGGAATAGAGAGGGAACTTCAGCCAGCAAGATATTTTAGCTGCTTGCTCAGTGCCTTCCACTCCCACAGTGGGATTAGGGAGGGAATTGGAAGAACGAGAGTGAGAAAACCTGTGGGTCAAAATAAAGACAAGGGAATCGTTTACTAAGTAGTGTTATGAGCAAATTAAACTCAACTTGGGGAATTTTACTGTTAAATAGAATAATTAATTACTGCTTATGTCAGTTGGAAACAAACAAACAAAAAAAGACAAACTTTTCAAAACATGTATTTTCTCTTTTTCCCAGGTTCCGCTTCGCTCCAGACACCTCTTCTCCCCCTTTGTTACTGCCTAGGTTACCCTCAAGTCCCTCCAGTAAACAAACATAAAGCTCAGGGGCTGGGGTCAGGTACAAGTTTCTCTTTGTTGCTTCTTGCTTCTCCATAGTTATAAAGAATATAAAATAATAGTTTCTGAAGTCTTAGAGCCAGTCTAGTCTACAGAACACATCATGGCTGATTGCACTTAAAACATCAGATCCATCTCTTGTTAAGCACTTAAGGTGCTTTGAGTATGTAAAATAAAATTCTATCCAGCATGCTTTTCTAGTAGAAATAATACGATGACAGCTTAGGAAGATATTGGGCTTTTAGGTGTTCAAACAGATGATAGTACCACTAGGTTTAAAATATTTATCCTTTGGGATATAAAAATTAAGAAAAAGCATTTGTTTTCTTCTTTACTCTTTTTGCAGGATGCTGACTAACATCGCTAGTACCTTAATTTTTTAGAGAATCAAGGGAGATTTCCAACTCTGTCCTAATGTTTCCTTTCCAAGGTGAGATTAAAAGCAGGATCATGAGTTTTAGCTTCATTTTCCATTTTCATCCTCCCTTCCTAAATCACTTCCTCCTCTTATGAAAGAACAAGTAGAATTTTGGTGGACAACGAAAGGAATATACACAATTCATATTAGAAGGGCAGCCTGGAAAAGTTGTGTGATTGACAGAATCCTGAGCTATT
This sequence comes from Galbula dea, assembly GCA_013399015.1. Taxonomy (NCBI): domain Eukaryota; kingdom Metazoa; phylum Chordata; class Aves; order Piciformes; family Galbulidae; genus Galbula; species Galbula dea. The sequence goes on along the minus strand of VWZX01008629.1, from coordinate 1,724,082 downwards.
TGACAAAATTATTTTCCTTAAGTCTTCTGATAACATCTGTACTTACCATAAGTTTCCTTTGCAGAACTGCAACGGCAGAGTTATTGGAAGAAGCAGAGCAAGAGTAATAATTACCATACAGACATATTATACTGTCTGCAAAGAAAGTAGCATGTTTGTATCTGAAACTCTGAAAATTTCACATGATGAATTAAAGTTCAAATGCAAGTATGCATTTTAAAAGACTGAAAAAAACCTTGCTACTCTGGCACATGACACTAGAACTTTGAATTTCTGCATTTCTTCAAAGGTGTTTGCACCTAAACCAGAACTCTGTGCATAATGAAGCATTTATAGCAAGCATCATCACTTCTGTTCTCTGTATCATCATAATAATCATCACAGTGAATTTTAGTCTAGACAGTTTCTTTTCACAATTAAAAATGTATATTCATAAAATAATTTAGTTTCACATTTGGGAACTTTGTGTATGTCATTTGCATCAAATGACAGTTTCAGTGACTTTAAAAAGTAAACAAGATACCTATTTTCTGCATACTTCTCTTATTAAAAAATGTGATTATTTAGGTAGCTATCATTTCTATCTGCTGCTACATCAGATTTCAGTGTAATTTATCAGGCTTTACAAAAGTATCACTGCAATATCTTGATTAAACAAACATTAAATTGTCAGATTAATCAGAACTTTGATAATATTTCCACAGAATATTTATTTGAATTAGGGCTGGGTTTAACTAGGATGCCTTTATGTTCAAGTACTGCAATAGACATATAACTAAAATGGCCATAATACACAAAACACATTTTCTCTGTGTTTAGACATTATTGCAACTCCTGCTGACTAGATCAGAAGCAGTATTAAGGAAGATTTAGATTAATGCAATGACATGTAAAGTCCTGGGAAAATATATTAATAAAAAAACATGCAGTTATCACACAATCTGTTTTTGTTATCCATTAACATAGATTTATTGTGTCTTTACACAAACAAATGCAAGTCAGATTGATGCTAAAGGCCTGGACCAAAGACTCAGCATCAACAGAAAACTCAAGTGACTTCAAAGAGCTTTGCAGCAGACTGTATAAAATCTGTAAGATAAACCTACCATAAAAAAAAGATATTCAGCATCAGATCTGCTAATTTAAACTCTAAGTATTACTCTTTAAACCAGTTCTGATGAAACCAGATCTGATAATTAAGCTGAATTTTACAACTGACTCTTTACAGGAGTGCTAATGAACTCTCCCTGCTCAGAACATTAAGCTAAGGCTTAAATCCAGAAGTTGCAGAGACAACTATGAAAGGCAGCTAGGGAGCCCAAGAAGCAAGTTATGGCCTGTTCCCAAGGGGGAGAAACATCTTCTTGTATGAGTAAACATTCTCCAGATTTGGGGTACTTTAGGTAATTTAAATGTACAGCAACAAAGCAAAAATCCTGGTTCAAATGAGTCCATACCTTCATTCTTTGTGCTAGTTTCTAACAAGGCTTAATACCCAAATTAAACCTTTGTATTAGACCAAAGACAGTCTTATTGTAAATCTGTGGCAAAAGGACATGTTTATAGCCCTGTTTAAACTAGAATATCACTTAGAGTTGTAATTTGTCCTCTCCTGTCTTACTGATCCAGGGCAATATGAAATGTTGCTGGCAAATAAATTATGACAGACATTACTGTACAGCTATTCTGAGTGTCATCCACATATTTCCCGCTGGCTTTGAAACACAGTCGGTGCTGTGTGCTCACTTCTACTGACCTAAAGCAAAGGACAGGGTTTCTAACTCTTTTTAATATTTATACAGCTTCAGATCACAGAACAGCCCTAGAAATGTACAGTTCTGCTGTATTCATATGCAAGTTTGGGAACATTTTTTCAGAGAAAATTGACCTGTACTCCTCTCCATATAATTGCACTGCTGCAGTGTGACTAAAGATCTGAATTTAGACTCTGAATAGAACATAGTAATCTTTAGTATTTTACCAGTAAAAAAAAAATCTGTATTAAAATAACCTGCAATTTCATCCATTACAGCTCCTCTCCACAGAAGAAGGGAAGTGCAATCAAAACAGAAAAGCAAAAATTAGCAGTGGAGCTGGCAATTACTGTGCATTTTATTTTTTTTCATTATACTTACTGTAAATCTTCAACTCATTGATCATTTTCCAATACTGTTGCAAATTGTGATACATTTTTCTATTAGCTTCAGTCACTTTTAGTTTAAGATAAATTTCTAAATTGAGCTTGAAATTACTGGTCCTAAAAAACACATGGGGAACTTTCTGATAGTGGTAGCATATTTTGCTCTCTCAAAAAGCCTGAAACACCCACATTTTGGCAAAAAGCCATCACTACCTGCGTGCTGTGGTCAGTGTTGGCTGATCCTTAAATGTCTGCTTTATTGTCTCTTACTCCATCTGACAGCTGCCACTGCTTTTTCCTCTTTTCCAGCAGCACAGTAAATGGCACAACCTATACATATCACTGCCTCAATATTAGGGGAGGCTAGAATCCAAAATGCTCCAGATGTGTCTTCTTTTATACAGAAGGCAGTACAAGATACTCTAACACATACCAGAAACATAAATATTATAGCATATCCAAGCTGCTTATGCACATTCGTATCGAAGGATGATATTCTGGCCAGGACAGGCACAGGTTAGCCAGATTCATTCTGAGTTTGGAATAAACCTTGAATTACAGTGAGCATATATGGATGAAAGTCTCTGGAAGTCCAGCCTAGATCAAATGAAACCACACGCTACTTGTGTTCAGTATCTGCCTGCAGCGTTTAGGCCAAAGACCTCAGTAGTAGCTAGCATCTTGCTTGCCAGTTATCATATGTAATTTGTATGATTATTTAGGCAAAAGCTTACATGCAGGACTGCATTAACTGCAAAGAATGTATTCATAATAGCCTGCTGAGATCTAGCATATTTGAATCAAATTCCTACTGAGGAAGTGCTAGCAAGGAACGGCAGGTTAGCAGACTACCCAATCCCTCTATGCCTCAGCACCTTTTAAGAAACACTCCCAATCTGCCTGCATGAAGTTTCTTCAGAATATGGCCATTCTCAGATGCACAGGAAAAATTAATGAAGATTTCAGGAAACAACTTGCTTTGCAGTTGACAGTTTGAAGGGCTGGCAAATATTTTCATAAAGGTGCATTTCTATATTGATGCTACCTTTTCTCTCTGACATAATAATTCACATAACAGTAACGTGAGATGTGAGACTGATAGACATATAATTCTATCTTCAATCATCTTGCCTGGGCTTCCACATGGATAAGAAGTACTGTGATAGTTGTGTACAGTGGTTTAATTTCAAAATCACTGGACCCTGAAAGCCTCAAATGAGTTTTTCTTTTCTGAAATGGAAAATACAAATTCAAGATCCAAATGTTGAAAAGCTTCTCTAAATCTCCTGGGAATCACATTACAGTTTTATACTGCTCTAACAACCATCATAGCCCTATTCTTTCATTAAAATGCAGCCTTAGCTCTATAAGATAGACTATATTTTAGGTGCAACCTTGTTTACTTTTACTGTAATCTTCAGACAATGTATAGCTACGAATTACCGTATTCCATTCTAACATACACAGGCAAAGGACTGCTATTAAGTGTCCTGAAGCATACAAGACATGAACACTAAATGTTGAATTTGAGGGATGAAGGACAACAATTTGAAGAAATCTTCCCACTGCCCATTTCAAAGACACACTTTTAGTTGAAGTTGGAAAATACTATGCATGTATCCAGCAGCAATAAAGGCAATTGACTATGTGGCTGTGATATTTAACTCCGGATTGCATTATCTTGGAATGACTTTTCATTTTAATCTAGGGAAAAACTTACACTATTTGAATGCAATTAATATGAATTAGTTCACTGTGATTCTTCTCTGTTAATTCTTCAGTGCTGATTGTGCAATTAACCTGAAATATTTGACTTGAAACATTTAAACCTAGTGTGTTCTTAGGAAAATTACATAGGATAGCCTTCCAATCCCATGTGTAAGAACAAGCCTACTAATAGTTTATCTAATTATTCATCTAATAACACATAAATCAGCATATTATCCAAGTGCTTTCCAAAAACCTGATTATCAACAACACTCCCACATAAATAAGAACACCTGTGCTGTCTCAGGTATAAGGCCTATTTAGTTTAATTGTTCAGTTATCATAGCTCTGATTTGTTCTTTAGGAAAAAGCATTAAAAAAAGACAAGTACTTGCAAAATTCTATCTCAGTAATTTACATTGAGGGGTTTCCTCAGCCAGATGTGGTCTTTTAATTCACAGATCTTAATGGATTTCTTCTCTACAATTCTGAGTCACATCAAAATCCAAATGAATTATTAGCTTCTGTACATTCTGTAGCAAGGAGTTTTGGTGCTTAATAAGGTAAATGTTACAAACAGTATGATATTTTAAATTAAAACATAACTACTGACTACAAATTTTAAGGGCTGTCCCCTCAGTCTGTCTGCATTCAGCCTGTACTGGAAAAAGAAAATCAATGCATTTTTAAATGAATATTAAGGCTACACAATCTTTCAAGTATTAAAAAAGTTACTATTATTGTGAAAACATTTGTAGGTTCAGTAGCAAGCAGCATACCAAATTTTTATCTGTGATATAGTATGATGACTGAGCAGGGTGGAATAAATGATATTCAAGTTCATTTTGTTCTGGTCTTTTGTTCAAACAGAAGTTCAGCTGTTATACTGTGACTTGACTCACGAGGGTAGTAGTACCACACAAACCCTTCTCACAGGCAAAAAAAGCAACTACACAGTCTGAAGTCAAACACCTCATTTTGCCATCCTTAATACAGAACTGAAACTATTTCAAGCCATTGTTCTGAAATATGTTTATTCTGTTTCTTCTCTAATCTACAGTAATGTAAATATAGAATAATCAGTTATCCACAGTATATTATTGTGGAAATAACATTTAATAAAACTTATTTTTCTACAGATTTTTAGAGTGAATGTTACTTTAGGTAGCAAAAGAACAGTTGTTGCAGTTCTGTAGCCAAAAGCTCAAAAACAGTGAGTGGTTTGGTTGACCTTTAACAGCATTTGAGGACGGATGACAGAGAGAAAAAATGGTGAGGGGAAAAAAACCAAACCAACCAAACAAACAAACACACCCCCCAACAAACAAAAATTCCACTACCTTCAGGCAGCCTGAAATGCAACACTTACCTCAAAATTAAGTACATAAACAAAAACACTGCACAGAAACACTGGAAAATGCTGGTTTGAGGAAGTAGTGAAAAAATACTTAAATGTGAGGGTTTGTTTTTCATACAGTCTTCCACCTTGAAATTGACAATAACAAAAAACTAACCACTTCTTTTTTTCTGGAGAGATTTACTAATTTTTATATAAAGGCACTAAACATTTGTCTTTCCAGTGGAGCCAGACAGACCTTTTTTGTTTAGAAGCAGGAAGAATTATGAGGAATATCACTTTAGATATATAGAAATATAGATATTAAAAAGAATATGTGTAAGACACAGGTTATATATAGGTTATATATAGGAATTTTTTGCTATGCCAAGCCATTCGGCAGAAAACTGCTGCAAGAGATCTGGAGCTGGCAAGAGCTACCTTGTTTTTCAGGACACAATTCTTATAGCTAGTAACTTTGTTTAACACAACCCTATCTGTGTTGCAGAACACTATACTTAAGTCTTCACAAAATACAGTAGCTGATATGACAGTTCTACCCATTACAGTGCTAAAGACCTAACATTCTTGCCACAAGTATGCCTTAGTCTCTGAGATTACCCCTTAGTGATTGTGTAAAACTTTTAATTAGTGTCTTTCATGAACACAAAAGAACTTCCTTGTATCACACCAAACATCTGAAAGATCTCATGCTTCTTTGGTAATATATTTCTGTATTTTTCTCTATATTCAATATTCTTCATAGATGCTAGGGTTTTCAGGAAACTGTTCTTCAGCGAGACTGAATGAACCAAGTCTTTTCCATTTGAAGGAGGAAGAAAGAACATCAAAATGGCAACCTCATGGTTTCACTTGCAATTATGTAATATATAATCTATTAAAATATATCATATTATAAGAGATAAAATATCATATTACAATATTATATAATAGAGAATATAAATGTCTGTAGAAGGCTTGAGTGCCCAAGTAGAATCCTTAATGCTAAGAGTTTTTTGAAAAATGTTATCTTGGATCAATTATTGGTTACTGAGATTTACACACTTTTAAATTATTTGTATTAGAAGAATCTTTTTACCACCAGAATGCTACATCTTTCCTTCATTGTATGTTGCCTCACTTCTGTTTTTAGCATAAACCACATTATCTCTACTCCTTACCTATTTTCTATTTATCTGTGAACCTTTAATTCAATTTTGCTGAAGTTTTTGTTTGCTTACTTCTCCTTTTGAATTTGAATTCTTAGTTACTGAAACTGTTATGTAAGTAGCTTTAGCTCAGTTGCATTTGTTTTTCTCTGAAGGACAGATAACAGAATGTAATGGTCCAGTGAGAACCACAAAGGTTATTTTCTGTTCTAACATGTGCCTGAAAAGTCTCCTTAAAATACTTGAGGTTTTGTTATCGCTGCATGCATTTCCCATAACAGACATTTCATCTTTTCAGACTATGCATGCTTTAAATGGATTCATTCAGAAAGCACTTTTCTAACTTATAGATGTCTCTGAATTAATGCTACAATAAGTAGAAAAAACTCTGACCTCCTATGCTTTTGTTGTTTGCCTGGAAGACTGTCCAGAGAGGACAGCATGAAGAGGAGAGCTCTACTCTTCCTCTTGTTATATTACAAGGACACACATTCTTTCTGTTCCTTTTCATAATGAAAAAATGGCTAGAGCCATGCAAATCACTTCTTTTATAAGAACTCCTTTTGGGTAGGGTCCATGAGGAGCTTCTTCCTCCATAGCTGTCACACAGAACCACATCACCTTTCTCTGCCCTATTTAGAATGTCTGTGCCAGAAGGAAATCATTACTTTGTAGAAGAAAAACATGATGCAAGACTCAGGTAGGTGAATAAAGCAGGACATTTGTCATATACTTAATTACATTACTGAATCAGAGCACTTATACAAGAAGATTGTTGTTCTAAACTATGCTGCTATCAATGAAGTACCAAAAAGATTGCAATTATTCTTCTTAACTGATGGTATTTAAGGTGTCTGATGCTCTGATTAAGCTCAGACCATTACCTTCTCCATATTTCTTTCCTGAACAAAGGGGGTAAATACCTTCTTCAGTAAAACAGTTGAGATTACAGATTCTTAATAAGAACCTACAGCCTTGTATGAAGCCTCTCACTACAAAGAATGGAGTATTTTCCTAGTTTTCTAATTTCTCGAATAGCTAAATCAATCACCTTTGTCTTGACCCATATGAATCCTATGCCACAACATCAATTTCTAATTGCATACATGCTTATACAATACTTCCTAGTTTGTAGTTCCTTTCTGGGCATCATGGAATTAAAAGTTGTGTCTAGCACACATCTTTTGCTGTACTGTAAGGGTAGCACAATTCACACCTGCTTATACAGTCGACTGAGCTAAGAAACATACTCTCTGTTCTCTTACTTGGAAAAGAAAGCAAACCACTCAGACGTACAAAATAGTGTCCTCTGCAAGATTGCTATAAAAACCCTTATTGGATCTCTGGTCACGTATCTCCCTAAAAATCCATCCTAGAAATTATTTTGGCCACTGGAAGCCTTAGTGCAAACTTCTTATGGCTGCAATTTGTGATTTCAGCCAAGCCAACAACAGCATTTCTTAGTAATTTTTACTTTAAACAATGCATGCAATTTCTAATGATTAGTTAATTAGCAGACAGGTTTGCATTTCAGTATGCTTACTAATGTATTTAAATTACCCAAGATTACAGAACTCCTATGCATGTTTTCTTAAGGCAAGGTAGTTAGCTTCTGCTTATATTTTAAGTAATCCTGCTACATCTGGGAAAGTGTTCTAAAAATTTTTGTGCAATCACAAATTTCTTTCAGCTTATTAATAAAGATGGCAGTATTATTTGGACTTACAGAAGTGCAGCTTTCTTGTAACCTTAAGTTTTTAAGCTGATCCAGTTCTCATTCTACCTTTGTATGTGGTGCATATTAATCATATTATTCTTGGCTCCATTTATAGCTTCATGAAAACTATACAACCTACTTTAGTATTCTTTAGTCTTTAACAAGTGAGACTGGGAATTGAGGAGTAATCAGTAATGGTTATCTGCCTTTCCTATTTAAAAACAATAATGATGTTCAGTCATCCTGAACAAGGCCTTTAATTAATCATTGTAGTAATGCAGACCGAAGTCCCAGTGTTACTATCACTGACGCATAACAGTAATATAAAGTCCTGCTAAAATGCTTTTGTTCTGTGAAATAAATCTTTACATCTATTCCCAATAATTTAGTAAAATTAAAATATTGCCTCATTATTCTATTCATTACAAAATTTTCAAGCAGGCATACTTATTTTTGTCATGTGATTGTATTTAGAGGACATTATTTCAGGCAGTGAGTAAATAGATTTTCATATATATATATATATATCTCCAATATACACATTTTTCTTCTCTCTGTGTATATAATTCTTATCTTTACAGCCCAGTTTCTCACTCTATAAAGTTTTTAATTCAATTTTGCAACATATGGCTGAATTCCACAAACCATAGCTTAACCACAGGGTTTGCTTTCTGGGTTTTTTTAGGATTACTATTCTAATGGGTATGGGGAGTCTCAAAGACTAGCACGCCTATTGGCTGAAATATAAAGTTCACTTTCTATTTGCAGATGTTCATCTTCCACTACTAGCTAAGAGACTAATTACTTTAAAAGCTACCCAGTGCACTGTCTTTTTCCAAGTGAATAATTCAAATGAAATGACTAATTAAATTCTCAAGGGAACCACATAGCTATTTATGATGATAACTTGGAGTTCCCATCAAAGTGGCCATGCATGCATCTCTCTCTACTGTCAGATTTAAGTATTTCCCCCTAGGTTGGAAACAGTCTAGAAGTAAGGACTGTGCAGATTAACTCTCTGGAGAGCAGGGACTTAACACACTACTGTTTCTAATGGAGGAAATGAAAACAAAAACAGAATCACAGAATCATTACGGTTGGAAAGGACCCTCAAGATCATCTAGTCCAACCAATAGCCCTACACTACTCTTACCCCTAAATCATCCCCTGAAGAAACACATCTATCCTCTTCTTAAAAACTTCCAGGGATGGTGACTCCACCACCTCCCTGGGCAGCCTATTCCAATATCTAACCACTCTTTCAGTAAAGAAATTTTTCCTAATATCTAATCCAAACTTACCCTGGCTCAGCTTAAGCCCATTCCCTCTACTCCTGTCACTAGTCACAAGGGAGAAGAGGCCAACACTCGCCTCCCTAGAATGGCCTTTCAAGTAGCTGAAGAGAGCGATAAGGTCTCCCCTCAGCCTCCTCTTCTCCAGGCTAAACAAGCCCAGCTCCCTAAGCCTCTCCTCATAAGGCCAGTTTTCCAGAGCCCTGACTAGCTTAGTTGCCCTTCTCTGCACCCTCTCTAGTAGCTCAATGTCCTTCCTAAACTGCCGTGCCCAAAAGAAAAGAAAAGATACTTCTCCAGCAGCCTGAAATGTAAAGGGCTACGTTTATCTTTACATATTCTGCTATATACAGTGTCATAATCTGAAGGTACTGAATTATACATAGCCATGGGGGTTTTTGTGACACTTTACATAGATTCTGCAGGATTTGGTACTTTTTTCTCAAGACTTACCATGGCTTTATCTGCTATACCTACTCAAAAAAAGTTTGGCTAGTATCAACTTTGCTTTCTATCCTAAATTTTTAACAATTCTTGTGTAACATTCTAGTCCTGCCAGTAGAAGAGTGAGTCAGCAAGACACAGAGACTAGAATGTTCAAATGAAAATTAAAAAAATAATAAAATATTAAACAAAAAAAAAGCTGACTGAAAGAATGCTAGGTTTATGTTTAATGGGCAACAGGGAACTCCAGAGACAGGGACTATGCCTTACATTCCAGGCAATTGTGGTTGCGGACAAGTTCCTTGACCACTGAGCTTTCATTACCAATGTAACAACTGGCATGCTGCCTTTTCCCTACCAAGATCATCAGGTCAGAAACACACATCAATCAGTGGCTGTTAGGCACTTTGGTGACTCAGAAATCAAAGTAACTAGTATTTGTCTAGATAGGTAGAAAACTAGTATCAAGCTCTCTGTGTGAAAATTGAATTTGACTTGTAATTAGATGATTTGGATAGGTGGTCTAGTTTTGAATTGAAAAACACTGAGAAACAGTTTCCAAGTATATTTTTGTCCTTCTAATTAGAGCCTTTTTTCATTTTTTTTCAATCACTTTCAACAATCCTCTAATATTTTTACAGCCTTGGCTTTTGATGGGCAAGCACAAAGCAAGGAAGATACACAGAACAAGGGGATATCAAAGAATGAATTTCCCCTGTCACTTTAGCCACATGAAAGCTCTCCAAATGTATTCCCTTGCTCCTCTTAGTGGATTGTATAATGAGATCAGTGGAAGTGAACACTAGCATCTCCCTGTTCCATTTGCAGCTGCTAGTAGCTGAAGGATAACTGTGCTATGGTAATGATTCTATTTGAAAAGGGAATATTTGCTACTGTATTCTTTCTTCTTACTACTTTTATTTCTTTTCCTCATGTTTGACAGTGTTCTTAGTTTTGGGAAGGAAAAGGAGGAGCAGAGCACTAGAGAAAGGATGATCCCTGCCTCAAGAATTTTAAATCTGAAGGGAGAAAATGATGGCAGAACTAACTGGTGGTCTCAGGGGACAGAGAATTTTATGACAGAGTAGGGAGGAAGCCTGTTGATTGCTTATCAGCCAAACTTCATCCAGAGCTCTGATGTCCAAGAAAATTCATATCATTCTTCAGAACTGGAAACAGTAAACCTCTGCAAGAATCTAAGTTTACAGAATACCTGGTGTTTTGTTTGGAGTACACTATAGAATTGCTATCCTTTCTTGGATCCTCAGTTACTGCCTGTGGTAGTGCCCTGTACTGAGGCAGCTATAGGAAATTTCAAAGGCTTTTTCAACTGGGAAAAGTTGCTTTGTGTTGTATTGCATAAGAGGAAATGAAAACAGAAAGACTGCATCCTTACACACTGAGAATGTAAATGTACATCGGGGAAGGAAACTCAAATCCAAAAGCAAGCATGTCTACACAGCAATTAAAGGTGGAACCACAGCATTAGGTAAGCATACTTTATGTAAGCCTTTAAAACAAAACCAAATCCAATATAGCCTCAAGAACATGGCTTTTAGTACTTACCGTATTTACTCAATACAGATAAACTCCAAACCCCAGTATGTGAAAGAAGAGTGGAGTATTGGTCTATTTTTAGGAAGACTGATTCCTGAATTAAGACTGTACATTCACGCTATTGTATAATGCCTCTCTCCTCTCTCTCAAATTAACAAGCTAATCCCATGCTACCCTACTACTCCATCCTCCCCATATACCTCTCCTTTTCCCACTAGCCTGTTCTTCGTTAGCCTGCTCTAGTTCATTTGCCTCTGTGAGTTAACTTTTCAGAACCCGGCTAGCATCAGAGCATAACCTACTGTGAGTGATGTTGAAATATCACCTTGCAACATCCAATGAACTTCCTTTCCCCAGGAAACTCTCTTAGCAGTGTTTTACTCTTAAAAATCACAGAAACAAGACATTTAGGAACTTTACTAATTCTTCTCCTCTAATTACAGCATGAGATAAGTAACACAGTGATACTGTAAAATGCGAGAGCTGCCCAATGACAAAGAGCTTAAAATGGGGTCATCAAAGAAATACATTGCTTTGTAGGCTGGTTTCCTTAGTAAAACCAAGATCAAGCAAGAGAGTTAGAAAATACTTACACCTCTCCTCAGAGAAAAATACCAGATCCTGTCAAGAGGGAGAATTCTAGTTCTTTCTAATGTTTTTATGTTGATTAGCTCTTGTTAACTGTGAATGTACCAGCAGTTGTTAGCTCGTTTGAACATAGAATAGATGAAAAACTTTTCCCCTGCTACTTTTGTAAATGTTTGATGCAATATGTCACTTTACACAATCACAATAAAAAAATGGATCAAACAATGAAATAGTTGCTTTGCTTGCCAGTCAGAGAACAATGCCAACTGTCAGCATTTGAATTATTATTTTGACATGTGTACAAAAAAGACTATGTATTCTTGACTTGCCTTGTACTGCATCAGCAAAGAGAATTGCTTAATAGGATTACTATTGAGCTATGTTGTACACTTCTATTTCAGTTACAGCCTTTGTACATTGCTTCTGTTATTTACAGATGTAACTATATTATTAAAAAGAAAAATAAAATATTTAAGAGTAAGCTGCTTCATTAAAGAATTTTATATGGTATATTTCAAAACCTTTGTTAAACTTCATCAACAGTAGTAAAAAATACTCTACTGCATCACATGCTGAAAGTTATTTTCAATTATTTGATGACTAACATTATATAAGCACTAAATCTGGTTCTTGTTACTTGTGCTATCTAGTTTAAAATGATGGATCAAACTGAATTAATGGGAAAGACAATTATTTTGGTTGATCTCATCCAGAGGCAAACAGCAAAAATATGATGTCACTCAGTGGCAGGAGTGAAAATAGTAACTGGGCATAATCTGGGGGAAGCTACTCTTACAACATCTGATCATAAATGTTTTTTTTAAGCTGATGCACATCCCTCTCTGAGATAAATCATTCTGAACATGAAATAATTGAATGATAGTTTTGAGAACTGCTAGAAACAAGTGTTATGCTGGCACCCTGTCATTCTTAAGGAAGTCCTTCTGGACAAGCTCTCCCAACATAGAGCTTATAGAAGGCCACCTTTTTTTTTTTTTATTTAAACACAAATTGTGCATTTTTATGAACATTAGGATTCCTTCACACTGCATTTCCTTAAGATGAACACCACCCTGCTCTGAAAATATATCACATCTGTTTTCCCAGCTATCTCAGTAATTTTTTCCCTCAGCTCTCTGCTTTTTTTTTGCCTTTTTTTTGCCTTTTTATTGTTTTTTAAGCCATAGTCTGATTTTTTTTCACAGTATTCTTGGGACAGGAACTCCTCTATTATCCTTTGCTAAGGATACTCTTTGGGTGTAGAGGTGAATTTCCAGAAGGCTGTCCTTTCAAAGTAAAAATGCTTATGCCAAAGGCATGGCCTGCCATTTCCCCATGCAGGGCAAATCCTACTTGTTCAAATCCACTAGATTGAATAAGTGTACTGTTGGGAGTGTTCTCTAAGGAGTTTAGTAATACCCTCACCTTTTCCAGATGCAAAAGAGAAAGACAGTAATGTAACTATTTTACGTAACAGTTTTGTTGGAGCTTTTATTTAAATTGTGGGGTTTAGGGTACATATTTCATTGGATTGACTTCAGATTCAGATATTTCACTTGATCATAACTTGTTACTGCTAAGCCCTTCATTCCAGTACATTATCCAGAAAGCTGGTAATAATAACTACTATTTAAATGTTTGGCAAATAATCTGTTGCAGCTGTAGTTGTTCACATGCATCATTAACTGCCTGGGCACATTCAGAAAAAATTCCCATCTTTTTCAGGGTTTTTATTGCTTTTCTACTATAACACTATAAGGTAAGCTATGAAAAATCTCCCAATTCTTGAGTATTTCCAGTTCTTCAAGAAAACAAGAGTCCAAATGCACCTACTAGAATTTTTCACAGTGGTTAGAAACAACCATCCCTCCTGTTTACAGTATAGAATTATAAATTATATTGAAATATCATTCAGTTATAGTCATTCTCCAGTACTGCCAAGAGATGGATGGTCTCCAGGGTAAGGTTGTCATAAAAAGGAAAATCAAACCAGCTGAATAATACAATAAGTCTGTGTATCAAGCCAGCTCAACCAAGCAGTGATAAGAACTGTGTCAGCCTTTGAGGAGCTGGCTGACAGATTTCATTTGTCTGAGTTCAGATCTTGCCCTAGTGTCATATGTCACATCTTTCCACCATCCCTTTGGTGTTCTACCAGCACCCCTTCAGGTGCTGTCAGGGGATTAGAAGGAGCCTGCCAGTTAAAATGCTTGAATGGATAAGTCAAGAGTACAAGTAAAGAACCCACTACATTTCTTTGCTTGTTTTTTGGGTTTTTTGTTTGCTTTGGGGTTTTTTGGCTTTTTTTTTTTTTTATTACTTTGGGTCATCAAATAGACACATCTTTTGCATTTGCTCCTGTAACTACACATATATTAAACTTGAGAGCATAAATGTCTATTAGTGAGAATTGAAAACAAAGATGATTAAGCCCGTTGATGATATCAAGGGTTATCTCTAAATCCTATCACATCTGGGACCACATAATCTGCTATTACTAACATTTCTATTATTTAAAACATGGAGCCTTGAGCACTTGAAACGAGGCACACCAACATAAAAGTTATCATGTGTTAGCTACAATGCTTCCAGGGGAAATAATTTGAAAACAAACAAAAATATTCCTCTCTAATTTCATTCCCTCATCACTTTCCTAAAACATTAATTACTGTTGCACTACACTGATTTTAGGCAATTTTTGCATTTCACGCTGCTGAGGTGACTAGTAAAGAGCTATATTATACAGACCTGTCTTAATGGAGATTCCTGGGTTAGTTCTGAATGAATTTTGGGGAATAATTCAGATGACTAAGGTAGACATCTAGTGATACCTTAAACGCATATGCATCCTATCTGTTCTGCAGTTGTTGCTCTAGGATAGTGCAATTCCTGCACATGGTATTTGCCCTGGCTACTATGACAGCAATAGTCACCTATGCTTAGACATCTAAATCACAAAGCATGCATACACAGCACTGCTCAAAAGCAACTGTGCTCAGTTTGAGAAAGTAGATCTGGTGTGTTAAAGCAATACTTCAAACAGCCTAGTATATGTAAGAACAAAACTGTACCTGTATTGCCTCCAGTTCCGGCTCACCAGGACCAAGGAAGTATCACCATGAGTAACAGATGTCCACACAAGCATACAGGTACACTCCTGAAATTGGTTATTTGCCTATCTGTGCCATCCCGAGGATGAGAAGAACAAGAAGAACAAATCCTCCCCTCAGGAAACTCAGAGCATCACACTTTGAGCTTCAAGATGAGTCACACAGCAAACTTCCACCTCATTTTGCAAAAATATCTGTCACATCTGCCTGTACACAGATGTGTAAAACAACTAAAAAAAACCCAAAACAATCAACATAGCACTTCTTATGGATAAAATTTAAGATTGCACTTTTGATGTGCAATGCTGCCGTAATTGGAAAACCTAACATAAAGCATACAAACTAAACACCAACCTTTTCAGAATATCCTCTACAAACACCTGATGAAAAGTAAAGCTAAAAGTTTTACTCACTTTCAAATTCTTTGTTTACAGGAGGAATCCTTGGATATCATCAACACACTGAATAGAAGAGAGAAAGGACTAAGTTTAAAATTCAATTGACATTTCTAGTTCAGATCAAAATTGAAGATTTTGCATATCATTTGTGGTTAAGAGCAACAGGTTTCTAAAAATCAAAGGAATAAGATGCAAGTGCCACATAAACTGTAAGAAATATTTTTCTTTTTAATTCAGCAAATGCCACTTTACAGATATTGAAATTACAAGAATAATTACTCCCACACCAATTCTAGGCTTTTTGATGATATACCCATCTTTTGAGGGAGGTGATCAGAAACACAGGGTAAATATCCAAAAATTCCTGTAAGTATACCTGAGCTGCACATCACAAAAGAGATACAACAGCCTAACTGTAGAAGAAAAAAATCTAAAATTCCATTTCACATCTATTCAAGACGTAGGCTTCTAGGTTTTCATTTTATTAAAGTATTTACCTTTGTATTTGTGATCAAAAATAACAGTGCATGTGAATAAAAATACCTGGAGGAAAATAAATAACACTAACTCAAACTCCCTTTAATCAGTAACATTCAAGAATAAAATAGCTAACAAAAAGCTTTTCCACTGTATTGTAGTTATCAGTCCAGTCTGATGCCAGAATGCCTCTAGCAATTTTGTGTTGACACATTAGTACTGTCTGCAACTTGTTAGGAGGAGTTGTATTAAATCATCTTGTCATCAGGTTTAGCTTTTATCAAGTTAAACAAATTCTCCACTTAAAATAGAAAATACAGCTTTTGTTAGAGTAAGTCTATATATAACATCTTTGAAATCTCATTTCCTTGTCTACATCTAGAACAAGACTTAAGGGTGGAAGACAGGAAAAAGTGTAAGCCCTTTTTGTTTATTAAAAATAATAAAAATTAAAAATAACTAGGAAATTTAAAAAGCACTGTCTTATCAATGTTGTTGATTTTCTCTTCACTAACATGGTTTCAACACTTATTGCAGATTAAGTCCTATGTCTTTTTTTTTTTTTATTATTTTTCAGCCTACATTTAAGACTTTGATATTTAATTTACTGACAAATATCCTGATAAGGAGTTACAGTTGCACGGTTGTTTTTCAGCCGTTATTTAATTTCCTAAACTAGCCTATTTTTGCCAAAGCTGGCAGAAATTGATTGTGGTTCATCTCTCAGTGTTATCTGTCTCCCAGATAGAAAAATCCTGACTGTGGAAGAGTAGGATACATAGCCATTTTCTAGCAAACTTTGTAGACAGAAAGAAATGCTTTGTCCTCTAGTTCTGAACTCGAGGTATCTGGGTCAAGAACAAGCTTCCCAAACTTTCAGAAAACAGGAACAGTTAACAGCAGTCTCAGAGGAACAGGCCTTCCTATGTTCTTCTGGGTGAATAAACACTACAATTGTTTTGAATGAGCTGGTTTGAGTCACTTGAATTAGCAAGAGCTCCCAAAGGAAATTTTCCTGCTTATGGTAAATTCAATTGGGACTGTCATGTAAGCACAGTTTTAAGAGAGAAGACTGTAACTAGAGGAATTTAGGCTAAGAATGATTAATCCCAGTGTTCTGCCCTTGTGACTAGGAAAGAAGGCGGCATGCTCCTATAGCAAAGTGTTCGAAAAACACTGCTGAATGACTCTGCAATAATCATGCATCCCTCATCCGTGAGTATTTGCTAAAACTTTACAGCTCAAGATGGGATTTTACACCATCCTAACTGGTCTTTTTTGCAGCTACACCTCTCTAATCACTGCTCACATGGAAAGACAAGCCAAATACCAGAGTAAACCAGTATGAATGCTCCCTCTTCTCTTTTTTCTTGAGAAAAAAAAGTCTCTTCATAGCTGCATAGAATAGCACTAAAAATATGCTCTGACCCCACAATGGAGCTAAGCAATTTATTCCCTTTAAGAGCTAAAGAAAATATCATCAGGGATTTTTTTTCTTCAAAACCTACCAGCTACCACAGTATGGCACAGGTGGACAAACTTCAGGTCTCAGTTGGTAACTTTCATGATAGTTCTGCAAGACTGACTTACAGGGTAACTTGATTAGTGCAGAGCCAGGAAAACTCTTAAAATTTCATATCTCAGCGAAGTTACTAAAGCTTTCGAATTTTTAGTAAATTTGCAATCAGACACTTCTGACCTTCTGTCTCTGCCAGTTACGGCCAATGTCACGTTCCTCACCTTAAAAACTCCCTTGTTGCAAAGAAAAGTTAAAGCATGTGTCAGGAGGCAATGTCAGCCTTGTCTGTCACTCAGCAAGATTTTAAGGCTCTTTGCTGTGTTATCTCTGTATAGCTTGCCTGGAATATAGTTCTACAAAGGCACTTGCTTGGACACCAAGCAGGCTTCCTGATTCTCAGGTGGATATACACTAATGGATTAGATTCAGTGTGCTGAATGACTAAAACCTTCTCCCACTAGATCTTCTCATTATGCTAATTCTGGAAAAAGATCAAGTAATCAGTTTGATGTTTCCTCCCCTCCAAAAACTCTTAAACTGTCGGTGGGTTTCTTCAGCTTTCAACATTAATACAGTGGTATTCCTCACACCTCAGGGAGCTCTATCTTCAGTTAATTCCTTAAGGCACTATTGCTCATATACTGTCAGATACAGCACTGAACAGCTTTATCTGAGAGAGGCAGGAAAAATAAAGGGAAAACTGACTTTACAATAACAAGCTGAAAAGTGTTGGTTAAATAAGTAACTCATTTAAGACTTCCACATATGCAATCCACTCTAAGTCTATCTGTACTTTAATTATGTAAATTACCATTATTTAGGGGTATAAAAGGGATTCTTAAGGAGCCTCAGCACTACATCATATAAGTCACAGAACAAGTCTAAGTGTTAACAGTTTAAGAAAATTTCATTTTTTCTCAGACTATTCTTGTACATGGGAAAAGCAGCATGTGTTTCCTATTAATACTCAAAAACATGCAGTAAACATTGATTTTTACCTCTGTGGATTTTTTATGATAAAAAAGTGTTTAAAGAAATACTTCAGAATACTCCATTCTGAAAAATAGTCTATTGTTTGCAGTAGTTGAGGACAGCTGACTATTTAACTTGTTAGAGTCACAGAATCCTTTTGTTTGGACGAGATCTCTGGTGGTCGACTTGTCCAACCTCCTGCTCAAAGCAAGGCCAACCTCCAAGTCAGATAAGACAGATTTCACTGTTAAAAGCCTTATCTACTTTGTAATAACATGAAAAGAATATCTCAAAGCCAGAATACAAGAAATTGCTTTCAAAAGGACCACATCTAGATCTTGTTCTTTTTGTCTGAGCAATGGCTGTAAATCTACACTAATAGAACTGGAAAACTCTGCTTGCTAAAACTGTGGAACCTTTGATGTGTTTTACCTTGTCACTATTTGAATAGCAACATGGGTTTTAGCATACAGATTGGCTATATATATACACTTCAGGCTTTATTTAAAACTTGCAGCCCGATACAGATATTGGAATAAAACAACTGTAAAATGATATTGCTCTTAGTACAACATCAATCATGTGAGCAATAAGAAATTGTCATTGAAGTGCTTCTCATTGGTATTTGTTTCAAACAGAAAGCATAAGGAAAAATTGTTATATCAGGTTGGTTCTTGTTTTGTATTTATTGTTGAAAAAATCCATATAAACTTAATGTGCCTTGTTACACACAAGGATCGTGACCTAGCTAGTGCCAAACAACTTCTCAGAAGAAACCTGATTGATTTCAAACCTCAATCACTTCATTACAAGCCAAAAAGAGCAGTAGTCTGCACAAAATAAATGAATATACTTACAACCACAACAGCTGATATAAATCTAAGTAGCAGAATCTAGGGGCACACAAAGAATAGAGAATATGAATGTACAGAGATATGAGCAGATGGAAGTTGTTCATTATGTTTATAGTAATTGAAACTAAGGATGTTTCAATAGAAGTCAAATTGTCTTGAAAATAAAATAATTATATGGAAGCTAAATTCAAGAGTTCTATGAGTTCTAGAGACTCCATAGAGTGTTTGTAGTCTGTTCAAAAACTAAGTTCTTGAACATGACATTCCAAAGACTGCCAAACTTCTGCAGAACAGGTTTGATCAAGCTTTCACAGATATAACTACAGAACCTTTCAAATGAAAATTATACCTCTAATGTCTCCTTAACATTTATTTAGAACTGGAACTACTTGTAACTCTGCAAAAGGTGAGCTGAAGCGGTTATCCATTCAGTCTTAAGTACAGCACATATTGATGTATATTTGGGTTCTGATTAAGTGAGAAGGATCTTTCATTCAAAAAGGAGACAGATCATTGAGAAAATCTGTAGTCTCAGTTTATTTAATCCTTCAGAAATTCATAATATTCAAAACAAGTACTGTAATATTCTTTTACCGTAGGTATGGCATAGACTAGAAAGATCTGTGAAGAATATAAAAGCACAAAAAAAAATACTTGGCCTAGCATCCCTGAAGAGAGACAATAATTAATCATTCACAAACAAATGTTTAAACTTATTAAGCATCAGACTGAGGCTATTTTAATTTAGACAGAAACACTGGGTGAGAAATCCCGCAAAGCACTGCATGGTAACAGTAGGCTAGGGGTACTCTGAAAAGACATCTCTGTGCTTAACTCAGCTATGTATTACACATTAAAATGTCAATTAGTAATGCTAATAATAATGCACTTGTTTGGCAAATAAGAGCTTCCTCTGACCTGCAAACCCTATGCCTGAAAATAATCCTGCTAATGTCAAGCTGAGTACTGTCTTAAAAAAAGGCATCTCAGGGAACTTTAACATATTTTAAGATCTGATACAGTCAATTGCATACTAGCTCCAACCACTAATGAGACAGTGAGTAGGAAAACAGATCACTTTAAATTTATTTATATGTGTAAACATTCAGCCAGACTTGCTGGTATAGGCAAAGTCCTGTTTTCATGAGGCTATCCATGTCTGGCTCAGATGTGGTCTCTCTTTCACAGACACATATAAAGAGTTGTTATTTTATGGATATCTAGAGGAAAGGTATATACTAAAATAAGACCATGATCTCCAGGAAATACATTTATTGATTCAATATGTGAAATTTGTCTTCCCTTTAATCTGTGTCCTAACCTAGAACTATTCACAAATTTTGACTTGTAATAAAGAGTGCCACACATCCAACTACAAAAAAAGAAAAGTTTCCTCTTAGCTAGTCCTTCCAAGCAGAGCCCTACCCCCCACACTTTTTTTTTTTAACTGCTCTGTACAAGACAATGACAAATTAAGCCAGCATTATTTCTGAAGGCTTCTGGTTTCATATATATTTGGATTCACCATAATGAATCTTTTTCAATCCATTGGCAACTTCTGTTCTGTTTATTTCGGGTCTCTGAGATGCTGGAAAACTGATACTTCAAATTCAATTGTCTATTCTAACTACAACAGGTACGTGAAATTTGAATTGCAAACACAGTTCTGTATAACTTTTAAATAATGCTGGAGTTCAGAACATTATGATATTAAAAATGCACTTTTTTTTTTTTACCACAAACTAGAATTGTCCTCTTATGCATTAGTGAAGGTTAAAAATCAATCTGCATTAGAACTATCTGTTTGTAATGGAGCGTTCCTGGTGTAGAAGTTCTGAATTAAAACTAAGTCAGTCTTGTTTTCATCTATCTACAAGCTTGGTGACCTTCATTGACATAGCAGCTGGGACTGAATGTGGAGAATAGTAGCATGGTACAAGGTGAACACCTCTATCAGGGTGGTGATTTGATTTAAGTAAAATTACACTACTCCCATTGGATTTCTAGCTGAGGGGATTTGACAGACTGCACAAGCCACGCAACACAAAATGAATTCTATAGCTACTTACTTGAAAGCTATAAAATTTATACTCTGAAGCCGGATGAGAAAACCAGAAAAAGCTTTTTTCTTTCTTTCTTTTTAATAATCAAGGACCATTAGCAATGTAAGTTAATGTGATATGTAAAGGCCTAATCCCTCTCGGTCCTAATTCTATACTCCACTGAATTAAACAGCAAAAAGTTCGTATACACTTGTATGCTGCTGCTCAGTTTGGCTTAGATGTACTGCATCAAAAAACCCACTGTTTTGTATGAAGCTTAGATCTCAATGTTCACATTAACCAATGAAATCCATGTTTCCTGAAGAATCAAAGAGTTTTAAAGAATACAAATACCCTAAGCATTTGGGAATAGAGGTTAAAGTTCAGCTTGGCTTGGGCTTGCAAGCTACTGGATGTAATGAAAAAAAGCTTGAACAGTCATACTTGGTAAGCCCTGCACAAAATGCTCCTTTTTGTAGTCATGCATAATTAGGAACTTTGAATTGTAAACAAGAAGGTGACAATACCTGAAACACAGCATAACAACAAAAAGTAAGGGCAAATAATGCAATGTTATTTCCTTGAAAGAACATCCCTTTTCCATGTTAATGTTGAAGTAATGCAGTAAGTATTTTAATACTTTTATTTCTACTTTTTTTGCAATAAGACCAATCAAAACACTAGCTATTACATCAGTCAGGGAGAAACCACACACAGAGGTAAGAGGAGAAGAAGACTAACAAGTCCAGGAAGGCCCTTCTCTATAAAACTTAATCCTTTTCGTCTTCAGAATAACAGGAAAAACTGTGATTTTTAAATGCATCAATAACCTAAGCCCCTCTTTTTTTTTTGTCATTTGTCACCCTGAATCCCTTATCTTTATGGCAGGCTGTGATATTTTGTGTTTCACCGAAAGACAGAAAGCAAGAGGGTTGTCAGGATGATATGAACCTAAAATCAGTAGCTTACTATTAAATGAAAGATCCTCCTACAACAATTGAAAATATTTTCTCTTTTTATTGTGTTGATTCATATTGATTTACTCTCTGATACATACCAGTGGAGGGTGAAAAGGGGAAAATCATTTCTGTGTATCAAACCCAACAGTTGTACTGCTTGTGCTCAGGTTTCATAGCTGAGTGATATGAAGAAGCTGTAAATCTCTCATGTAGTGATTCTGCTCCCAGTACGAAAATAGTGTCAGTGTTTCCACCTATACAGTCAAATGAGTAAGCTCGCAGTAGCTGCTTCCTGAAATGCAGAACTTCTACAACAGCAATAAGTTTACTGGTTAAAAACCTCTTGCCTCATAAAAGAATTAATGCAAGTATCTTACTTGTGCCCTTTCTGGTCCTTAGTGTTAGTATATATTGAGTATATTGGTAGTTAATATACAATTCTCTTCAGCAGTTTCAAAGCTTTGCTGTTTCTCATGCTCTGTGTTGATCAGCTTACCACAAGACAGAACAAATGTATGAGAGATATCTTTGTAGATAAGACAGGGAGAGAGCACACAGGCTTCTCACCAGCCAAACTGAGCAAGAGAGAATAAGAATGATGACTTCTCCAGGAAAAGGCAGGAAAGTAGGGAGTACTGCAGTGGTTTGGGAGAAGCAGAACATACCATGTGGGACTACTAAAGGTTTTTTCATCATCCTCAGCATCTTATAAATAATAAATTATGTCTCTCTTAAGGAGATCTTTTGTAATATTTTTTAAATTACCATGAACTGCTCTCACTTAACCTAGTGTATAACAGAATGAGAAGCAATGGAGCCATTACAGAAGACCTGCTGTAGAGATTTAAAAATTATACCACATTAACTACATTTGGGTTTGGAAAGTTACATTTCAAGAAGCTATAATACTGCATTCAGAACCTCCTAAAACGTTTGTAGCTGCTACTATCAGTCCTATCCACTTTTCTGGTATTTCCAAGACTGATGATGATACAGAAGCCATATTTACCATACCTATTTCTGCTGCCATACATGCACATGCAAAACTAAAGATGCATTCCTTCAGTAACACAAAACTCAGGTTTTATCTTATTGTAACACTAATGTTTTCTTTCATAGCATACCACCTCTTAAACACTGAAACATAGGGAAATCAAATAAGGCTTGTGAAAATAACTAAGTTTGAGTACTGTGTGTGGTTTTATGCTCCACAAGATAGGAAAGACATGAAGCTGTTGGAGAGTGTCCAGAGCAAAACTATCAAGATGGTGAAGGGTCTAGAGGGGAAACCTTATGAGGAGTGGCTGAGGTCACTTGTTTGTTCAGCCTTGAGAAGAAGAGATTGAGGGGACACGTTGTTGCCATCTTCAACATCCTCACAAGGGGCAGCAGAGGGGCAGGTACTGATCTCAATCTAGTGGACAGTGATAGGACTAGGGGAAACAGAATAAAGTTGAGTTAGGGGAGGTTCAGGCTAGAGATTAGGAAGAGGTTTTTCACCCAGAGGGTGGTTGGGCTCTGGAACAGCCTCCCCAGGGAAGTAGTCTCAGCACCAAGCCTGACAGAGTTCAAGAAGCATTCGGACAATGTGCTCAGGCAGATCGTGTGATTCCTGGGGTGTCCTGCATAGGTTAAGGAGCTGGACTCAATAATCCTTAGTGGGTCCCTTCCAGCTCAGTAGATCCTGTGAAGTCAAAAGTTTTACTTGTTCTTCCAGTTTTCTATTTATCAAAATAAAAAAAAATGTTATCCCTAGCATCCCAGTCACCTGGTTAGTGGGGGCAGGGGGAGATACACATGTAACAAATGTTTAAAAGAAAGCCTACCAAAAAAAAAAAAAAAAAAAAAAAAAAAAAAAAAAAAGACTTAAAATCTTAACAGTTCAAAACTGAAAATCTTTCATCATTCAGTCATACTTCTAACAATTCAATCTCTTTACTTCCCCTGAAGTAGAGTTTAAAGGAATTAAATCTACCTTCTCTATTTGAGAACAATGAAATCACATCATAATACTTTCAGATTGCTGTCTGACCTTTACAGGAATTTCTAGCTGGCATTTTATATTCTTAGCTTGAATTTGCTAGAGACTTTTCAGAAGATGAATAGTCATCTGCCTTGTAAAGGGTTTTGGGAGATAAATTCGGATAAGGGTTATTTCTAAACAGCTTCTTCTCAGATTAGGACACCTACTTTATTTTGTCTTCAAACTTAGTAGTGTTAGAAAAAAAAGTCTTTTTTTGTGATAAGTATTTATTGCACTCAGGTGCAATACAAATTAAAATTTAGGCTTCCATGAAGCACAGGAGTTCATGGATCAAACTATTTCCTTTAACTAAAGGCTTGTGACAGTGAAATTAACCCAACAAATCTTGCAGAAGACAGGACTGAGTAAGAGACTCTACTTTGAGATAGTAGCAATAATGACTTATTGTTATTAGCCTATCACTTTCTAAGCACTCAGCATGTAAAAGCATGACTGAGGAGTTTCTGAAGGGATTTGGCCTGTCTGTGTTGAGTTTGATGGTGACATCATTTCAGAAGTTCATTGAGACAACACTGCTCCTGTGGTCTAGAAAAGAAATCTTCCTGTGACCTTATCTAGTTATTAACAATTACAGTGCCATCTTCCTGTTCTTTTCTTAACTATGCTTCCCAGACAATATGTGGTACTACTTGACATCATTCATTCTAGACTTTTACCCAGATGAAGAAACACTACATGCATTTAAGCTACCAAGTCCAGCAGTACCTACTGTTGGAATGGGATACAAAAATTAGCTAACCTTAGATCCAGTCTGATGTTCAAACATCTGTATTACAGTTTCATCATTAAAGTTATTTCAGCTACTTCTGTAACATTTAAGATTTATAATATTTTGCTATCAGTTTAGGCAAACAAAGCTACCTTTTAGCTCCTGGTATCCACAAAGTCCAGACAGTTGCAAAGGGAACTTTTACTTGAACTTGGCAATGTTGGCACCCGCATATGTAAAGAACTTAAGCACTCGTAGAGCTTCTAAACATTCCATTCTTCCACATACAGACACTTCTAAATTCCTGGTACCTTATGTTACTCAGTAAGAACTTGGTCTGCTTGCCAAAGAGAAATCTGAACCACTTGGTAAAAAAATCCACCTCCTTAGCAATTAGGCTGCTTCTGCTACAGCAATTGCTGAGGATGAGGAGCTACAGGAAGTAATTACAGTCCCTATTAGCACTGCATGCCCCAAGCATTCTCTAGTAGTATGAAGGGAAAGTTAGAGCTTTCCATAGAAAGATTAAAGAGCAGAAGAGACACCGCAGGAGGATCTTTCCTCGAGTCAGACATGACAGATGACATACCATGTGGTAGTATAATAAATAATTTCTAATACGGGGAATACACTTAACAGCTGAGCAACAGAGATGCAACTTTCCCTGTCAGAGCATGGAAATACGCCAATGAATTAAGACTAAGTAAATAGTAACAGAGAACAGAAAGAATTAGTAGTGAAGGATTCTATCATGTGAAGCCACTGCTAGATCTTTTGAAGTCAAATGTGCTATCTCAGATGAAGCATTATTGTTATGAATTCAGTTGCCTCAAAGGCTACAAAGATAACAACTTATAAATTAGTAAGCTATTTTGGATTTTTAGCAACCTCCGTTTTCTTATGACACCTTCACCATCTTAATCAATGGCGAGGCAGTGATTTACGATATGTATTGCTTCCTTACAAAACCTAACAGCATCTTTATAGGACAAGGTCTATTACACTGGTGAAAAGACTGCAAGCTGTTTCTTTGGTTTCAGTATGAGAAATACTGTGCCTCACATGATTTTAGACTTGTGTTTTAGTAGGAACGGAGTACCTGACTGACCTTAACGAGGTCAGACAGGTGCCTTAACAGCTTTTGATGCAGGCCTTGCAGTATTTTGTTGGTATAATTCAGCCTCTGATATCCTTCCAATAACCTTAGATGACTAATGTTCGTTTGAATGTGCTGGTCTTTAATGAGCAAAAAATTATCATTATCAAACATTTCAGATAATACTCTAATTTTTAGGCATTCTGATTTTAAACTCAGAAAATACACATGGAAACCTATTAATTATAGTTCAAGTATTTTTATTTATCTTTTTTATTTTATTTTCCTTTCCTGGAACTTCCCTTCTTCTTTTAAAGCTACTTTTTTCTGACTGTGAGCACAAAATTTCTCCTCTGAACACAAAATACAATTTCTAATCCTTTTCCTATTCCTTACCATCACAAATACAATTATTTTCGGTAAGATAACTTCTTAGCCTTGACATCTGGTATATCCTCAAAATGATTATAATGTTAATTTAGAAGCTTGTTGGTTCTGAAACTGGATATTAAAAATAAATTATATTTACTGGCTGTCTAATTAACATAATCTCTTTTGCTAGCTGTAGATACTTTATAGATAATATTTTCTTAAGAGAATAAACTACAAAAAATTGCCAAAAAGCCCCCACTTTTCTCGGTACCTCGTCAAGTCATACGCAGGAATATAAATGGCTACCATCACAGAAGATCAATTTGGACTATAGATTTTGACATCTAGTGAATGCAAGCTTAAGAGCATACAGAAATTAGTCCCACACACTTGTCCCAAAGAGAGATGGGAAACTGACCACTATCATTTAAATCTGTAAATAAAGTTAAGGTGAGAGAACCATTAATAGTACACATACTTTTATGGTTATTCCATTGCTGATCTAGGTCAGGCTTTTGCAGTTGTCCAGGTCAGTGTTATACCAAGGATTGGGGAAAAGCAATTTACTCTGTCCTGATTGATTATTACACCAATTTTTCAGTTTTAATTGTTGGACTATTCCTTCTCCTTTCTCCAAATGCTTTAAGCTCTCAGAGATGAGAGGAGGCAGGCTTGGACCAGGTGTGCAGGCACAGGACCATGACCAAATCAAGCAACACAGCCTAACCTCCTCTAGTGACATTGCTCTCACTAATCCATTTACCACTAAAACGTTCTCTATACTTTTGTGAGTGTGTGTGGCCTGGCAGTATCCTACACACTTTAGGACAATAATGACAAACATCTGTAAAAATAACACAAAACTGCAATTAACACAAACAATAATGTTTTATTTTGTTATAGCTGTGAAACCAAGCTGAGATGTATGAGCTTTGTTATCACTCAAGTGATGTTTGTGTGAAAGTGATCTGTTTAATTTACAACATGGTACTAAATCATAATTAAGAAAACCAATTGGAATTTGAAATGTAAGGAGAATACTAACATCAGAAACTTTTCATTCTTTAACTATGAGCTTTCACAAAGTTAGATATGTTTCACAATGAAGTTATAAAGGAATGCATTTCATATGAGGAAACCAGCTATATGAAATGGCTTTGACACTAACAGCAATACCAAATGGATTTCCTTTCCCAAATATTCAGCTATTGAGGATGCAGGTTTTTTTCAGGCACCTTCACTTACAGATCTCATAAATGTGCAAAAGTCCCACTGTATTCTTGGACAGAAAATGATCTGTTAGCTAGCTTAATAGTGCTATAAAGTGAATTTGAGAACCTTCTGGCATCAATCCCCTGTTGCCAGTCAAGGTGAAATACTGTATGCCAATAACAGTGTCACTTAGCAATCATTCACGTGAGACTTCTGTTATAACCTCTTTTGGAAAAACTAGATATTCTATCAACAATCACAGAAAGAGCTGATGAAAAGCCTTCTTGGGTTACCAGAATTACCTGTGCCTGATTTACTCTGCTGCTTCAAGGACACTTCCACATGGAAGATGGAATCCAAAATTTGCACAGCAAGAGAAAGGTTAACTAATAATTTCTCCACCAGCACTTCCCTAAATAGTTTCTCTAATGCAGCCAGATGGGCAAGATATTTGAACCTCAGATTACTGTGACACAAAGAGTCTCTATGTGCACTAGTTAGTAAGGTATTTCTTAAATCTACTTCTGAATTATCACAATAAACTTGCATCTCAACCTCTTAATTAAGGCTAGGTCTGGTTAATAATTCAATCCCAGATAACCTGCTTAAGGGAAGCTCTTCTCAATGTAAGAGTGTGTCCTGGATGTACATGTACCTTTTTGTGAGAAAGAGCTACTTAATGTTTTTGTAAATGGCAACCATGATTTTGACGGCATTTCCAGTTAAATATGAGACACTGTGTATAAGATGAAAATAAGAACAGCAAACTGAAGAAACATTTAAAATTAAATTCACCACAAAAGCATTGAATCGCACGAAGTTGAGAAAAGGATGAACTAGTGTCTCAAGAGATCCCATGGCAATACATATTAGTATTTTCTTTAGAGATTATATATATAGAAGATTATATGTTTAGAATTTCACATCTCCATCTTATGTAGCTCTGTCATAACTGCAGTTAAATATCAGCAGTAGCATTTGGATTAATCTGTAATTTTACTTATTTTTTTAAACTAAGTTAAAACTCAGAGACGGAAAAGTTTTTATGAAGACAGATAAAACACCTTGTTTCTAAAAACATCAAGGGAATTCATCAAATGAAGGTACAAGAACAACACTGTTACAAAGGATAAATATATGTGCAATCATTTCATTGGTTTAACTCCAGATAATATCAATCCTTATTTTCCCCTCTCAGTTTCAGAAACTGTTCTATAAGGATCAATTTTCCTAAGACAGCCTAAAGCATACAGCAATCTCTTCATAACAGAAATTGTTATATCCAGTAGAGGCATTTGTTGCAGGTATTTAATGAAAAATTACTGCAAAATTACTGCAAGTCTTCATTGCCAACTGTTAGGAAACAAACAACAAATTTGTAATGCCCTTCAAAAATAGCACACTTCAGGAAACTACTAATACCTTTCTTTTTTTCAGGAAAATTATTATATTACCCTATAGATCCCTTTCCCTAAAATATTTTCTTTACTGATTCCTTTTCACAACTCCTTAAGTAAACAGTTATGGCTTCTTTTCAAAGCAATTTATTTATTTTTCTTTCTAAAGCCCATGAAATTTGAAAATGCATATAGAAAAGTGATGGGAGTACACAGTCCACTAAAGTTTACTTATTGTTGCTTTTAGCAACTACATCACTAGTACATATCCTGTCATTGATCTGCATGTGCTGAAGGACCTATTGAAATCAATGGAGACTTCTATGGGGAAAAAATAAATAATGAAAGGCAGGAAATTGTCTTCTAATGAAGAGATCTAAAGTCTGTCACAATCTCATTAGCCAAACAGCCTACACTTCCAAAGGGTTACCAATGTTAAGCTTAGTGTCATTCAGCATAAACCTGTGAATATGACTTTTAAACAGCTGCCACAAACCCAGACTCTGCTTTTCTGCACAGCTCTCCTCCCAGAACACAAAATGTAGCTTTATCATTTTGCTCTCCTTTCCCAAACATACTGTTAGATTCCCTAGGCACTAGATGACTCCCCCAGTCTTGTTCATCTTTAGCATTTCTGACTGATCTGAGGAAGAAAACATGCTTGGAATAGCAATCAGGTATGGAAGAGTATCATCACTAACAAGAAAGACCATCTAGGCTATCTGTTCATGAACAAAGCATAACAAAAAACTCTAAGCCGCACTTTCATATCCAAGTATCCACTACTTGGCCCTTCACAATGCTTAGAGGAAGCTTGGACTGTAACAGGAAGTTTATTCAAACTTTTAGAAAATTCTGTTTGATTTCTCCAACTACATTACATGAATCAAAGGCATAGGTAGCCAAAAGGAAGTTTCCGAATTCCCAGCGAGGGAGAATAATCCCATTAATCTTGTTACTGCTTCATCTTGCTCCACACACTGCCTTCTACAGAATTAATTTAAAAATTATAGTTTAAGTCACGAGATATAAAATTTAAATATCCAGTGATCTAAAGGATCATGAAACAGTTTTACTGGTTACTTTGCTCTGCATTACTAATATGAAGTCTTCCACTGCCATAAAACTTGACACAGGAAATATGTCTATACAGTTCTAGAGCAAACATTTGTTTCTCTTAATATATTCAAAAATAGTTTAAAAATACAAATTCCAAATACATTAAGAATCTTTAAAATGCTACTTTTCAATTTTTAAACAGATTTAAAATTCGAATTAAAAATATAATGCTTTCTGTGAGCATGAAACCGGACTCCGAAACACATCATGTCAGACCAACAATATTGTTTGTGAAATACGTGAAGCATGTGAGATTTGATGATAGTAGCGCCTCCTAGTGGAATACAGTAAAAATCTCTTTTAAAAAATGATAACCTGGATTTATACCAGAATAACAAGATCAGAACAGACATTTGTAGGTACATATGAAGGAGGAACATTCATAATACAATAAACCAAGAAAACCATGGCCACTTTGCATTCCTGTAAGATGTGAAGTGTTAAGAGCGAAAAATATTATTCATGCATTTTCAGAATGTTTACATTAGTACACATCCCTTGAAAGAAATCTTGGCAAAACTAAAGGCAACTGAAATTTACTGCTGACTTGAGAAAGAAAAAAAGAATCTATTCTATGTACAAAAACAACAACACAAAAATAATTGTTTCCAGATGTATGTTTGTTTTTAATTATTTATTGAGTTTTTCTGAAAGAGAAATGCTACAAAAGTCTCTTCAATAATTATAAACTCTGTAAAGGACACTAGAGAATTCAGTTTCTCAATTGACACTAGCCTGCCATCTGTTACCAAAAGGGCACATATGCTTTGGATTTATTAACGCATTTATCATGCCAGAGGTTACCCTGGCATGAATAGGCACTTCTGTAAATAACAGATATGTCGAGGAATTCAGTGTGTTAATGATTCAACTGAAGCATATTGTTCAAAAGAATTAAATACCCAGAATAATTAGACACTCTAACTTTAAACTGTGATTCTCAGCAGTTTCTTACACTATTTTTGTAATTACCTGGCTTTGACATGTGCAAAGTTAGATTTTTTTACATACGTATGAACTGCAGAAATACTGTCATGCAGATGACATTGCCAGCTTTGCTCTGTATTTTCATATTCTTTGCAACTGCACAAATGGATAGTTGGTATCAAGAGAAAAATTCTGTAGGAAATCTGTGTATCCTTTATGCAATGAAGCATGAAGTAATTGCATTGAAAACAGTCTCTGATCTTGCAGACATTCCATTTGCCCAGCATAACTTCTAAATAATTGGCTTTCATATAAGCGGAAACCAGAGGAGCTTGGAAATGAAAGTTCACCCAGCAAGTTACAGAGCTGGATTTCATGAGAACTATTCACCACAGATTATCCAGTTTCATTTCTGTTTTGTAGGTGAAAGTGAGAACTTGGCATTAATCAAGTACTATAACTTTATCATCTGTATTAAAGTGTTTCAGGTATACATTCTGTCTGGAAGTATCTGTGATCACAGGATATCGAAATCCTTTTATCTAAAAAGCTATCTTGTCTGGTAAGTGTAAAGAAACTTTTGTCTCTATTATCTGTCATTTTAACTGGTCCATCAGACCCTTCCATTAGTATTTAAGCTTTAAATTGTAGACCTTAGCTATGCAACTACTCCAGGAATTTCCAAAGGACATGCCCTGTAATACTACACCCCCTAAACTACAACCACTTGGTGAAGATAATTATCCCACCTTACCTCTTCTATATTACTATCTCCATAAAGAAAACAAAACTATCTGAAGGAGAGGGTGGGCCAGATGTCAGGAAAAAAAAAAAAAAAGAAAGATTTTTTCCTGCTTCTCAATGACACATCTTTTTCAGAAACAGCAAGTTCTGCTAAATAGCTGAGGGACTACTGACAAAGAACGTCTTGCAACTCTTAATTTCAGGCATGCTCTTTGGAGACAAACAGAAAACTATCCATGCTGTCAAGGGGAAAGTACTCACAGCTTGCTCCCCATTCATCTAGTACTTTTTTTTCCACAAATATTTTTTGACTGATTATGAAGGTGACTAACCTTCCCAAACATTGTGCATGTGCTGTGACTCAAAATGTTGCGAAAAATGTTAATGTATCCTTTATCTTTGTGATAAAATCCCAGAAAGTATCAAATATTTCCATCATCTTGCAAAGTTCAGTAGAACATGCTAGCCAACCAATTTTGGATGCCACTAGCTTTTTTTCTCCTCTCAAATATTCCGTTTCCTTTCCATGATCTCCATCCTTTTACACTTTGTAGGATTTACAACATTTATCACATATAAATTATTGAAGTGATGATGTTAAAAAAAAGTCAATGATTTTATTTATTAACAGTGTGAGTAGCAGAGGGGAAGTAATCTCTGAAATAGTATCATACAAATGAATTATAGAAGTGACTTAGAACTTTCCTTTTATTTGAGTACAAATAGCATTAGATCTAATTGAATTACACGTTAAGAGCATCCTTATATCCCTTAGCACCATACAAATTCACACATTGCCATCTGTCTCACATATGCTAATTAGTCATGCCAGAATGAAAATCTGTTTGCAATCACACTCTGAATTCCAAATTCTTGAAAGATAAGTTTACTTTACATGCCTAAGACTTCAGATTTGGCTAGGTTTATTGAGAGGGAGGGTGGCTGGGAATCAGGTTTGTGTACGTATATATTCCAATTAATTTTGGTGTTTAAATTCTGACTTCGCACTGTGTCCTACCCCATAAGGTCTCTGTAAGGAAGTAAAAGATGTCTTTACAAAGTAAGAGGCTGTGTAAAAAAATGAATAGGCTAAGAAATGAAGAAACTTGAATTGAAGAAAGATAAATACTTAGCACATTGTCTTAGTTGATTAATTTAAATTAAGCTCGTTGCTTTCCAACAGTTTATCTAAAATAACAAACAAGTGGGCAAGGAGCACATGCTGTTTGCACATCTGCCCTTGAACCCCTGAACATTATTTTCTACTTAAGAGATAATCATGAAGAAAGAATTTTAAGAAAGGTGTAAAACTCCATTATTCAAACACAACAAGCTAATATTCTTCGCACAATTATGCTACTTCACGTATTACAAATGTGCAATCAGACCTCCAAAATTTAAAATCTCAGGTCATTTAAGTTTATTTGCAACATATCACGTCAATTTCAAGAGTATATTTTCAGCTTCTTTAATAAGGCAGAGCTACTTTCTAAAGAAATCCCATAAGCAGCGCTTAGCACCTGAAATCCTGCCTGGAATCATTGTGGTTTCTTTATGGTCAGCATAACTGCATTTAAAATACAGAAATTCTGTTACCACCTTCAGAAAATCCAGTTAATGAGTTTGGAGTCAAAAGTCACTTGGTTGGTAATTGCTATTCATTAATCAGGCTGAAGTAAAAAGTCAGTTTATCTTTTAAGAGTCCACTGTCCCACCAGATTAATAGAAAATGTCTTAACCTCATATTGAGATTCTTACTGTTCAAATATATAAGCAGTGGGTGGGGTCTTCCTCACGCCTTACATACATAATGTTACTCAAAGAACTTGAGGATCAAAACCACATATATTTCTAAATATACAAGATTAACTCAACACATTTTTAAACCAAATCAGCTACATTAAGACACACATCCAGATATGTGGTTTATCTACCTACAGTGCATAGAGGAATGCAGAAAAGAAACTACCAAAGTAGAGCTGAGAAAAAGTATTTTGGAATCCTTTTTTATAATTGAGTTACTCCTGAGGAAACTGAACAAAATGTTATGATACACTGCCTATGTTTATTATATGAAGCTTGAGTAGAATTTCACAATAGTTCAATTACAAAATTTACAATATATTCAAATTTCCTAGTTCTGAATATGCTTTAGATATATCTGGATCTCAGGGAAAGAAAAGTCATGCAAGAGAAAAAATTAAAAGAAATATCTGTTTCCATGCTGTGTTTATTTAGCTTCCTCTTTTAGTCATAGTAATTGCAAACCTTTGCCTGTCCACATGTACATTTATATATATATATACACCCTCCCATGAGGTTATGTTATTATACAAATAGAAAAAAAAAAAGCCACCATAACTAAAATATCTGATACTCACAGCAGTGACTATTTTAATATCACCGTGCTTTTGTACCTTGTGGTATTTCTAGCTGCATATTAATGAAGCTGAAGGTCAGATGCCACTAATTACAACCTATGCACTCTGGCCAGAATACCACTACCAAATACTCATGAGTGGAACTCTTAATGCCATTATGCAAATGACACTTAAGTGCAGAAATAAATTAGAAATAGTGGCATCTAAAGCAGCATATTAACAGGAGGTAAATTAATAAATATATTCAAGAAATTGAAGTTAATAATTATTTTTCAACAGTAATCATTGCTGAATAATATGTGGAAAAAACAAAATCTTTTTACTTGTAACAGAGTAAGATTTCCAGTATCTTGCTAAAACATATTAAACAATATTTCTGGAAGGAAGTAGATCTGATTGATAGTATATTAGAATAAATATTAATTAACTATCCTGACCAGTAGAAAAGTAAAGAACAGATTCTCAAATAATTTGAAAGTATATTGAATTAATTACACAATCATTTGGCTGCTTTTACCCTAAAAGCCTTCAGAAGGAAAATCTTGCCAATATTTGCAGCTATTCTTGTGGCATATGATGAATGGTCATATTCGATTACTTCAAGATTTTCTATTTCTATAGCCTCTAGAGTTCTAGTCCAAAACCTTCAGTGTGCCTGAAGGTATTCAAAACATATTTTTAATTTCTTATGATGGGACAGAGAAATCCTTTGATGACATACTTTGACTTGAAGCATCTTTTAATGTTTACTATGCTGCATGAAACTGTCTTAATATAGTACCAGTCTAATTTTAAAAGAAGCTTGAATGATCTTTTAAAGTGCTCATAATATCTTCTGTTCTTCCAAATTTACAGTATTTCAGTGAAACACTTCTCACTAGTGGCTTTATTATATTTTCATTTGCTCATTGTTTAGAGAGTATTGACATGCTTCTAGGAAGTACTGATATTATGTAGAAAAAAAAATCAATCAATGAGAAATTATTTTCGTGTGAATTTTTTTAAATATAGCTTTGTATAGTTTTGGGGTTTTTTCATTTTTTATGTTTTGGGGTTTTTTTTATTCCATACCTGTATGCCATGTAAAGTTCAAGTTTGCACATTCAGTATTAGAGGCCTTAAGAGGGTTCTAATTATGCCATTCTGTGGCATTTTAAATGGTATTGTCCGTACCTTTCAAATAGTAAGCCACCCTCACCTGTGTTGATATTTTTGTCTTTGTCAAAGCAAATTACAGCCACCATAGAAGATGCTCTAGCCTTTAAAACATTTTTTAAAAGGATTTGGCTTAAACTGCTAGAAGTTTTGGTCATTGTCTAGGTTACAGTTAGGAAGAGTTTGACCTATTGTATAAATCATTCAGATATATTAGTCAATAATATAATACTTGTGTTAGGACCTGCAAATATTCAATTTGTTCCATCCAAGTATTTTCTCACTGTTACGAAGGAAAGCAACAGATCCCTCTTGACTACAGAAGCAAAGCAGACTTAAGTATATTTAAAACAACAAATATACTGTCCTAACCCAAACTCTGACCAGCACACAGCTACCTAACAAGTACACACACAAACATGTGACTTGCTTCATCTTGTGTTTCCTTTTTTGCCAGCCAGGTGTTTCTGCTTTACCACTTTACCCCTTTTGAAGAAATAAATAAATTAGAATATTGTACCATCTTGTTGGTGCCACAAGCCATTGTAGCTTATCCACACAGCTACTTTAGAGTTCCTCAATAGCTTTACTTATAAGCAAAAGTGGGGTTTAGTACAGCTTTTATTGTTTGCATTACAATTAATTTCCCCTGTATACAAAACAGAAAACCAAAGAGGTCTAGTAGAAAATAGGAAGGAGCTAAAACCCTGAAGCATAAGCATGCTGATGTTGGAAAGCAAAGTTGCTATATTGATCCATAATGAATACCCAAGGCAATAAACAGCTTAATAAGTAAAAAGAAAAGCACTAGAATATTCCCTTTATATAACTAATCCACTGACATGCGATTCACTAATTATCTCCATTTGATCTTCTCATAGACTATAATTGACTGCAGATGGAATGTCATAGAAAGGCACACAGAAAAGTAAGAAGTTATACTTGAGACCTGGTTATGCTAGGTTAGTGTTTGCAGACAGTTAAGCATGTTCTTTTTAAGAGCATACAGGCATAAATACAATCTCTGTTTATTTCAGTAATTTGGACAACTCACCCTATTATTCCAAAGCACAGTTGAAGTAATTCCAAATAAATTTCTACACTTCAGCTGGAGGCAACCTGAACAGGGTGATTTCAGAAAGCTTAGCAAGTACTTTTATTTTGTGGTAATAAGCAGAAGTGCAAGCCTAGAGGGCTTCGTAAAAAAAAAAAGGAAGAAAAAAAATTTCCTTGTACATAACAGGAACTTTTTAAGTCATCATAGTGATGGACTAAAGTGAGTAACAATTTGCAAAGGTCTCATGACATAACAATATCAAAGATATTGATTACATGAGCTGCAAAAACACTGAAGGGCCAAATTGCCTTGAGCAACATACAAAGGATACTATAATCACCTGTCACTGAATAAGCTTTGTTACTATTTTCCTTTTCATTCAAAACTGAAATTATTTACATAACATTAAAATTGTTACCCTTTGTAACAGCTCTAAAAAGCAGCAAACACAGCTCTAAATATCTTCCAACATTATGCAACAATGCCAACTGCAAACTGGCACTCAAAGCTAAAATCAGTTTAAAAAATGTAACCTTTTTATTTACCTTGTATAGTTATATGTGCATTTAAATTTGTACTTTCTGATTGAAGACAACCTGATTATTCTATAAGGTGGACACTATACAAAGTACAAAATGATTGAAAAAAGATGAAGGTATGTACTACATATTAACAGGTACACTAGAACAAAGGAGGCAGGACTACTGGAAATCTCAATAAGTGGCTTTTGTTAAGTAAATTGCATTAGGATTTTTCTTTTATATGGTATGGTTATATGCTTTTTTTAGTACTAATGTAGAAGTTGCTTAGTCCAGTTCTTAAATACAAAAAAAGAACTTGTATTAAATTGTCGTATTTAGGTGTAAGGTACCATGTTACCTTGTTATCAGAATGAGGACTTTCTTATATAAGATAACGAACTATGGTAATTAGACAACATTCTTTATTAATTCTATTTCTTATTTTATAATATTGCTGAAATAATTAATGGTACTCACAATTGTTGCTGCCTATAATTCTTTCATCCACAGTGTAAAAGATCACAGTAAAAATTTTGCAGCGTAAGCCTATAAACATTTTTAACATCTCAATTCATGACCAAGATTACATTCTTCCCTTTTAGTTACCAATTCATAAAAAAAATATTAAAATCTCTTCTTCCTCACTCAGATGAGCAACTTAACAGTAAGTGAACAGATTGCAACGTTTCTTAATATAGTCTGGCTTAATTATAATGAGGTGTTTGAGCACTTGCTCAAATACTGCTATGTACTACGAACTTCTACCTCAGCTACCAGATCAAGAAGTTGCTCACAGTACCAGTTAAGTAGATTTTCATTGCAAAATTTAAAAAATTGCCCTCTACATTTATAATTGCACAAAGGAATGAATAGATTTTCACATCAATTTTCTTTTAGCAAATTACAGAGGTCAGTCTCATTGCTTTAATCTTAATTAACCACAGCGACTGAACACTGAAATTCATAGAAACTCCCCACTTTCAACATGCACTGAGAGCAACATAAGTAGCTGAAAAAAGTGTTCTTGCTACTCATCTTGAAACCTATAAATGCATATGTTTCTTGTTTTCTCAGCAAGTTGACAACACTCTGTGCTAATAGACTGTAGGTCATAAAACGCCACAGATTTTATCTTTTTTTTTAATGTTGACAAAGATGGTCTTGTCAACTGACTAAAAGAAATTAAAAAAATTTATTTTAGTGATTCACTAGTAAAAGTTTTCTTTAAGCCCAGTAGGTAGGCATATTTTTGTGCTCTGAAGGTGAAAAGCCTCTGTGTTACTAATAAGCCTTCATAGCACCAAAAAGCAAATGTATTTGAAATGAAAAAATTACTTTATATGGCATGCTACTGTATAGGGAAGTAAGGGAAAATCCAATCTCAAGACAATTTTCTGAAACCAGAAAGAAAACAATGCAATTGCTAAGAAAGCAATCAGACACTTTCTTATGATACCTGTCTTGATTTTTAATAGATAGCTCTATCTCTCAAGACACAATATGATATCGAATATGATTTTTTTTCCTGAGTACAAAGAATTTTAAATCGTTTCTTTTATAATGTAAAAAAAAGTAGTAATTTACATTTAAGATATGCAAGGAAGAAAAAAATACTTGTATTGAAACTGCAAAATCTATTTTTCTTGCTTTTCTGCATACAAAATGGAAAGTACTAATACATCTAAGGAATGTGTATTCATAATTATTCCCCATGTTTAGTAAACCTTTTGTCTACTGGAAAGTCTAGAAAGTCGGTATTATTTTCCTTTAAAGATAATTATTAAATGTAAAGATTTAATTTTTTTTTTTCCTATCCCATTAGCATGAAAGCTAAAATTACTTGGAATTATGGGTCATACTAAAAAGCATGAGAAAGGCAAACCCCCAAAAAGTATACTCTTTCATATTAACACCTATCTTAATTGCATAAACTACAAATAACTGACGTTTCTGGAGAATAATAATCAATTAATAGAAGTCTGAATTCCATTCGTACCTATGATCCTGAGAATAGAATGACCTGTAATTTTATTTTCTAAAGAATCATTAAAAAGACTGTTGAATTTTCATTTCATTTCCACAAAACACATTTTGTCTTTAGAGTCTTAATTGCTTTTGCAATACCATACATTATTATCTGAATTTGTAAGCAAGCTGGAAGTAAAAATCAAAAGGAAATTCTCAGTGCATTAGTTGAATATGGCCAATACTAATCTAAAATTTGGTGAAACAGTGTACTAGGTCCAGCATTATTTTGCTGCATTGCAATTATATCTTCAGAAGCAGATTTTTTCGTTGATTTGTTTTTCCCCTCTCTAAATTCAGTTTAAAGGTATCTTAATAATAGAAATATATAATGCTATGCTATAGCTGAAATATTTTTTCCCCCGTCTCCTACTTCTCCATCATGAAACAAACAAAAAAAGAAAACCCAATACATTTAAGGGGAATCTATTAAGAATTTATAGAATTTACTTGCTCTAAATATATATCATTATGAAACTTACAAGTACTTTGAAAGCCAGGTGAAATATTTACTCTTTCTCTTGACTCATATTCTTGCACAGTTCATTACCCATATATTTTGTCAACTCACAAAAACACACCAGAAGATAAGTAAATAATACATGGAAAACACTATTATTGGATCAATATATTCTGTGAGATTTTAGTAAAATCCCTCAGAAAATTGAAGCTGAACAAAAGATTCCAGCAAATATATTTAATATATATTTGATACAGGTGACATATATATTTAATACAGATGACATATGCCATAATTCTATTTATATAATCCAGGATTACCATGTAGCAGCTGAAAACCTATATAAAGAAAGGTGACTTTTTTGTTCTAGTGCCTGAGGGGTGATTGAGGTCCTGCACTTCTCAAAATATGGTTGTACAGAATGAAAAATAGATTCTTTCCTCCAACTTGTCATTTTCCCCTGTCCCCCAAATATTATTCTCTAAAAGGATAAAGAACTTTTAGACACTAATTATATAGAAATGAGTGCTAATCTTTTGGCATTGAGATGACAAAATGATTGTGCAACATCAGATATTTTCGAACTTGATTTATAAGGAAAATAAAAGGTACTGTAAATGTCAAAAACGAGAATGACCTATCTCATGGATCAGTGTTTATACTACAATCTACTTACAGCATTATTCAAATAATTCTCTGAATACAGAATAATAATTTTGTTCATACTATGTAAACTTCTGAGCTTGTCATGGAACAAGTGTAGCAAGGATACCTTCACAAATTATTAGAACACTGGAAGTGTTTTAACATGTTTTCAACATTCCTTGGCAGATAGGTCATGATGCTTGAGGTTAAGGAACTATTTTATTGATTCTTTTCAGAGGTATTAATGATGAAGAAGCACAAGATACATCTAAAACAAGGTACTAATGTCCAAAACCTAAATAACTTCTCAAAATCTCATGTGCAATTTGTTTCACGTTTTTACATCCTAAACCTTCTCTTCATTCAAACTGCATCAGTGTCACCATTTCATCCCACGTTTCTGTGGCAATTTTTGAGAGGTTTAATTCAGGTATTTTTGTGGATTACTGCATAATATGGACTCCAGGCTATCATTTGTTTTCACAGAGAAAAGGAGCAGCCCAGTGGTGTTCCCAAAAATCCTATTCAGAAGGAAAAAGGACTAAGACTCTGACTCAATAAAGAAGAAATTAATATGAAAGCACAGGCAGACACAACTATTAAATTAGCATGTATGAGTATAACAGCCCTACTAAGAAAGGGAGCCACTATATTCAATTACTATCAATTAAATAACTGGAGCTAAAAGAATAAACAAGTATTTGGTCTTTTGGTGATGGACCACATAGCATGTACATACTGATGAGGTTTGGTTCTTTTGCACTAGATTGGCAATTTTAAACAGGGGTATATGGGTTAGCAAAGATGCAGTGAAAATAGCAAATGACTTCCAAGACAAACACAAGAAGTATTTAATTTCTGACTTCAAAGTAGTTAAATTTATTAGCAACATGGATTTGAAGCCTTTTCAAGCCTACTCTAACCCAGTAAAGACCTTCCAATCAGTGCAAGTCAACCATCCTCATCGCTTCTGATATCTGAGTCAATGTCACTTTCAGCACTTGTTTTTTCTGTGTATTGTTTCATAAATAATACATGCAAGTCTAATCCTGCTCAGACTATGTCAGACAAAGCTATTTGACATTGCTTGCTTTCTAGAAAAGTGATTACTGCCCTTCCCAACCCGCTCCTCTGCCCCCTCTCCAGTAAAGTAAAGCTTTGTGGGAAATGTATTATTCCTGGTCAAGAAAAGACTATAGTAGATACAGAGTGAAGGACATCACTCCAATACAAAAGAAGGGAAAAATATGTAAATAGTATGACTGGAGAAGAATGACTAAGAAGTGCAAAGCAAGCTAAGAGTACATGTGCAAAACAAAAGAGCTGATACAGATATCACTGGTGACAAACTTATCAATCTCTACTATCAAATGCTAAGGTTCACAAAGCTGGAATCTACTCTTTTCAGTGCTTACTGTCATGTTCACTGTCCCTTCAACTAGGGAATTCGCAGACTCTCAGATCTAGAAGTGAAGGAGTCTTGCAGGTTTTACAAACTGTATAGTCATGTATTTGATTTGCTTGGCAAAAGACCACTTCACTTGTGACATTTTTTTCTTTCCTTACACACTCCCTTTTCTAACACACTGTAATCATTCTTTGGGGACAGCAACAATCTTGATAATTGGGAAATTGCTAAACTTAAACTATGGCTGAATGAAAATATTCCTTTTAATAAACTAGTCCTTCACAACTTGTATTTGCTTTTGCAGAATACTTGCTTTTCATCAAAAAACAGGAACTGAAACTTACAGCAAAAAAAAGTCACTCAGGAATTTCTCAGTTTTGTTACTCAATTTTTTAAAACCATATTTTCTTGAGAATCATTATTTCCTGGTGAGTTCAAACCTAACTCAATAAGCTATTACTTTTATCTCTAAAAGAGGTACAAAGATAATACTGTCAGGACTTCTCCAATAGAACAATATATATACCAAACTCAAAATTAAGTACTCGAGAAAAAGAATTTTATGAGGATAAATAATACAGTAACACAAGTAGTTGCACAGTATTTCAAACTACACATGTTCATATGTTAAAGCATCTGGCTCTGTGAATATCATTGATTGATTAGTCTTCGAAGTACACAGAGGAGAAAAGTAGCTCAAGTCTTTAGAAGAGTAATGTAAGTAAGCAGCAGAAAGTGTTCTAATAAATGTTTTCTTATTTTACAAGCAGTCCCAGTAATTTGCAACACGATTACTTTTATTCAGCCTGAGAGGTCTTAGTGACTATCCAAGTTGCTGAAATAAAGTACATAATACCTTAACATGGCACTGAATTGTACATTACATAAATATCTTGTTGCAGTGGTAGTTGGTACATTTGAAATATCATTTATATGGTTCCACACATTTCCCAAATGGCACATCAGCTCTTAATTCTTGTATTCTTCATTCTGAATTCTATTACTGGCAACAGGACTTGTAAAGAGGTAGTAATTACCTAATCATACATTTGTTGAGTAATCTGGTTTAGAGTTAATTAAATGGTAATTAAGCTCGCTTCTTGTAGATTTAAGTACCCTTTAAAAATTGGAAATGTATTTAACATACTCTATTAAAAACAAATGAAATAGCTTGCATTAAGCAAAAGAATGTTTTTATCTCATATATGCATAAAAATGCAGAAACACCATGACTAATATATGAAAAGATGTAAACCAGGGAAGGCAGACACCAGTGTCAAATATTTCTAACAAAGTTTTAGAATAATCTGGTTAATCTTTTTTTCAAAGCAGTTATTTTCTGCAGATGTTGGGCCACCAGCTCTATGTGCTTAAATTCAAACAAGTAAATGACCATGCTCTCTTTAATCTTTCTGCCTGTTGACTTTTTTCCTCATAAATCGTATCTGCTCATTGCCCACTGACTGTAGAATTGCTAATGTATCTGTTTTAAAAAACACTGCAAACTAAACGATGCATTAAGACAGAGCAACTCTCAGGCAGAAAGTCAGCTATGTTACATTGACTAAGGACAACATGCAAGGTTCAAGCCTCCTGGTTAGTGCCATGATTTACAACAACAAATTGTGAAACCAGCAGAATTTAGGCAATGGCTCTGTTTTTCTGTGCGTGTTATTGTGAGGAAAAGAACCAGTAGCAATTACTAATTACAGGCAGCATGAACCACAACAGGAAGAAAATTTGGACATCCTGATACTTCCCATCTTCCTCTCCTTCTCCCAAATGCAAAGCTCTAACCTAACTTTCCTTGCTCTAAGTTAAATGGCATTTACTTCAGTTTTTCTGCTTCCTTCATTTCTTTTGCCTAACAATCTTCCCTCTGACTATGCTCTAAAAATGCTTTTCCTTTAATGTCCTTTATGTCTTCAGATGTCTTTCCATTTAGCAGTAAAGTTCATCCAGCAAAAGTAAAATAACATACATCTTTGTGAAAGCACGTTGTTTGTAGCTTCTACATTGTTTTTGTTGCTACAGGAACCACATATTACTTTTTACTCAATAGTGCTTGGCACAAGACTCCTACTCTATGCTGGCCATAATAAAAAGAATTAGTACATAACTAGGAAAATAAGTAAGTTGTCCTTCAGTGTTGCACTTGAGATAACATATTATGTTCCTAACAACACAGATCTTGCCTACTGGTAATGGGAGCCTGTAGTGCCTGGTATCAGGGGCTTTATAGCAAAGATGCTGAGGAAATTCCTTATAAAAACCCACCAAAACATTTATTAATTGAAAACTGTATGTTCTAGCAGAAAAAAAAAAAATATTTATTTCCAATATTTCATTGAAATATAAATACATCAGGCGCCAGAAAAGTTCACTCCAGTGCAGAGTGGAATATTTCAATTCTCAATTGGACTGGCTGTGATTACAATTGCTTAGAGCCAACTACGTCATGTCCTTGCTAAGGTTCATTATCATTTTGCTGCTACATACTTTAATATTCAAGTTGCTGAACTTTGACCTATGCATGTCCTCCTATCTAGCTAGATCTGTGCTTCAAAATCAAACCTTTATACTGTGAAACTCAAGATCTAAAAGATCGGAAACGCCCAGCAGATAACTAAATCCGGGTCTCCCTCTCTCTTCCCGAGTATTTTAACTGCTAAGACTACACAATCAACATCAGGGTCTCTGGATCTCAACTGAGATTTGTACTCTATGCATGTGTAAAGGAATCCATAAGTACAGACATTGCAGAGTTACATTTTATTCCACAACCAGGTACCATAAAATTTGGACATTGACATGATTTAGATTCCAGGTACCT
The DNA here is from genome assembly GCA_013399015.1 of Galbula dea. Classification (NCBI taxonomy): domain Eukaryota; kingdom Metazoa; phylum Chordata; class Aves; order Piciformes; family Galbulidae; genus Galbula; species Galbula dea. Next base: position 1,679,696 of record VWZX01008629.1, on the reverse strand, counting down.
GACACTGCATTAACCTCCACAAATCAAGATTAAGTGGCACACTGGGTTCTGTAGAATAATTCAGTCTAACAGGAATTTAAGCAACTTTTTAAATAACGTATGAAATTCTTATGCAGTGTTTTTAAACGAAAATCTATTTTCATTCTCAGAAAGTGTTGTGATTTTCAAATGAAGATTCAATATTCTATTTGTTTACATAGCAGCATAAAAGGATTCTCTGATGTTACTAAAGTCCATTGGATTTTATTTTTTTCTCCAGGCAAAATGGTCCAGAACATTTTAAACACAAATAAAATGGCTGTTAGTAATAAGACTGAGTTACTATGAATTCTTCTTATAAACTTTTATTATTAAAATAATCGTACCATGGTGATACAACTACTACCGCTTGGTGTAACTGCCTGAAGTAGTTTTTCCTTTCTAGAGGTATAGTAACGTGATATTTTACAAATAGTGTGGAAGCTGCATTCATGTGAGTATTTGAGAACATATACTGGCAGTCAAGAATGACCATTTTGGGGTATATTTTTGTAACAAGTTTGCGGGCTCAATTTCATTGAGCTACAGCACATTAAACAATAAATAAAACAAGAAGTTATTTGTTGGTTTTGTTCTTGTTTCGTGTTTTTTCCTTTTTAATATAGTAACCAGCAACAGCTATTTTTTCTACTCCAATACAAAAACTTAAACTGAAATTTTTGATTCTCTGACATTTAAGCTAGCAAAGAATACTTATGACAACTTGAAATTGTATTATGATGATAGAGTTTGTTCACTGCACAATAGTATTGGGGCACTGTAACATTGCCATTATTACTACTAGCAAGCTATTTGATTAAACCAGTAACCTATCACACATATACTTGATCTGCCATACTAAAAAAAAAAAACCGGGGGGGATTATCATTGTAACATGCAAAAATGGGATAATAATAATGTAGAGAAGGGTATAAAATTACAACTACTATTCATTTGCCAGTGGACAATAAGAGTCTGATACTTAAAACTATTGCATCTAGAATTCACTAGCTCAGCACAAGGTATATATTGTATATTGTATCACTATTATATTGTATTTGCCAACAAGTATCTTAGTAGAGGACATAATGTGGTTTCTGTAGGTTTTTTAGTGATGACTATTTACATATGCCTGAGGGTACTAGTGTTGGCATTCGACTCTCTCATAACTTACAATCTATCACAACCATTGCCATAATCTGTCCTACTGATGACAGCCTCAATACTTAAACAACAGGACAGTTTAACTTAATCTTGCCATTCATTAGGGGCGGGGAAAAAAAAGTTAAGAACTCAGAGTACAAGGCAATTTATTTCTAATGTGGTTTTACAGCTCCAGTTTGTATTCTTCACTGTCTGACATTTTCCATGTCGTATGGTGCATTTCCCCAAGGAAAGTAAATCAGCTTCTCTCCTGGCATGCAAGCTTCCAAATACACAAAAAAAGTGCTTTGTTTGAGAGCAGAAGTACTGTATAGTTGTTATGGTAACTGGATGTTAAAAGGAAACACATAGTTTTTGAGGTGCATCTGCTTAATTCCCAAATAAATTCTTCACCCCAGCTGCCCTCAAAGGAATGTTTTTACATCAGTCTCTTGCAAGATGCAAAGAGAGACTTCCAGCTGAGAAGCTTAGCACAGCTCCCACTGGCTCAATGAAAAGGATGATCCCTTTACTTCAGCTGGTAGAGTTGCTGTTTACGAGCCACAAGAGTCCTTGCTTATGTCTCAGTTCTGTTAACTTAAAGGGTGAATACATTCCAAGCCCAGCTGAGGCAGTGCTCAGTGATTGTATGGTGCTATAAAATTTAATTGTACTTGGCAGGATTAGAGCATCCTCTTTTCCTCCCGAATGTACATACAAGAATAAGTTCCAATGCAGGTATAAGGTCCTGCACAAATAAGGGAAAAGCATAAAGGGAAATCCATCTGGCACATGCAAGGAGAACATGGGCTGGAAAAGGCAGTGCTTGTCTTTTTTTCTCACTGTATTGTCAGATTCTGTCAAAGAAGTTTTAAAACAAAGCTGTGAACTAGGAATTTGTGGTCTTTCATATTTTTAAGGCCAGTAACACTTGAATCATCAATAACCAACAACATTAACTTAGTGTCTTTGGTGTGTGTGTAGGTTTATTTAACAGCACTGCAAAGATGCAGGTTTTGGTTTTTTTTCTTCTAGAACACACAGCACTTGAATATGCAACATATAAACACATATAGACAAAAGTACACATGAAGAATATTCATACTAGTGAAAAGCTACACCAGGACTAATGATTTTGTAGGGGAAATGCGGTCAGTCAAACAACAAAAAGATCATCCAGTGATTCAAAACTACAGCTAAAGAGCCAGGTAAGATTTCTAATGTTGATAACACAGACATACTAAGTAGTTATTTCAAAGGAACATTTACCATCAAGCACAGACTGAAGTAAAACAAAGTTACTGAATGTGCCAAGAATCACACATTTTTATATTAACTGCAACAGTAATTAATTATCTTCTCAAAGCTAATTAAGCCTTTACTGAAAGGGCTCAAAAAACACAAAGCCCCCTGTATCTTGTTGAAATATGAATGGCTTGAGAAAAGTTAAAATATTATCTAACAATAAGTTTCAGCAGTCAGAAGTAGAAAAACTAAATCCGGATTCAAGTAAAGCAGAGTTCAAAGTATGAGACTTTTAATGACACATTGCATTGTAGCTACTAAAAATACACATATGTCTTGTATGTGCAAAACTTTAGTTTTGCATTCAAAGATCTTGAAGTCTTAGCAAAGGTACAAGGCATCAGTATTACTCTGCAGTCTTTAAAAAAAAAAAAGAAAAAAAGAGAATCAACATGTATGAAAAAGCCCAGTAGAAGGTGTTACTTATATTGCAGGTCCATGATCTTTTCCATTTTACCTATTTTAACACCATCTTTCTGTTTTCAAGGCTGCTTTGAAAGATGGGCATCAGATGGCTGTTTATGCATGTAAACAGTGTGCATCTTTAAAAACCTCTAAATTATTTCTAGTTTATAAATATTGCCAACTTTCTGCACCTGCACTGAATCAAACCAGATTTTATATAAGGAGGAATTGTATATCCACAGATGCATCTTAACATTAAAGTCCATTTCATTTACATGACCCTGGAGCCTTGTCCAAACAAGCTCACTTGAGCTTCACCCAGATGGTGGCCATTTGCTTCGGCTTCATTTATTACTATTCCCTTAAGTTAAGGCAGACAGCCAGCTGGCAGAGAATCACAGATTTTTTTTTTTATTTTTTTGCTTTAAAGATTACATGTCTTCATCACTGCATGGTAGATGTAGGAATGACAGTTAAAAATGTGCTAATGTTTGCATCATTTTCTTGTTTAACCTACTGTGTACAAGCTTGTTTTGTGTCTTAAAATATATACATATATTAATAGACACAGCCAGGAAAATTGACGCAAGAGCAGAAAGGAACTGCCCTGAATTTTCAGAACACTAGTGTTGCCTTCTAGGCCTAAAATAAAACTCCAAACTGTAACAGAAACTAGTACACGATAAAAAATCATGAAGAAATAAGCTTTTCAGCAAACTCTTGTTCTAACTACTTCAGCAGATTCATATGAAGCTTTTTCATTATAAAATACTCTACTATGGTAGCAGTAGTCAACAGATGAATGAAATGTACCCACAAAAATATTTATTTAAACTTTCACAAGGTTTGACATTTTGTATCTTAGCTACACACAAGAAACGTAGTAAGCCCTGCCTGCATGCAGCTGACACATATTAAGCTGGAAATGTTTACTGGTGTGTAATTTTGACTGTTTATTTCACCTTCTGCTAAAACACACTACCTACATTCCTTGAAAATTTATGTTTAAAATAACATTCATTAAATGTCAGTAGCATAATATACTAAGTCCACAATCATCACACAATTTTATTATCATAGTATTTTCCTCAAGACAACTCTTGTTATTATATGCAAGGCAGAGCTATGCCCATTCTTAAATAAAAATACCTCCCTCAAAAGCCACCTAAAGACAATGTGATTATTATACAAGGTACACACTAGCAGATATAATATATGCCTAGCAGTTTGTAATCAAGTTTGTGCCAAGTTAACCACCACTGCCCTACTATGGAAAAAATTTAAGTGACTACTTTATGACACTAAATAATATCAAATAAATTTGTGTTAGACAGAAAACAGGCAATGCATATTCAAGTATCCATTATTAAAATAAATATAACCTCTTATATTTCATCAACACTAATGCTATAAATACTTAAAACTTGTATTATTTCCCCAAATTATTAATTTTCAGGTAGCTATTGAATAGAAAATCAAACCACTAAATGACACTAGCTTTTTTCATAGATCAAGTAGAGAGCTACTTACTCATTTTAAGAAAACTGCTGAACCTTTAAAAGTGTATTATTTCATATAAAGGCAAGCAAGTCCCTAACAGGTTTAGAACACGTATGACCAACTTTGCTAGATTTCTTTTCTTCAGAATGGTAACTATGATAAGTCTACATCCAGAGTTTTATTAAATGCAAAAAACTTCACTGAACAAGGTTTCCAGTCACTTCCACATGTAAGTTACATAGCCAGTCAGAGCCCTAACTTTAAACTTCAGCAAGCAGAAGGAAAAAAAGTTACCTCACATCAAACAGCAACAAAAGCACACATGAAAGTTGCACAATATTCCTACTGAATTTTACTGTGAACTTACTTTAGGCATCTGGATTAGTTTCTCCTCAGCAGAGCACTAACCTGAAGCAGCTTCCAGCAGAAAAGCCAGAGAAGTCTCTTCAACAAAATACCACCAGCAACGTGCCACATCAACTGCCACAGAGCACCACAGGAGAGGTTAGAGCTGCAGCACACACAGCTGCTCTGCATCAGAATCTGCCTGATGTGTGTGAAGGTGTGAGGTAAAACTGTTTCCTTTTTCTGTTAAAGTGCAAAATAACTTAAAACAGAGAGGAAAAATACCTGTTTGCTTTATCTGGTAGTGGAGGTGCATAGTACCAGAGTTATCTCAGTGAGTTCTTGTTGGAAGTTTCTGGAAAGCATAGCCAGGGGCCTCACTTTGCTGAGGCCTTGTTTTCTCCTTACTAGGCCCTGTGCTGCCAGGCTGTGGGCAGGAAGCCTTAAGGGCCAGTGGCTTTGGAAGCACCAGCAGTAGCTTCAGTCTGGGAAGCTAGAGAATACTGCAGTCTGAAGGAAGGTGTTTTCCTGCTTCTTCATTGCTAAAGGTATGGTGATTAAGTTTGGGGTTTCTTTTGTTGTGATTTTTTTTTTTTTTTGTGGTGGTGGTGGAGGGTCGATTTTGGTTAATTTTACCTGGAAGTCCTGACTGTAGCAGGACCTGCCCTGCCTCGGCGCTGCAACACTGGGTTCGAGGTCAGTTCCATGTATGTTGTTTCTTACTCCCTTGGCGCAGTGCTTCTGTGGAGCACTGTGGCCTTTCCTGCCTGCCTGTGGGAGTGCATCTGGAGGGCTCTTGCTGTTGTAAAGGCTGTGTTTGCCCCATGCTGGTACTTAGATGTATGTAAGGATATGCTTTTCAGAGACAATTCCTGCTGCGATTTTTAATTGCATGTACATTATAAAGCTTACTTTATTAGCTGTTTCTACACTGAAGTTAGCTGTGTGTCCATATGTTTTGGACAAGTGTTAAAATTCAGCCTTGTTTGCACTGAAGTTGGCATTTGTTGCAGACAAAGCTACTAGTCTGTTCCTGTGGGGAACTTGTTTCTAGTTTTTGTTATCTACTGAAGTCATGTTGGTTTCTGACAAGTGTAAGGACTGTTAAAGTTAACCATATGTTTAAATTCTTCACTAAACCTAAGGACTTGTTAATGGCTTTACTGAATTGATGTTTTTCAGAAGTTTTTCACTTAGTCCAGATGTCATCAGTGTAAACACTTAATGCCTCTCTTTCACCAGAAGTAGAGGCTGCAGTAAAATAATTGTCACAGGGTTACTAAAAATATACAAGTCATGTACTCTTGTTTCAGCCTCTATATGCATTAAGGACACATGAATTTGGTCAGCTGCAGCCCTCCTCTTCCCCCACCGACTCCCTGCACTGGTTGGGAAATGTTTTTTTCTTCATTGTTGTTTTTCTTACACTTCTTTAGAAACTTGGGATTCTTCTTTCCTTTGAGTTATCATGATATTTACTCAATATGTGGATTGTTGTACCTAATGAGTTTCAGAGCAATAAACATGGTCAGTATCTCGACAGTCCCTGTTTTCACAAACTACAAATTGATTTTCCTTCTCTCAATTATTTTCCTGAGTCATCTTGACCTCACCTGTACCACAAGTGAAGCTTGTTGATAAGAGCAAGGACTTGATAGGCTTTTAATCTAATCTTTGCTGCTAATTCCTTTAGTACTGGTGGATTTTTTTTTTCTCTTTCCTTACTTCTATTACAGGAAAAAATCTGGTTTGATGGGTTTATTTCTGAGCTTACTGCAGTTCTTCTCCTGCTCTCCTCCAGCTTGGTACTTGTTAGGAGGCTGGTCTCTAAACAGAGCACTATACCAATGTATGTGTGCTATAACCTTCCTGTGGCTTTTAATTACTAGAGTGTTGCCCTTACTATTCTGGCTCATCATTGGCTTGTGTTCACTGCCTCTTGTAAGCTTTCCTAAACTTTTCCTGGCAATGTGCTAGGTTATAGAAAATGCAACCTCAGCATTAGGTCTGTGATGCTGGCAATCTTGTCTGATCTACAAAAGCAATCCGTGAAGAATCTATTGAAGGGGATTTTCTCAATCGGAAAATCAAGCCCATGAAGAAAATTGTGACATTGATTTTAAAAAAAAAATACAAACAGCCCCTCATTCATGGTTTCTAACAGTATTATAATTCTCAGTTGTCAATAGTCATGTATAACCAGTAAAAGCTAGTTGGATTTGTTAGTTTAACAAATTGCACGTGGGGTTGATAATTAGTTTGCAACCTCAGATAATAAATTCATTACATTAGCAATTTGCCCATGAATATAATTTTTTTGAAGCATTAGGACTACAGAATGTACTTTTTTTAACAAGTCCAAGTGAAACAGTTCAGGTAAATAATGAAAAACCCATAGAACAAAAATTATTTATTTTGACTCCTACTCATTTGTTACTTTTATTGATAAGTTACGAACTGTTAGCTAAAACATTTCTTGCTATGTATTGTAAGTACAAGACATAAAGGGCAAGCACCTTCAACATTTTATTAAGGGTAGGGAGCAGTTTTAGGCACTCTTCAATCTGTGTTTGCTGATGTCTTATTTGGGAGGAGGTGGGTGGGTGGTATTTGTTGGGTTTTGGTGGTGTTTGTATGTATGAGCATTTTTTAGTGAAGTGCACACACACACAGAAGTCTCTCGAAATTTTCTGTTTTCCTTGAGCACTTTGCCTTTTTTTTGTTTAGCCTGATAATTCCATTTTTATTGCCAAATTTCTGGGCTTTTACTTATGGTACTAGTGTAAGTGCTTTTATAACGTCAATAGAAGTGTCTCATATATATTTCCACTGACACGGTAGCAGCCCCAGAGGAGCCATTACCATCACATTCCAGGCACTGGAGCTGTTACAGTGTCAGTGAAGTGTCTCTCATACTTCCATCAATGGGGTAACAGCCCCAAAGGAGTCATTACAATGTCAGTGCACGTGCCTGAGTGGTTATGATGTCAATGGAAGTGTTGCTTTAATACCAGTGCGAAATTCCATAACTGTAATAAAATAGAGGAATTACTTTTAATACTTTATTTTGGCTACTCAATGTAAGGTTTGAATATAAGCCTCAAAAAGGGAGAGATCCTCTGCAGCCTCTTATATAAATGCTTTGGCATGTTGAGAAAGATAAAAGTTATGTAGGAATTTGCAACTTCTACATTCATTGAATTAAACATTCATTGCTTTGCTAGATTTGTCCCAGATATTCTGAGTTCTATCAGAAGTAACATATTTAAACCTGAAAAGTGAAAGCAGAAATCATGGAAGAAATAAAACCAGTAGCTCTTGGCTATTTTTGTATATAATTTATACTAATATCAACCATTTTGATTTGTTGTGCTAAAATGGATCATGATGAAGGTTGCCTCAATAAAATTCCATAGAACCATTCATCTGTATGGCACACAGACTTTTTGTGACCTGTTCTTTTATAGGGATATTGTAAATAGAATATGGCTAGGCTATCACAACATATTCATGTTTCCTTCCCAGCCCTTTCTGTCCTTACTTTGTTACTTTAGCTTAACCTAGTAACAGGTTGTTGATTAAAAACCAATCCCAGCAAATGTGTATCAGAAACAAAGATATAGGGCAGTAAAATCTTTATTGTTAAATTATTTTTTTCTTTTTAACGCTTCTTGAGGGTAGAGGTTCATTATACCTAAAATGATTTAGGGAAATGTAGCCTGCACAATAAAATGTAATATTAAACATTTAATGCTTTATTAGTTCATACAAATATGTTTCAATAAAATGTCTGTAGGACAGTTGATTCGCATACAGAGAAAGGCAGATGGATGATTGATATAAGATTTCTTTTTCTTAAAATAAAAATATAATCTCCTTTAACTAGATCTTTAAATGCACTACCAAATTGCACCTTTTATTCCCTGCATTAATCTACATGGATATTAGCTATACCTGTTGACTGGTTTTTCTTCCTATTGCATCTTTCCTAAATTTTGGTATTGTCTTTGTCAGGTACAGTTGTAAAACGTAGTCTGACTTCACTGATATTGAAAGAATCTTTATTACTTTGTTCAGCTTTTTCAAATGCAACACTTTGTTAATGCACTTGAGATTAATTTCTTGTTATGTTTTGTTAACAAAAACACTGAGATGTGTTTTCTACGTTCTCTTATTCTCACTTTCATTAATATATGCTAAGGGAGTACGAGAATGATCCTAGGATTATAGATCAGCTACTTGTACATAACCACTGTTACTTTATTTCATTAAGGTCACATAGTTCAGTTAGTCCTAGGTGTTTGTAATTCATTAAAGGTGAGATTCTTTTTGGCCTTTGGCAATTTTGAGTGATCTTTGCCATAAGAGCTGTAAAACCAAAGAATAAAGTAATGTTGAAAGTGATATTTTAATTTTAAGAGAGAGCAATAGAAATGTTGTATGTCTGTAGGTGTAAGGACTGCTGCAGTTTGTGATTTCATTTTTTAGTGGTTTATGTTATTGTCACATGAATAGGACTAGGCCTTAATGCCACAATTATGCAACTTCAAAAGTCTGAATACACTGGATAGATAATTGCATGAGTGCTTAAACTCAATAAAAAACATAGATGTGGAAAAACTCTGCTGAATGACCTTAGAAAGGAATGCCTGAGGCACCATGCTGTGGCAGCTGACACCATTAACTGTGTCTGTTATGCTTGGGTCCTGGAATAGTCAGACTTCAGAGAAATGTTTTGCACAAAGCACCTTATGGATGTCAGTCTTTCATGCACTCATTATGATGCTGTATGTGTTTAGTTGTGTGAGAACAAGGAAGATCTACCTTGAGGCATACCAGGCAGTCTAGCTGGAGGTGTTAGAAATCTTGACAGAGTAAAGCAGTGTATTAAGAGCTTTCACACTGATGATCCTCTTAAAAATGAGACTTCAGAGCATCTATTGCATGGCATGATCCATCTAAGACATCAAATAACGTGTTCTTAGCCTTTGACTGCAGTCTTATTAATGTTATGCTTCAAATGACAAGTAAAATTATTAATGAGTTTAAAAATAACAAATTTCTCCTTAATATTTTTGTGTGTGCATCTTGTGAAGGATTTAGTTCAACACTCAACTCCTGTGTGTCCATATTTATTACTTGAGGTCATAGTGCCCGAATTCAGATGGCAATTGAGTTTATTCAGAGTTTATTTCTGACTTGAATGTGCTTGTTGCAGTGTTTCATGGGCTAGTGCCCTTTGAGCAAGCCTTCAAATTTATAGCCAAGCCTATCTCTGTTGTTTGAGACGTTAATAAAAATTCTAAAGAGAAGGAACCTTTTACACTTTTACTAAATACTTTGTATTTTTACTAAATACCCTTGACCTATAATGCCCGAAGTATAGATTACACCATCAAGTCATGCATTTCTGCGTACTTAAAGCATTTGTTTTTTCCCTTACATTGAAGATGTCCAGATCTTTACAACATCTGGCATATTTCTAGCAATTAGTTCTGGACAGGCTGCATTACTGTCATTCTAAATTGCAAAGTCCAAACACATACAGATTATAATTAGAAATGATTTAGTCAATGACTTAGTAGTTTATCTTACTCACTTAAACTGTAAAGCTATCAAACCTGACAGGTCTGACTGTTTTGATGCTGTTTTCTTTGATTAAAAGTTAGCTTTTTACAAGTTTAAATCTTTGGGGTAAGTACAAATGTGAAACAATTGATGTAAACATTGTTCAATAGAGTTGCTTTGCTTTGGGTAGAATAGCTTTATACAGATGAATGAATCTTTGATAAAGGAATTCTGAATAAAATAAACATTTACTTGTAAAATAGATGTCCTCGTAAAATGAATGGATCTATTATACTAATAAAGGCTACTCTCATGAAAAAATGGTTGATTATTTTGCAAATTATCTTATGGATATAAAGATCACTGTCAACATTATTCTGCTGTTAACAGTCACTTGTCAGCTTTTACTTTCAGCTTTAATATTGCTAAAGTGTATTTACAACACTTTTGTGCATTTCCTATATCATAAATAAGTCATTAAGAACCTAAGCGATTTAATTGAGGTAGTTTATATGCCTTTATTGGCATAGCTTTTTGACACCTAAGACCATGATCTGTTCAAAAACGCTGTTTTATGTCCACACAGTAAACAGTAACTGCTCTAATACAGACTTTCTGCATTGTAAAAAAAGTTCAGTAACAGAAGTAATTTTCAGTGATGCAAACTTCAGTGTAAGCTGCTGCAGTTTTGTAGTATGGGGAAATTGCAGTTTAAGGTGTGCTGTATTGATTATGGTAATAGATGTTGCACAAAAAAAGTATCTGTAATATCCTATTGATGCTATCTGTGGTGTAGAAATCTATAAAATATTACTTGACTTTTTGTTGAGAACTTAAGAAGAGAACCCTAAGTGTCAACTGTATCATGCCTCTGCAGATCCGTAGGCGTGCACACGTGCATATCTCTTCAATAGTGGAGAATACAAGCATATAATTCCAGTAGAAGCTTTGGGAGTTGGCAGTCCCTTTACTCTTCCTGATCAGGAAAATTTGCTTTTTAAAATACAGGATAAAGTACAAGAAAAGGCAAGACTTAGGAAAACATTAGTAATGACTTTCTGTTTAAAATACAAACTGTTTAAAAATCTTTGAAATATCCTTTCAGTGTTGTGAATAGTTTCTGCATCTCTCATCAGCTGAATGCATATCTTAAGTTTTTTGTTGTTTTTTTAAAAATTATTTTTAAGAATGATATTTGATTGTATGTTTCTACTAATCTGTGGTTTACATTTGATTAACAAAGAATTAATGTGCTCAGATCACATTTTTCATTATCTTGAACAGTGAGATTACGCTGATTGTATCTCACTGCATGCATTAAACTTGAGATTGGCTGCTAACTTGTGGACTGGAGGGTTGCAGAGCGTACATGTTCAAATCTAAATTACGAAGTGTGGAGGAAATCAGCTAGGATAAACCAGTTGGGAATGCTTCATCAAGTTTAAGCTTTTTCTTTTGTAAGCAGGTGTTTCCAGTTTGTCAAGAGTTGAAGCAAATTGTAAAGCAAAGTGTACTTAAGCTTTTCTTTCACAATCCCTAGACAAAGGTAGTCTTTATTATGTGAGCCCTTCATGTCTGTTTTTCAAAGTAAACCCACAGAGAGGCACAGGAATTTGCTTGTAGTGTGCTAGCTGGAATGTCTAGAAATGCTTCCCTCTGAATGGTATAGGTCTGAGTAGCAAAGATGTTCAAGGAAAGTCTGTCTGGTTTAGATACCATAATAATTCTGAAATATAGCAAATTAACAGCAGAAGAAATGGATAAAGTTACGGGCTATGTGTATTTCTGTTATTGTTCCACACTAGTCTTTTCATTATTTGAGGTCATTGGAATCACTCCTAACAGCACAGTTATATACTAGATAACGTACTTGGCCTACAGGGTGAAAAATAGAACACTTCAAATTGTGCAGTGTAAAACTATCACATTAAAAAAAATAATAAAAAACCTACACATCAACAGTAAATAGCTTAGTTTGAGAGACTACACTTTAAAGATCTCTTTTTCAGGTTGCTCCTTATGGCCCAGGTTCCAGTATTGGGTTATGTAGAGATTTGATTCTTGTCATTTTCAGCTGAATGAAATTTGCTGCTAATAGAAATAAGTTTTGTTTTGCTGCAGCTAACAGAGTCACCGCAGGCTAGCTGAGAATGTTGGCCTGCATAAGTTTTAATTCCTGTCTTGACATCTTGAGAGTGTTCTACCATGAAAGCAATAAGCTTATACAGTCACTTAACCAAGAGATGCAAAAGCTTTAAAATAGCAGTATACACAAGATAATAAATGTATACTTTTTGATTGGGTTTTTTGTTAGTTTATAGGTAACAGGATTTAAATTACCACAACTGTTTATAAAAATGATACTGTAAGTAATAGGGAGAATATGTGCAGCAACCCCCTTTTTTAAATAAAAAAAGAAAACGTTATGTACTATATAGGATCTCCTGTGAAAAAGAGCTGATGGGAGGAGGATAATCCCTACAAGTAAATCCCTGATGAGTACTATTTTGTCCAGCTAGATGTTACCTCTCTCTATGTAATGTGCATATACAAAATAGTTTTCACTACAGTTCCTAGAGAATTTAATGAAAGAACCTGATATGTATAAAATCCTTCTTTAATGCTTTCAGGTAGTCATATATAGTTCTATTTGATGTTTAGGTAAGATGCTTGCTCTATCAAATAAGGTGATTAGTCCTCTTGAATACAAGAGAGGGATTTCTGGCAGCAGAATTCTATTTGACTGTAAAACCTAGGAGGCTGGAAAGAAATCCTTCATACAAAAAATGTCTCTATATAGTTGCTCATACACTAGATTCTAAAAAGAACCTCTAAGCTGTCAGGAACTACAATATGATAAAAGCAGGAATGATGAAAAGGAAATGGCACCTTGCAGCTGACCGTATAAAAGCATAAATTCCTCCTGGGACTTCTGCATATAAAAGATAGGTTTCACTACTTTTCTAAGAACACTGGATCACATTAACTTATTCAAATAGGAGGTCAGATCACAGTGTTTAGGTTTAAAGCTGTCCCACACAGTCCTTGATAAGAAAAAATTGACAAATCACACTTTTGAATAAACTCATTTTAATCCTTTTCTTCCTTTTGAAGTAATAAAAATATCCCTGTCATGCAGTTGCCATTGCATTTAATGGCTGTCATTTAGTGAAATGGAAAAATGATATCTGAATATAATGCCTTCAAATATGGCTAATAGCATTTTACATGTGGAAAAATACTTTTATTTTACATGAATATGGCTGTTAGTCTGTGATTATTTTTGAAAATTTAGCTGCTTTGCCTATTGCAACAGAGTGATAAGAACATATATGACACTTTCCTGTCATCCATGTAAAAGAATAATAATCTGTATAGTTAATGTTTTATATAATTTTCAAAGCTCAACAAATTCTTTGCCACTTATCCCTTTATGTATTTTCTGTTTGGTATAGTAAGCAAAATATAACAAATTGTTACATTTTAAAATGATGCAGTGATTGTTTTTGTATTTCTTGTCATAAATACACTTTCATCCGGAATACATCAGTCTTGTTGAGATTTGTGGCAATGCCATCGTATAAACGGGCATTAATTAATGCTAAATTACAATAGGGTGTATATGGAATTACAGGTGACATCCACACAGTACCAGATGAGCTCCTAGTGATTAAACTTATTAAAGTCTCTAATTAATAATGAGTGCACTGGACAAAGCTGCACAAATTCTCTGACTTGCATACAAGATTTGCAGCTCTGCTAAAAACAAGATATACTGTTCAAGAAATGACCATACAAAGTAGCTGAAAGACCACCCGTATGCTGAGTTGACATTTGAAAGAGCCTAAGGGAATCAGACCTAATACAGATCCACTCATAAGGAAAATCAAACAAATTGCAGAGCCAATAAAAAGGTCTCTTTGGAAGGCTAAGCATGCTTGGTTCTCAACTTTAGTGCTTAGTCCAGGCAATAGCTTTGCTAGTTTTCATAGCTTATTAATGGGGCAACTGAAATATATTACCTTCTTTGTACCAGACATGTCTCTGTCCTGAAGGGGATGGGAATCAGGCTTTGAACTGTAGTGAAGATGCAGCAGATCAACTCATAATTGTTGGTGAATTTTGCAATAATACAGTTTGTTAAATTGTATACTGTGGCATATACAGTTTGCGTAGAGACCTCATAATCAACTAAGGGAGAAAAGGGAACTTTCTTAGTGGATATAAATCAATGAGTTGTTACTGTTCTTAGGGTCAAGCAGAGCATGCAGCATTAAGCTTTTTTTGCTCAGTTCATGTATTTCCTGGCATTCCAAGGTGTCTTTAACTTAAATCCTCATTCAAAATCACTATTAAACATATTGATCTGCTAAGTATAACTCAGTAGCTATTTCATAGCAGAAGGTGTTGGATCGTTTTGATCCCAGTAAAAAAGGCACTTGGACAAGAACATATTATTTAAAATGCTATTTATTGAAGCTAGTACTGTAAAGAAAGAGAGGATAGTAGAGGTTATCTTGCATTCTCTCAGGTACTGGCAACCTTGATTTGCACATCACATCACTGAAGGAGTCTTTGGTCAGAGCACAGCATTCTGTGCAGATTCTGTCCGTGAAGGAGACCCGCTTTGGTTTTCAGTGTTTTATAGGATTTTGTTGAAAGAAAACTCTATTCATTGTGAATTATTTCAAATAAAGGGGAGCTGTGTAGAGAGGCTTTTGTGTTACAGTTAGCCTGCTAAGTTTATGCTTCAACCAAGAGACAATTCACAGAACAGCACATGCCTTTAGACCATTCTGTACAAGCAGCATAGGCCCACTCTTACTCTCATACATGGGTTACCAGTTCCTTGATAAGTATAGTGCTCTTTGGGTTGGGATTGCTATAGCAGCTGTGACTTCATGAGTGGAAGAAAATAGGGAATATTATTTTAAAGTCTGTAGGAAAGCAGACATGAGCATAATGATTTTGTTTCATTCAATTATCATTCAAATATGGCATGTAATTGTAAAACTTACAGAACTATGAAAGTGGAAATTTATAATGATGCAGTCTTAATTTTATTAATTTAATCCATAAAGCAGATATTACATCAAGACAGACATCAAATTAAAACTCTCAGACTCTAATTAGCTTTAGAAGTCTCTTATGTTTAATTTCTATGGCTGTCATAATTAATTTAAATACTGATTTCAACCTGGTCATGATGCAGAAAACTCTATTCAGTAGCAACCACTAAAGAAATATTAAGTGGGATCTATTTTGTAACCAAGCTTTAATTTACAGTAAGATGTCCAATTGACTTCCATGATTTGGACAATATTAAAGTACTTTACAGGAAAGAGAGAAAACTTGAAAAGTTAACCACACCACACACTATTAGGATTGCTTGCCCTGTCAGGCAGAAGCAATGTACTGAAGTAGAGTATTTTGTGGTTTTTGTAGTAGGCAATACTATTTCCTAGGTGTCAAAAATGTGTAAGCCATTTAAGTGAGTCAGGAGCAGAATTTCAGTGTCTGTGGACAAGATTCACTTGAGAATCACAGAAATTTATGTAAAAGTAACAGTATTGGGTGCTGCCCAATGTTTAACGCTCTCTTGATATGTGGAGTTCTCTTTCTGTGCATGCCCTAAATGCATCAGGCTTTGAACAGTTCAGTACCCATCCTGCAAAATTTAATATGCATTCTAGAATCATTAATTATTCCATCAAACCTCTTGGTAAAATCCAATTCAGTAGATGTTATCTGACAGAGCCCTGTTGATTGGGCTTTATAAAACTTGGTTACAGGTTCTTCCTACTAATGGCTCATGGAGTAACAAGTAGTAGTGTCCACCTTTTAACAAGCCTTCCTGTTAAGTAAATCTATAGCTCAACAACAAGAATAATCTTGAAGAAAGATGGAAATGTATGTTTTGTTTCATTACTTAGGTACAGGATGTTGAAATCAACACCAGCTATCTTTTCAGGTGGTTGTACAAGCCCTCTAGGCAAAAGCCCTCCTCCTGAGACTGTGAACTGTGATTGTACAGATTTATTGGCTTGTACAAGTGAGAAAATGACATTGCAGCTGCCTTGTTGGGACATTTACTAGAGCATGCAGATGCACTGAAGTCTTCACAGTGTTTTAAGGAGTGCTTCTATGTGTTGGTTTTTTTTGATTCTGTAACATTATAAAGGAAAAAAGCTACCTTTTGAAGCAGCAAATGACAGTAAAAATTTCTTCTTTTAATAACTAAGAGAATAAAATTGTGTTTGGATATAAAAAAAGGAGCTGGAGGGGGGCAGTGATAAATAGTAGAGAGGGAGGTTTGGCTAATAACAGCAGATTTAGAATAATTTATGATGTCATCACACACCTTTTAAAAGTGAAGTAATATTAGAGTAGCATGTGCAAGCCTAGCTGTATGAGAGTTAAGGCTATTCCATGTAAAACCATTCCTATAACTTGCACTCTTTAAAAATACATACTACAAAGAACTAAAATTGTTTTGTTTGCATACTTTTATAGGCAGAGCTCAAAGTTGAATTATTTGTTTCTTGCATGCAGCGTTTCATCATCATATCTTAAGCAAATGGTGAATTAGCCTCTAAGACTGGTTGGTATCAGCTCTCGCCTATTGTATGGTAGACAGCAGTGTGAGTTCTTTTCCTGCAATTCACCTCAGGTTCAACAAGCTAGTTCATTGCTATAGCAGTTTACTGAGAAGTGAGACCTAGACTGATCTACCTGTTCCAAGTCAAGGTGAGAAGGAAATTGTACCTAACTGTCTCAGGTTAGTGCTGCATTCAGAGGACTATAGAGTGGAGGCATATTACTTGAACAACCAGATAAGCTCTGAAGCTCTGAGAGAAGTGAAGGACGCCTAGATTGTATATCTCTATTAGTAAGATGAATTATAACTTTTTGTCATACTATAACTGTCATATTTTCCGCCAGAAAATATGGACACTACCATCAGAATAAAAGTGAAGGGAAAAAAAAATAACTGCAGAAGCTTGTAAAAGCTATTTTCTTTCTTGCTAGATATAATAAAGAGCTTGCATATGAGTAGTCATTCATCATGTAAATGAATGGAGTCATTTGTTAGACTTGTTTCACACAGCAAAAAGAAGTTTAACTGTCTTCATTAAAGTTTACATAGGATTTTTCAACTTCCATGTTTTCTCTGAAATTGCTTCCTTTCAGGCTGAGGGGGAAATATATCTTTATATCTATGGCTACTGACTTGGTTGGTGGAACACCAGTTTATGGTGACTTGGCATCTGACTTCAGGTGAGATAGGTGTTTAATGTAGTCTGGGAATTTGGGTACCATGCCAAAAAACATTGTCTCTAACAACTAATGTAAATAAAAGTTGGCACCTTAAGAAATTCTCAGCAGCTGAATAGTTTTGACACTTAGTTAAAATGCAGTATTTAAAAAAAAATTTGCAAATCAATATACAATAATTTTTTTCCTTTATCCATATTGGAAAATACCTTGAAATAAGGAATAGTTAAGGGGAGTCTTCAAAATACGCTTATGGATACCACCTCAAGATTTTCTCAATGTTTTTTAGGAGACTTGAACTTCTAACGCTGATGCTATGGTAGCCATCCAAATTTAAACCTATGCTTTGTTGTGAGAAACGCGAAAAGAATAAGACTTTAATCTGAGTTTAATAAACCTTCTGATTTATGGAGGCCTTCTTTTGGCCAAGCCTATGTGACACATTTCTCTTCCACCTGTAGAAAAATTGCAAGGATATTCTGAGTCAGTAGTTTAGAGATCTGTCAAAAGGGCAGTGATTTTTTTCACACATCTTCATATAAAATGCTAGTGTTAAGCAGAACCAGTCAGTCTGGATTATCCAGAGAGTCTTGACTCTTTTGTCACATGGGTATTTTTTTGGTGCAGCTTGGTTGTTTATTTTTATGGACTCTGTAGCCAGGTCTTATAAAAGATTTTCTACTGAAATGGTTTTCTGCTTGGAAATACTCATCAGTTTAAAATGATCTATGGAAACAATCTCTTTCAATAGAACGATTGCTGAAGCCCACCCTATTTGTTTCAGATTCCAGCTGTAACCTTTGAGGAAGTCTGTAGTCAAATCACATGGTTTTCACAGAATTGGGGAACATTAGATGTTTCAAGTCAGGAGCAACACGTATCAGCTTGACACTGCAGACTATGTTGAGGGCCCTGACTGATTTTGTACACGGCTGCCTAATAGACATATGTCAGAAAAATAACTGGCAGTGTCAGGCAATGCGGGGAGCCTGGCTGTAAGACTGCAAGGCTGAACCTGAAAAGCAAAGGGAGTATTTGGTAGAAAGTAGCAGATTTCAACATTTCAGCTATTAACACAGAAAACCGCGAAACTGCGGAAAACTTTATCGATTCTACTCCATGGCAGGTGAGATTCCCAAGAAGCACAACTTACTTCTACAATACGATTAAATCTCACGTTTTCTAAATTTGTGATCTCTGAAACATTTGGAAATGAATTTGCCTCACTTCAGTACAAGGAGGTACTTCAAAACTGCTGTCGAAGATGCATTCTTTTCTTCAGCCAAAGCAGTCTGCTTCTGGCACCCTAGAAAAGTATGAAAAAATGTTGAGAATCCATTAAAGTAGTGCTGAGGAATAGGAAATAATTTCACATTGCCTCAGGTTGAAACATCTGGTTTAAGTGCAAACTGCATTTGTACTGTCTTACAGCTTTCAGTAGCAGTGCCTATAGGAGGGGAAACAGTCTGGTATCTTTTCCTAAAATTAATTTAGAATCTAAGTTTTCAAAGAGAAGTTCTGAGTTCATAGCTTCCTCTGCAGTCTAATGCTCTCTGTAAGCTTTATTTTGAAAGCTTTGTTTGCAGCTGCCTTTAGCTGTGTGCATGACCTGTACTGCTGCTCTCCTTGTCTCTTCTGTCAAGATCTGGATATGTCTGGCTTACTGTAGAGTTGTCTTCTGTCACTCACTGATCTCATGCCTTGTCGGTTCATTTCATTGACAAGGCATTAGTACCTTGATAATTTCATCAGAAGCCTTTTTGAAAGTTGCTGTAGATCCAAAAAATCCCATTGTTAAAAAAGACCACTAAACCCACACAAAACCACCACAAACAAAACAAAAATCAAAAAGCCCAAACAAACAAACAAAAAACCCCAGAATTTTTGAGAATACCATAAATCCTGAGACTGACAAGTCAAGTAGGCTGCATTTTTTCATGGGTCAATACTAAATATTACAACCCTTTGAAAGAGTTCTAGCTGGAAAAAAAAGTAACAGCAAATAATTATTTACAGGTACTATTTCCTTTGTGAGTAGACTGTAATTTTTGGTTTAAAAAACAAACCAAACAAACACAACAATTGTTAATGAACAACTTTATAGGTTTTGCTTTAGGCCACTGTTGGACAATTATTTTTAAGAGGAAATTTTTAAAATAAGAACAAAATTGTACTTAGATATATGTTTTACAGCATTTCCACCTTCCAACTGAATACTTCCAACTTAATTTTACTATTTAGTTTTCTACCTAAAGTGCATGGATTCAAAACTTAATATTTGGTTTAGATGCCATCTGTGTGTTTTTCATGGTAACATAATATTCCTCAATCGTGCTTTATTTGATTTTTATTTTTTAAACAAACTTTTGACTAGATTAGGATCAAAATATGGATGCACAAGGGTTTCAAACGCTACTAGTGATAACCAGGAGTTTTCACTTTCAGAGGCTGCATTGCCCTGTTGCTGCTTTCTTCTTGTAAAGTGGTCACCCAAGCCATGACCAATTTCTATTGCGTCTCTTACTAGCATTACTTACAGTGGGTTTTAATTTTATGAAATGTCACTTTTCACCCAGTCTATAGCATATATATTTGTTATATTTATGCACTTTCTATATTCCCTGATATTATAGCTGCTGTTAGGGTTTCAATATCATCAGCTTCTGTTGGCATAGACTGTTCCTTTAGGAGAAGTATTATCTATTTTTGTTCACATACATGAAATGTGCACAAAAAATAGCTGGTAAATGCAGCGCCACATATTCACACAATGGGTTTATTTTCTATGTCTATGCCATATTTAAAACCTCATCAGCAAGACACAGGGATCTCCAGGTGTGCCTCATATTTTTTCTTGATGCTTTCAGGCTAAAATGTCTTCCTTCAATACTACTGTCAAATGATATTTTTTTAAATTAATTATATTTTTTATGCTTACAAGATTTAGGGTATCAAAAAAGAAACAGTCTTGGAGCCCAAGAATATAGTTCTCAATTCCTTCTGAAATGAAGATCTGATATAAGAATAAAATAAAGACAGAAGGAGGCAAGCACAGGAAATGGAATATTTATGAATACAAAAGTAGCTAGAAGAGCTGTTCTACCTCCCATGAGATTTTTTGGATGTGTGTCTTCTTGGGGGTGTTTTTTTTTCTTTTATTTCTTTTTTTATATAGTTATTTTTAATCTTATCCAGTGTATTGCTTTTACATGTCTCAGTCTGGACTAATAGTAATAGTATTATAATAATATTCAGGCTGATGCCTTAACTGCTGCTCTACGTTGGTTCTCGCTCCTTTGAATTCTTTGACCCTCTGGTTTTATTTTAATGAATAGCTATTGGTATGTGTGAATATCATGCACTCCAAAACAAAACTGTGTGGGAGGGCTTTCCTCAGATTGTGAAAACAGGTTCAATATTACTATAAATTTCTTTTCTAGTAACAGTGTTCTTATTGGTTTCAAATGGAAAAATAACATTGTAGTTTAAGTTAAAATTAAGAATTAAATCAGTAGATGGTGCTATAATCTTTGTTTTAGCTTGTCAGGGCACCAAGTCTTGAAAGACTGTGATTTTGTTTTAATGCCTTTGAAAAGGAAACTATTATATATAAAAATGTAATCAACATGATGTTATAATTATTTTGTTTGACATTTAAAATATTTTGATATGATATTTACTCTGAAGGCTATGCTATATTTAGGTATAGTCCTTGATGAGAATCTACTGGACAAGCAAACAAGTGTGTGAGGTGATTCTGAAGAAATAAAGATTTGATTGTGCCCACTGTAGCTTTTCACAGCTGTGCATCAGGTTTGCTTTGCTTCAAAACAGAACATATCCCAAAGGTTCCCTGTTGTTCTGAGTGAAAGAAATCTGTTGTTTCTTTTGAGACTGCACATCTCACTGGAACCCAAGAGATCACTACGTGCTCAGTTCCTCTTTTTCTCCTTACCAGCTCTTTTTCTTGAGAGGAGGGTGGGGAGGTGGGAATAGGAGAAAGGGAGAGGGTATTTCCTGGAAGTTTGACCTAAGTGATATAACTTTTCAGAGAAGAGGAGTTGCAAATGTAACCTATTGTTACAATGACCATGTGGGGAGGGTCAGGTCTTTGTATTCTACTCCACAAGAGTGGATTACTCTTGCGTTGATAGTTGATGGCATTAGAGATAAAAAGAGTTTACTCCCACTTTGTTTTGCATTTCTTCTTTAAACCTCTGTGTCTTTTGCAATTACAGACTAGGTAATTTCAGGGAGATGTGGCAATAATAATGTGTGTAAGCCTTTTTAAAGTAAGACTGGGTGTATTAAAACTTTCACCTTAATAGCAGTTATGCATTCTGTGAAGTTTTACATGTCCTAGAGAATAAGACAAAGATATAAGTGGGTTTATCATGGCATAATGAGGTTTGAGAAAAGCAATTGTTAAGGAAGAGATACTCTTATTTTGAGTGTAACATTTCTGTTTTAGAATGATCAAAACCTCATTTTACTGTGTAAAAAACCCAAAACCCAACAAAACAAACAAATAAAAAAACCCCCAAACCCAACCAAACAAATAATACACAAAAAACCAAACCACACCAAAAAAACCCCAGTGAATGCCCCTATCTCTGAAAAGGCATATTTCCCACTGGAAGCTTTTGGTAAAGCAGAAGATAAACCAGTATTTGCTGTTTATAGAATATGTAGGAATGTTGATCCACCTCTAGTACCTTAGTATAGCAGCTGTATGCTTGATAATGTAGCTTAGAGCCCCTTATTTGTGACAGAACTACTTGTGACAGTAGTCAAAGGGACATTGTAACTGTTCCTGGTACATTAATTTATTAAAATATTTGACATTTTTATGCTACGATGTGAATAGCTGCACTAGTTAGATGCAGAACCATTTTCTCTGTGGGGGAGCCTTAACACAAGTCTAAATGGCCAATGAAGATCTTACAAAGCTTATGTGAATTCTCATCTGTACCACTTAATTGATAAAAAGACTTATGAGGTCCCAAAAGCAAGCATGCATTATAAAGTACAAGATTCTTTTTCCTTAAGAAGGTCTTTGCTTGTGGGAAGATTCTGCAGTGGGATGTTTTATGAATGAGCATGTGACTTAGACTAATTTTTGGAAGGAAACGGAGACTATATGAGCAATAAATCTATTACAAATAATGACCTGTAAAGGTTAACAGTATAAAACTTTATATTTTGCTTTATTTTATGTTGCTGGTAGTTTATGAGAGTTCCAAATTGCTCTCAAGCAAAGATACATAGTAATAACACACAAGTACATTGTATTGTTAGGAAGGCTCATTATAACCTCATCTTATCATATAAACCACCAGCTCAGGGATGCATTAATGCACTTAGAATGTGCCTTATGGGCCTGCACAAGAAACAGATTAATGCTTGAGAAATCATATTTTAATTTTTAAATATTCTTTCAAGATGAAAGGAATCCTCTTAGTGCCATGGGTAAGCAATATTTTAAATCTCTGTGATTGTAATGTGGTTATTAATTTAATGTATTATTCTCATACAAAAACACATATTACCATGGGTCTGGTTTAAACTGACAATATTGCAGAAGCTAAGCATTCCTTTTTTGAGCAAATATAGTAACACAGTCCATCCAAACCAAGCAGTTAGTTTGTTTTATGTAACAGTATACGTTCCTGATGCACTGGAAAGCAGTTAGTTGTTAATATAGCTGTATTTTTTTATTAAAAACTGTATACATGGGAGGGGGGGGAATGACATAAGCACAGAACTTTAGGGATCATATGGTGTAACTATACAATATCCTTCTCCACTCTGTGAAAGCAAAAGGAGACTACTGAAATACATTATCCTAGTTACAGATAGAGTTAAAAAAAGATAATATGCAGTATATACTTCTAAATTCTTCTTTTTACATCCAGAATTATCACTTTTAAATCAGAATACAGGGTACTAGGTGCTAAATCGTGAAATGTAGTATTTCTTAAGAGCAATTTAAAGTGTTGCAGGTTGTCATCTAATACCTCCATTTATTGCAAAGAATAAAAGAGGAAAAAACAAAAACAAAACAACAAACAACTTTGAAACAATTTGGAAATGGTTTGTAAATAGTTCAGAGGAAAAGGCAGCTAAACTTCAAAACTTTGAATTGCATCTGTCTTCAGATAAACAGCTTTTTGTAAGTTAATCATGGAAAGATATGGCCTTATTCAGTTGTCTAAAGCTGGAAGGAGGAATATAATGATTGAGAAGACAATATTAAAAGCAAAATTAAATCCTGCCAGTTAACTCAGTGAATCGAAGAAACTGAGTTCCTTGACTGTGTTTTGTAAATCCTGATCAGGATCTTGTTGACCCTGATCTGTCTTCTGCGCAATGTTGGCAAGGAATTGTATTCAAACTGCATGATCAGTCATTGTTTGAAATATCCTAAAGGTGCCTTTTAAATTGAAATAGATATAACTGATATTTAAACATAATAGTCTTCTATTGCTTCTTTATATTGTCATATAGCACTCATGAGAAAATATGTTTACTGTATAAACAGAGACTTGTTTACCAATATTTTATAGTTGAATGCCTTCTGCTAGAAAAGAGCAAAAATAAATACCTCTTCTAATCTGAGGAAGCTCTTTAGTCACAAATTTCTGTGTGTAGTAGTAGTCTCCTTCCAAACAGTGGAAAAGCTCCCACTTTTTTCCAAGTAAGATGGAGGTTTTCTATTTTTGTTTTTTTGTGGGGTTTCTTTTTGTTTTCTTCACCTGAAAGACTACAAGAATTTAACTTTGGATCTAGGTTTTATATCTTAATTTTCAAGGAATGATTTAGAGTAGTAAATTTCTCTCTGTCTCATTTTTCTGATGTGTGGGTTAGCACTCAGAGTTTCAGTCTCTGGTGGCGTGTGCTCTGGCAAGAGGCTTGTTAGCAGCACATAGTGATGCAAAATTCAGCAGTATCATTGGTGTACACTGCTAAGGGAATCAATTTGGACGTAGGCAACTTTATTTCTGACAAGAAAATATTCACTGTATTTGTAGATAGGTTGCTAGATGTAGTTAATGAGTTAATTTCTTTGATAATATGTCGCTGTGATCTTTGAACTGAAGAAAGTAACTTTGGAAACTTGATTATTGTTTCTAGCTGCATTGTTGGAAGATTGTTTTGTTACACATCTGCAAAGTTGTAGAAATTTCGAGAGTATCTTATGAATTATGAACTGTTGTACAGTTTAACTGATTCAGAAAAAAAAGAACTCCTATCTAAAATTTAGCCACTTCTAGTTGGAACAATTATCTTTTAATATCTTTTTTAGTTGGAACAAGTATCTTTTAAAATAAATGACCTTCATAATTAATGTTCATTTCTGTACTTTTTTTTAAAGACACAGAAATGTAGAAATAGCCAAATTCCACCAGATTGTATAGTTCAAAAGATCTTTTTTCTCGAGTAGAGTGTAGAACTATGGGAAGGCTTGCTCTGTTAAGATTTCCATCCCACATTTTGCTGAAATATAACAATTCACAAGGTACTTTTGAAGACTAAAGTTCTGAAACATAGCCTTTATTGCATGCCCAGTTTTAGATACCTGTAGTCTGAATTTTGGAGCTGTTAAGTACTTGTCACTCTATGGTTTGTCTGTTAAGTGGCTGAGTAACCTTGGAATAGCCAGACATGTTTATTCACACATTAGATGGCACATCTTAATGGTTTGTTCCCAAAGCCTGATTTCTCGAGGTGCTGAGCACCTCTCTTTGCTGATTGCTTTAAGAATTGAGGCTATTCAGGGAAGCTCTCAGCACCTTCTTGATTAGGCTTCCCCATTGGTGAAAACCAGCATTTTGATTGTTAGGAAGTTTAAAAATCTTTTGTCAGAAGCATGAGAATGGAATTCTAATAAATGTGCTAAATTGCAGAGAAATACATAGAAATTGCTGATATTATGCAAACGCTTAATCATCTCTTACAATGTCATGAGATTGTGAGGAAGTTGGATCTAAAAGTCTTTGAAATGTTTTTGATACTAGTGTGGCAGTATCAAAATTTTGTTAAGAACTGTTCAGTGCAGAACAGAATAGCATGTAAAACTGTCTATAGACTCCCAATATTACTGGCCTCAATTTATCAGGGAGGGTAAATCACAAAGAATAAACTGAAGCTGGATATACTCAAACAACAAGGTTTTTGAGACGTAGATTCCATGTTTCTAGTTCTGTGTTGTCAGAGGTAAAGAACACTGCCTGTGATATCAATGACAATTTACGAAGTGTGAAGCTCTGCCTTCAAATTGATGTGCAAAGTGATGGAGGAATTATGTTTACTGTATTTGTAATGTTTCTACATTTATTGATTGAAAAACTTATTCTATCGGTGCTTAATCGTACACATTTTTAACATTCTGTGGCTCTACTTCTGAGAATTTCTAAATGTTCTGAAACTCCTAATTTAGGCAGTGGATGCACTGACATACATTGATCTGTGCTGAGGAATGCGGGAAATCATTGTAGGAGTGCTAGGAAGTGCACTGAGAACATAAGCAGTTTTAATTCATTTATGTAACTCATCAAAAGACACCAGAGGACCTTGTATGAATCTCCTTCAGCTTTAGTATCCATCCTTGCAACTGTACATCCATCAGACTTACAGCTTTTCAGCAATGCAAATCATCAAAAATCAGTTCAATAATTATTTCTGCAATTTCATTTTAATTCCTCTACAGTGTCATTTTTGAAGGAAACCTACCTGACTTCCACTGTAAAATTTAAGATGAATAGAAGTAGGTGAACATTTGTCCATTCCATGTGATGTATATTTCCTGAAGACAGTTTATAACAAGGAAGAACAGACTTCTACTTCTACTTAACTAGGTAAATTAAAGGAAATAATTCACTTATTTGTCACTAGGATGTCAACAGTATGAGGAAAGTTAAAAGTAGAAAGAAAAATCTTGGTTCATAATGACCACGTGTAGCCTAGAATAAGATCAAAGTGATTTTACGCAAAATTCTGAGGCCTTGTCTCCAAAAAGTCAGTCTAACATAGATTAAAAGAAAAGCTGTTCCTGTGGCTTTTTTCTTCATGCTGCCCTGCAACATACCCTTCCTACTGGGACTAAAAAATCTGGCTCCTGTGCCAGCTCTGAGCTGCCTGAGGTTTCTCTGAGAAATGGGTATCCCACTGGCCAACTACTCTGAGTTTGTCTCGCCTTCATCTTGGTGCTGAGCACTGAATCTGTTGCATCTCAGCTTCAACCTCTTGCTTCACCTGCTCTAGCAGGCACACTCACAAAGAGTACGCTGCATGCTGACATGTGCAAGTAATGCATTCTGCAACACAGATGTTTGTATTTAGGATTTAGCTCCTAAAGGAAAACTGATGTAACACAAGATACCCTTCATGTCAGGTGTTGAGGACGCACTGTGGAAAGATGAGGCTAAAAGCTGTTTGATGGACCTACTGATTAATTGAATACTTTTTTCTTTCCTCTGTTATATATCATCAATAAATTTTGTCTTGCTGTTCTCACTTCTTTGCTTGAATATTCACTTCAACTTGTCAGGTAGTTAAATAAAATTCACACACGTACATAAATGCATATCTGCACATATAAATTTGTTTGTGAATGCATATTACAGGAGAAATTTAAACATGAAGCAAGTAGAAATAGTACAGTTGCTCAGCTTAGAGCTAAAGATTTTTCCATGTATTCTTCCTATAGAGAATGTGTTCCCCCTCTAAGTGAAGGTGGAAGAGGAAGAGCTTTAGGAGATAGGCTATACTGTGAACTGAGATTCAGATTTCCAGTTTGATCATTCTTCTGTATAAACCCTCATACTCACTGTGGTTTGCTCTCTTCAGAGGTTACTGGATTGCTTGTGTGACACTGAGCCTGTTGTGATTTTGGTGAAAAGATATTTTCACCAACTTTTCCTCAGGCTGTAATACTTCATACTTTTTAGTGCAGAGGTCTCATATTTGACCTGTATTTCTGCTGACCTACTTGGGGGTCTGATTATCTCCAAGAGTTTATAAGGATGGGTGTTTCATTTGTTCAGTAGTAGGAAGGAGTCATACAAGTAATTTAAATCAGCTGTGTCCACTGGAAAGCATGGCTGATAAATCGAGGTTGTTTATTTTAGGATGTTTTGGAGGTATATCTGTATTGTTAAAAAAAAAAAAAGTACAATTATTAACCAGTTCTTATTGGTCATTGGCCATGACCAATAAAATTGACCAGTGACTGATGACAAACAGAATGTTGTGCTGTCAGCTTCTCTTGAGCATCCCAATTTGTTACAATAAAGGTTGGATTTAAGAATTTTAGTTTTCCTTACATATTTTCATCATTTCTGCCACTTTTTTAAATTAACAAAATAAATTTTTGCTAATTGCTTCATCAAAAGGATTTCTATATATTCTATCTCCAACCTATTTCTCAATTCCAGCTTCTCCCATGAAGGGGCTATTAACTTTCATGATTTTATGTTCACAATTTTACTTCAAAATGATACTAAATGTATAATTCACACATGCATATTTTGTATTTTGACTGCACCGTTTACATCTTGTTGCTAGAGGTTTTTGTTAGCAAAAATAAAATTGATAGAGAAGATGGATTCATGTACTGTTACTAATGGTCCAAATGTTACACTGTTTTGTCAACAGACCTCTATTGTTGAAAGCAATTTCTCTCACTGTGTCAGTACATATGCCATGCTGCGTTGATATTAATGGATCTGCCAGGAAAGGCATTTAATTAATCACTTCCCAGAATAAATTCTGTCAACTTTAATTTTGTAGCTAACAATAGTGCTTGGGCCAGCATGGTGGGTCAGTCAACAAATGTTGTAATAAGTTAGAGTCATCTTGAAAAAGCCTTGGTTCAGGACCTAGAAATGGTGCTTAGGTCATCAATTTGTTTCTTTCTATCTGTGAGCATGTTTCAGCTGTGTGACAGCTCTGACATTTGTACAAGGAAAAAAAAAGAGTAGTCTGTGGTGTTCTAACAGGTCATAGCATCAAAAGCATTTACCAAATTCTGGAGGGGAAGTGAAGAATGTGTTCAGTAACTTGTTGATCAGCAAATATATCTATTACCCTTTTACTGTAGCTATTGTGTAACTACAGAATTATGCATTAATGGAGCAAAAAAGCATATAAGTCAGAAATTCTTACAAACTTTTTGTGGACACTAATGTAATTTCCAAGATTTGAGGAATATGTAGCTGCTTTTCATCATGTTTTTACTTGAAGAGATTTTTAACATGTGCAAAACGAAATAACTTGCATCTTTACATTACAAAGAACAGTCTCATCCAGTGCCTGGAAAATATATCGGTGGGTATCATCAGACACATCAGTCTGAGAACAACTACAGCACCTAGGGAGAAAAATATTTTACTCCACAATAATTTACAGAAGATAAAGATGGTACTGAAATGCAGAATTTAAAATCAGAGGTTAAAATTGCTAAAGTCTCTGTCAGATTTCTCTTACTACATTTATAATCTGTTAAAACAATTTCTTTCTGGCCTCTGTATTCTGTATCATTTAAAGTAAATTTTAAAGTACACTATGAACTGTATACACATCAAAGCTTTCTTCCTCAATCTAAATATTTGCAGTACAGCCTTCAAAATTGCAATAATAAAAATAATTGAAATGTACAATTGAAATCCAAGGTTTTGCATTAGGTGAGGAAATATATTATTTTGCAGAGAAACATTTAAAAAGAATTCTATTCTGTGTTAATCTGCCTGCTCATAACCTTCAAGGACGCAATAATCCTTAGGGTTTATGTGGTTTCTGTCAGAGGTATTGTTAGCTGAAAAATATAGTAGTGAATATTTCTATTTGATTAGGAGTCAGTTAGTCAAAGTAACACCTGAACCTCTAGCCAAATTCTTGCCATGCCTTGAAGGTGGGCAAGGGATTGGGAGCCAATGTGTTAACATCATAATTTAAGTTTTTCACTCCTTTTGAAGATCATAAGTATGTATGCTTTAGACTTGCCTTTATGACTTATGTTGTTTTAGTAATGAAATAATCAGAATACCTTTCCTGTTAGGATTTATTTGAAAACAAATCCAAAACAAAATAAATTAAAAATTAAAAAAAAAAATCCAAACCAATTTTTCTTTTCCATTCTTATTTGGTTATTTTTAATGTCTAGGGCATTTTTCAAGAGAGTGGAAGTGGCAGAATCTCTTACAAGTGCAGCAGAGGACATAATTGTGGAACTTGGGTCATATCTCTTGTTCTACTAAAAATCTGATATATAGTACATTTTGCCCACAAAATGAAGTAATAAATGAGATTCTCTGTCTTTTGGCTTTTATTCTTTTCAAGGAGTACATTATTTCTTGACAGAAAGACTGAATTAAATGCTTCTTATCAGCAGAATTACAAACAGGATTGTTATATTGCAGGTTTTTTAGCAAATTAAATTAAAGGGCTCACCATAGTTAGTATTGAGAGAATGTAATAACTTTAATAAAACTGTTTTGTTAAGAGACTAAAGTAAGAGATTTCCTGAAAAAAAATGTGTTTTTTATGGACAAAAGAGAAATATGATCTTGGAGGAAAGTGCAGGTTAACAGTATATTGTGCAAACGTTGAAAATTCTCTATGGTGAAAAGTTGCCTCCCCCCAGTTCTAATTGCACTTGTTAAAGTACTGTGCTTGATGTGATGATTTCATTTAACAAAAAGAGTATCCTAGACCTAATTGACATTTATAGTTGTGGTTCAGTTGAAGCCAGTGGAGCCAAGTCAGCTTGTAATAGATAAAGATTTGCCTAATTGAGTTCACTAAGATGCAAAGATTTTTATTCCTACAAGAGCATTTTTTTTTTTAAGTTGAAGAGCAGTTTAGCAGGCAGAAGAAATACTTTGCAATATGCATGCCTTTGTGTGCTGTTAGTATTTTGCTACATAGCTCAGTTTTATCTACCTCTAATATTCCAAATTATACTGGTTTTATTATAAGAACCTAAAAAATACAACACTAAGAATAGGACAGTAAAAATATACTGAAAGACCCTTTACTTGTATAATCCACTGTGGGGTTTAATGCTGGATTCATATTTGCCCACTGGGTCCTGGGACAGAGACCACACTTTAGAATGGAAAGAAAATTTCTAGCAGCAGTGGCTGTGCCACTTACCATACTTTTCTTCAAATACTCAGTGAGAAATATGTGTATCTAAGAAATACATTCTCAGAATTGTAAAGGATGGATACCTCAATGTATTAGATAGTGGTCCAATTAACATATTAAAATGAGAGGACTATGATAGTGTTGAATTTAGCTGGGTCATTTTTGACCCCAACCTTACTCAATTGCTCCCCTTAATCTTCACAGTGCAGTTATTCTCTTGCATCCTGTATGGTCCTTCAGGGACTTCATTGTTCGGCTTTTAGACACCTGCACAAATGAGTTACAAGAGATCTTCAGCTAGAAATACTGTAACAGAAGCTGTCAATGTAGTATGAAACTGAGATGAAGATAAGGTGATAAAAGCCCTAATCTTACCTTCTCTATCTATCCTTGGGTTTAAGTTGTTACTGGTTGTGCATAACATTTGATAGGCACAACATATACTGAGAGTTCTGCGAGACAAACAACATATTTATTCCAATAGTCAACATTTGCTAGCTTTTGAATGTAAGAGTTCTAGAAATTTTCACAAGCAGATACCATAGGAAGACTGCATATTTGGAGCATATAAACATCAGGTATTAAATTACCATATTTAGCTACCTGTCCATGAATAATATTACTGACAAGAGAGAACACTACATAATATCGCATGGGCTCATAATACAGAAGTCAAGAGATAAAAGTTTAAAGACCCTGCTCAATTTCATTCACTTGCTGATGCTTCCTGTTTTAAACAAAGAGATCTAGGAACTTTAGCGTCTTTGAAATCAGATCCTGCAATCCAACAGGTCATATACTTAATAACATTGCAGCTTCTTTTAAAGTAGGTAAAGTGTTCTGAGCAGGTTTGAAACTGATTGGAGAGAGATTCTTATTCTATTGCTGGCAGAATATAAAATATTCCTAACATTCTCTTCTTTCCTTTATCTTTTTGTTCAAAGACTTCTTGCAACCCTAGATTTAAATGGTTAACTAACTTCTCCAAAGTGCTTCTTATCTTTTGTGAATTAAGACCAGGTTTGTTTAAGATGCAAGTAGACTTTGCAGTAGGTAGAATATAATTCTGTGTAGATAAAATGGTCTAAGTAATGCTTCTTTAGTAATTTACATTCTCTTAGGATCCATTGATACAAAAGTTCTATTGAGACCTACTTTAATAATATGAAAATTAAGTTTTTCATGCCTACTCTTCTGTGAATTTGGTTGTGTAGCTTTAGACAGGAAAAAATGCAATATTTTAAAGTAGCATTTCAAGAAATATAATATTTCTTTTTTATGGTGATGTGGGATCTGACTTTAGTAGCAGTTACTGGTAGTTGCTAGTTTGGGTGTTATGGAGAAAAGCCTCAGAAAAAGGAGAGTAGGGAAAACAGTTTTACAGATTGGTTGCTTTTAATGAAGGATTAAAATAATTTAAAAATAAACCCCTGAAATATATTTCTTCAAACACCTGCGTGGTGATATACATCCTGATTCATTCTAGGTATAGGTAGTCTGCTACCTAAAGGCTGAGTATGGAATCTGATTGGCATATCTTGATCATGGAAGATTTAAAGAAAACCACCACCACACACATAAACCCCCAAACACTTACAGAAAACCCAAACAAACAAAAAAACCCCCACAAAACAAACAACCCCCCCTAGAGATTTCCTGGAATTGAAACTGTAACATATAAACAATCATATTTAAAATACATGTGCTGTTATGATAATTTGTATCAGTGCATAAATCCATATCTTTGAACTGGGTATTTGTAAATAATTGAATGTTTATAATCCTTAGGGGTAATCTCATTAACTAAATATCAAACATGGAGGATTCATTCTTTGTGAAAATTTAAAAAAGATTTTGTGTTAAAGAGCTATGAAGGTAATATTAATTACTTGGTCAAGTGTGGTATCTGAATATACTGTTGGGATTGAGCTCTCATGAACACTTTTTTTTTTTTTACATTTACATTTCTAATGAAGTTCAAATTTTCATTTCACAAGCATCCATGGAACTATAGCAGTTAGGTTTGAAGAAGTAGAAGATTTGTTAGTTTTGGGCACTTGCAGAAAGATGATACCTTTACCTGGACACTTTGTAATCTAGTCTTGCTTGGGCAACTGATTGGCTTGCTGAGTGTTGTTTAGTAGCCCCTTCATGTTTTAGAACAGAGGAGGCATCATGTGCCATGGAAGGATGTTGCAGGAAAAAGGTACTTAACGACTATTGTCTGTATTAATGGATGTGAGAATTTAAGACAATTAAATAACCTTAATAATTAAAAAATCAAATGTTTTTAAAGTCTATAGATCCACCACTGTTGATATGACAACATATGTACTTGTCCTTTCATTTTTGATGAAAAGTAATCCTTTATTCATTATTCATTCATAGGACAAGAGCCTCAAATTATATTCTTTTCTAATGTAGACAGTAGATCCAGCATGCAGCAGAAATTTTTCCTCAGATAAAGGTATCATTTTGTCTTATTTTTAGATGCTGTTTAAGATTAGCTTTAATAACTGTTCCCTAAATCTTCTGATATTGGTAGAACTTCTGTGCTATCAGAATGAATACTTGAGTATTCTTATATCAGTGTTAATAGTTAGAAATTCTTGTATAAGACCCTCTGCCGTGGTGATAAAGTGAATGTATTTTGAAGCACGTTAAATCTGCAAATTTGAGTACTTTGATGCCAGTGCTCCTTTTATTACAAGGTGTCCCATTTTCATCTTCATAAAATTAAATGCTTACATGTACCATATAATTAAATTTAGGCAATGCAGAGAATTTGATCTGTGCATTTATTAACTTTTGACTGCATCTCTCTTTAATTGCTTTGGAAGTTTTTTCAGACTAAAATGGATCCATTTACTGATGAAAGAAATACAAAAATGTTGACGCATAGGAAACAGTAAAATATAAAACCCAGGCAAACTCTGTGCCTTGCAGTAACCTACATATTTGCCTGCAAGAGGAACCCAACCCTTGCTCCATCTCTAACACTGTTCATACACTATTTTTCATTGTTTGAATGGATAGAAACAAATCTTGTGTGTGCAGTTGTGCATAATGGGAGCAAAAATTGCATTATATTGAAGTGTTTCTAGATTATTTAATATAAATTCTCTAGATCACAGTGTGACTTAAGAAATGTTTGTACATAATGGACATGTAGAGGTAGCTTTACCAAACACATTTCATGAGCACACGGAGCTTTCTTGATACTTCCTTATACTTCTGAATTAAGTTTTGAGAGTGTAAAATTCATACAGAAGTGTGTCCTTCTATATGTTTAATAAAGATTAAGTTGGAAAACCTTCTAACCCAGCACATTCTTGATTTAGCACGTGTGGTAGCAGCTAACTCATAAACTTAGTGTGAATGAAGAACAGGCTGATGTTAACATTTGTAAACAAAATAGGAGGAAGGAGAAAGAATGAAAAAAGCATTTAGCAGCAACGAATAATTATTTAGTGATTTTTATATTTCCAGCTCAGAGGCAGAATTTGCAGGGAAGTAACACTACATGAGGCTGGAGTCAGATGTGTATTCAGTAGTTTGAATACCAGTAATTCGATGACCAGTCTGTGTGTGTGGAGAAGCTTCTGTCACTCATTTAGTGGCCGATCCAGCCCTACCCCTGGACAGTTTGATACACAGGATGTCAGCGCTTATGGATGTGGAAATAAGTATAGTAGGAACGTTAAAAAGGAAAAGATATTTTTAACTCTCAGACAATGAGAAAGCATGCTTGGTGCTGTGACATTGCATGAGAGGTATTACCTGTTTCCTAAAGATATCATTCAGAAGATCAACTTCATAATAATTTTTGCTTATAAGTTTCTGTTTACCTCAATTTATGCTGAGGAAGCATTCTAAGAATTAAAAATATGATTCAACATAAAGGATTAGGGGTTTTCCTTATTTTATAGTAATAGAAATATTTTATAGTAATAGAAATAGCTAAATGCAATAAATCCATGTGTATATGTTCCAGGCTGGCAAACCTAGAAAAAAATCTGGAACTGTGATGCTGCAGGCACTGTTGAGTGTGTGTGTGGGTGTGTGTGTCTGTTCTTTTTTTTTTTTTTTTATGTGCCATCCATTGTTTACTGATTGAGGACATGTTTGGAAAAAAATTACAACTCTAGTTTTCAAAGTTTTTTTTTCTTTTGATCTTCTTTTAATATCACCCCTATCACTTGGAGGAGAAAGCATTCTTTTTGTTAGAACTTTTACTTTCAGTTGTTCAAGTTGCCAAGCATTGCCTTTAATCTTCTATTTAATATTAGAGGGTTCCTTCAAGTTATTCAGTTGCATCTGTGACAGCTGCCATCAAATCTTTGTCAATATTTTCTGAAGTGTCAGAAGTAGCAGGACTATAATTTTATTTTGCTGTCCACAATCTTGATAAGTTAATGCTGAGGAAAGTCCGATTCGAAGCTTTATATAAAACTGGAGGTCAATAATGATTTTGTTGACAAGAATAAAATTCATTCGATATAAATATTAAGAAAAACAAAGCCTGGAGTTATGCAGTATTATTAAACAATTTTTGAAAATTTATTGTGGCAGTTTTTCAACCTTTCTGGGTACAGGCTGGAGCAAAAAACAGTGAAGATAATCACATGTAGCAAGTTTTCATACGTAAATAAATGTTTGCTAATTCTCATGAACATTTCAGAGTTTGTATGCACTTGTGCACATGCTCGCTTTCCTTCCCAAGGGATTTTGCTGGCTGTTCCCAAGCTTACAGAGGTAGGCATGAATCAAGTGAGGCTTAGTGCAAGAGGGATGTGTAGGAGAAAATTAAAAGCTCCTTTGCAAGCTAGTGGTAGTTCTTTCTGTCATATACTCTTCTGACATACAGTCATACGTATGTTCTTATAATGCTGTCTTGATATTGAACGTCCTGTATGATCATTTCTTTTGCAGTATATTTCCCTCTGTGCTGTAAGTGCATGTGCATTCACACATGATGGATACATATGTACATGGCTACTACAAATTCTGTTGAGACTACCACTGCTAAAGTGGTTTGAGCCACCACTTCATATGGTACAGCATAATATAAAGGATTCGATATAAAAAGATTTTGCTCTCATAAGAGCTGTAAGATTGACTTCTTAATACATTTATGTCTTTGTTTCTTACTGTTCTTTTTCAATTAAACTGAATTTTCTTAAAAATAAAATTGTATAATTCTTCTAATGTTGTAAACCTTTTAGCTCTGTGATCCTGAGGGATCCTGAGCACTTGCTAAGTGCTTTGGGATGTCTTAGTAGATCTTTAGAAGCAGTAAAAGTTGTTACTGTTGTCACGTTACTGATGTAGTGTGCTTATTTGCCCCCATTATAATGCACACACACATTACAGTCAAGAATATGTCAGACTTTCTATTGTAAACCCTATTTTTAGACTTAAAGCTTGCCTATGAATATATCTTTGAGTGCAGAAACACGTCATATCTCACCTTGAAAACAAACTACAGAAGACTGGGGGGGGGAGAGGGAATGAGAGGGAAGGACAATGACAGCGACAACATGAAAACCCAGTCATTGAGAGACAGAAGTTTAATCATGAAAAAAATCTTTAATTGTAACGGTCCATTGTATGACATAAACACAACAATTGTGCTTAACACATGTTAATAAAACATTTATTCCACTCTCATTCTGCATATACTGCAAGTAATAGAGTAGAATATAACAGCTGTTTGATTTCAAGGTGGGCAATAGGAAGGGACTATATGTGTTAATGTAAACAGAGACGATAGACTAAAATTTTTCATAAGAACATGGAAAGAAAGTTTTAGAATAGCATTCACCTTTAACAAAATTCAAAATAGTCTTGTTTTGGAATACAGTTAGAATTCTTTCATGAACTACCTTTTTTGAAAGCAGATGGTTTTTGTATGTCATCTCCACCAAAGTTAAAATGCGCATGCATTGTTGTTTTCACAGAGCCATCTTAGCTAGTCTCAATATAGAACAACTTATCTATGGTATGGGAAAGCAGTCCTAGAAAATACATATGACTTAATTTGCATAGTAGTGTTATTTGCATTAATAACTTGAATCCATTAAGTGCAAGTCTGAAAGAAAACATTTCAAAATTGTAACTACAATATACTCCCATACCTTTCAGATTTCTGAATTTGAAAACTTGGCAGTGAAAATATTATAACTTTGAGGCGATTCTGAACTTGAAATTATTCTATTTATGTGGTGTAACATCTGAACTACATCCTTTTAAATCAGTGCAGATAAAGTCAATAAAGAAAAGGTCAGTTTATTCAGTATCAGTGGCTTTAAGTCTCCTGGAGAATTTTTTTTCAAACATAGCCTCTCTTGAAAGTGTCAGTAAGATCATAACCCAAACCAGCATGTAATGTAATGTAATGTCCATTACTGTGGAGTTGTTAAGAAATTTCATTTTGTATTAAGGGATACCTAACTCATATCTTCAAAACAGTTACTAGTTAGCTTTTGAATGCCTGTTTATTTGGCAGTTTATGATGATTGTAACACTACTTTTTAATTCTAATACTATAATGATAATACAAATATATGTGTGAACGACGGGTAAGATGATAAGCACCTGCCTAAGTGAGCCAAGTTTAGCAGCTTTAATACTATGTGCTTTACACAGCATTGTGTCTGTTTAGAAGTCTAAGGCTGCAATATTTTTAGTTCAGTTAAATGTGGTGTCATTACCTTATGTATGGTATATTTCAGATAATGAAGCTGTTGAATTTTGACTTCTGTAGATAAATATCAATCTTATTAAATACCTTTTTTCTTTATATTTGACTACAGACTTCAATTGTTAAGACTGCACTATAGCACTGTGAAAGACACATATTAGGATATTTAATTCCTTGGAAAAATAGATTTATATCTTGTTATAATATTATGTGATTTTAACTGTATGACAGCTGTGTCTTTGTAGCATTGCATTCTAGCCAGTACATTATGGAATATACACATTCTTTTCTCTTAACAGCCACACAGCTGATAAAAACCTTAAAAGTTTCTCTGGTTTACTTTTTGCCCAAAGGTATGTTCAGCTGTACTAACTTGCATTCCTGAACAGATTTGAACATCACTCAGTTGAAAGATCATTGTGACTTCAGAATGAGGGGCACTACAAACAGATCATAATGAGAAGGAAAAAGGTTGAGAACTCATTAATGTTGGAGATTTGCTGTCTGGAAAGAGAACAATGTAAGATAGGCTGCATTGTGATATTTTTAGGTCATAATTCGTATTGATTGGTTCATGATCAGTACTTACTCTTGGATTTATGAGACTCTTTACAGGTAGAGATAGAAAAACAAAGTACCAAAGTTGAGGGGTACCACATTAGTGCAGGTAAAATGAGAGACCAAGGATGAGGGCTGTGTTCCTTTCTGGAGTTGTAGTAGTTCTTCATAGACCCTAAATGTAGGGTAGCCACCATCAGTCATAGAGGAGTTAAAATAATAAGGGAGGTGAGTGAAGTGGGGGGCAGGGAAGAGCCCTTGTTGTTCATGGTTATTTACTGCATGAAACAAAAGAAAGATGTAAGCTGGGCTCACGTAATGCTCAGATCTACTTGCCCAGAGTAGCTCCAGATTTCCAATCAACAGAACTTCTAAACAGGAGAGGATTGGGAATGGAATAATGTCGTCTGCTTCAACTTATTCTCAGAATGCAGTGCCATTCAAACACTTAATCATGAAACTTTTTTAATGAATAGTAATTTTTGAAAATATCTTAAATATGGGATTTGAATTATTGTGTTACCCTCAAAAAATAGGTCATTTTAAGATGTCCAAAGCTGTTCAACCGCACTGCTCCACAAGAACTGTAGTCCGAAAGACACTGTTTTAGCTGAATATAATGTGTTTGGTTCTTGTTGTGTGATATCTCATTTAGAATTACTTGTCTCAGTACCATTCAGGTCTACACATTTTCAAAGCTAGTTATACAGCAATAGTGTATTAGCCATGTAATTTATCAATATTTATTCATTACCCAAATTGCAGACTACTTGTCATAATTAATTATTGAAGTAATAAATAGTCTTATTAATAAAAACTGGTGACAAGAACAGAATGATTTCCTTGATAAAGACTGATGACAGATTTTAGTATCTGACATGACACTCAGAACAGTGTGCAGATTGAATCTAAGGCCTCCTGCATGGATAATAAATTGTTATTTCAGAGAATAAAATGATTGATACATTTGCTTTGTGTGGAAAAAGCACCTGGGAAAAGATTCTACTCCCTAAGTTATTTAAACAGACTATGGTGAAATTTTCTTTCCTTGTGACAAATTTAACTTTCCAAGGAAGTGACAGCTCTTGGCAGAGAGAGAGGAATTGATGCCTGCTCGGGGTCTTTGACTTACAGATTCTCCTAAAAGTCATATTCATTTGAAAATCTCTTGGTGTTCTCGCTCACTTTGCATAGAGCAAAAGAATGATGGGAAAGTATGACCATGTGATATGGTAGAGTCTATTCTGGGTCAAATGAAGCCTGTCAGATACTTTGGAAAGACTGTTTGTATTGCTGTGTGGCTGAGCTGGCCTCTGGTTCAAACTCATTGTGTGTTTTTCATTGGTTTGGTCTCTTACCTTCTGTGACAAAGCAACCCCAGAGACTAAGCATCTTTTGACAACTTGGAAATGACTGGGCTAAGAAAAGAAGGCTTTCACACAAAATAATGATTAAAAAACCCCAAACAACCACAAACAATAAAAAAACCAAGCCCCACAACTATTGTACATCACAGAAAATGTTTTATTCATAACTAGTGATGCTGCACATTAAATCTCAATATGCTTTTGAAAAGTTACCTGAAGTATGTTGGGTCCATAAGGTGTCTGGCGTTCAGTTAGTATAGGAAAAATAGTACATTCTGTTTCCCTTGATGGATCCCTTCCATCATTTTTCTGTATTGAACTTACAGGAGTTTCATGTACATAAAATATCTCTGACGTTTCCAACATACTTAAACACGTAAGTCCTGTATAACTTTCTGTTAATTACTTCCTTAATAGCTTATTTGTGTTAGTCTATAAAATCAGTCTTAGTACCAACATAGTCATGATATGAAGATTTACAATAGTTCTTACAAATGTTTGTCTTTCACTTGATGAAGTGTGTTATAAAGAAACAGTAATAGAACATGTTATTTTACTAAATGTCCATACTTTGCACTATTTCTGATTCATACTCCTATAATCATATATAAAATGTAGTTGCACATCAGCTGGAATTTCGCTTTTAAGCCAAACAGGTAAGTAAAAGACAAAGAGAAGACTCCACATACTATGACATGGAAAAGATGATTATTGTCAGGTTTGACACACTTCTTTATGCAAAAAAACTTTGCATCTGGCCCATTAATTTGCCAGATACTTGCATATAATTATTTGAGAATGGCCGTATTTTTCTTCTGACTCATTTGTGATAAATGCCTTGAGCCAAACCCTATTACAGTGACCTGCACCTAGTCTTAGGTTGCAAATCATCTTTCTGATTAGTCCTTAAGTTTGATGATGGTAGGATATGATACAACGTGGCAAAACTTAGTTTCTGTTCTTATTTTTTTTAATTTTTAGAAACAAGCAGAAGGAAGTTGTGGGTGACTGGCTACCTTTAAAACTGCTCTCTACTGTGGATATTCAATAATCTAACTAAATAGTAAATTCTAATAATAGGTAATTCTAATATTTGCAATTATATGCTGCATCATGACAACAGTTCTGTAGGAACTTGATCAGCTTCAAAGTGATCAAAGCTGGAATTCAAATTTAAGTGATCAAATTCAAAAGACTTCTGTGAAAATTGGTTTTTTTCAGAATAATAGATGTAACACAAAAGTAGCTTCAGAAAAAAAGAATTGTTCTCTTTCTTATAATTGGTTAGTATCATTTAATTTTGAACTACACACCTGTAACCACAGAGTTCAAAGTTGGGCACTGTTTTAGAATTTGTGGTATTAGAATTAGCCTTTTCCTTACTTGTGCTGTGTATCTGCACTTACCATGTAGATATGTCTTCATAATGTTCCTGAAGTACTATTGTAACTGATCGTAGATTGAATTATTATAACTCTGTAGGAAAGTGAGATATAAGAGGTATGCATCAACTAATTTATTTGAAGATTAAACATTTCAACACCCAAAGATTAACAATTAAAAAATGTATTGTGTATAATTAAATTTTCATTGTTTGAACAGCAACATTCTATGATGTTGGGAGTACAGCTGCCTTTTCCACAAGTATTTAAGAGAAAGTGAATTGCTGTATAATACCTCCATTGTTCTTCCAATAATAAAATTAGCAAGGTAAAAATGTATATACACGTCAAACTCGGGATGTTTAGCTGTGCAATGGTAGTTGATTCCTATCTCACTGCAATTTTAAATGAAAGCTTCAGAACTAAAGGGTTTGGATACATCATTCACAGCATTTTTTTCTGGGTTGTCTGCAGTCAAATCTGTTGAGCCTATTGGCAGACATGTCCTATTCTGGAACTATTGGCCCTTCTTAGAGTATGAATAAAGATTTATGAACAAGGCCAGGCTGGATGTGGCCCTGGATGACCTGGTCTAGTGCATGTGGCGTCCCTGCCCATGGCAGGGGGGTTGTAACTAGATGATCTTTAAGGTCCCTTCAAACCTGAGCCATTCTGTGATTCTATGATACTTTGGGTGCAGGTATTTGTATTTAGTATTTAAAACTACTTCAGCACGTGCTGAGAGACCTGAGGTTGTTTAGCCTGGATTAAAAAGACAGAGAGGATAGTCTCAATGCTTATCATTACCTAAACAGTGGGGGCCAAGAGGATGGGGTCAGTCTCTTTTCAATGGTGCCCTGTGATAGGACAAAAGGCAACAGGGACAAACCGGAACAGAGGAAATTCCACCAAAACATAAGGGAAAACTTCTTTTCTTTGAGGGCTGCAGAGCACAGAACCAGGTTACCCAGAGATTTTGTGCAGTCTCTTTCTGTGGAGACTCTCAAAACCTGCCTGGACATGTTTCTGTGCAACCTGATCTAACCAAACCTGCTGTAGCAGGGGGGCTGGACTAGATGATCCCCATAGGTCCCTTACATCCCCAACCATTCTGTGATTATGTGATTGTAATAGTCAACTTACAGATAGGATATCTGTGCTTCTTCATTGTAGGTCGTAGAGTATGAAGAAAAGCAAAGGTGAAAAAGCATTTCAATATTTGAACTGTTTAAGATTTTCAGAGCATTTAACTATCATGCTACTCTTTCCAAGGTAACATTCTATTATCATGTGAGAAAAAAAATCAAAGCAAATTACTACTAGTTTGAGAAAATAGTAAACTCTTGAAGGCCCTTGTGTGTTATGAGTTTCATTATCACATCCTTAAGTAAAATAACTGTAAATCACTAATAAACTGTGGTTCTGTGATTCATGAAAGGATTCTAGTGTTTTGGCCAGTTCAACATCTATTTCAACAGTTAGGTCAGTTAGCCTTCCTTTCCCCTTCAGAAAATTGCCCTCCTGTGCATGTGTAGAGTAGAATATAGAATTTAGGTTTATTACAGGGCTGGTTTGTTTTTGTTTTGTTTTGTTTTTACATACTAGCAATTCAAAGTGAAATCTAGATGTCTTTAATTTTAGTGTTTCTTAAACGGTTGTAAAAAAGATATATTTTATATTTAATAATTAGAGCTGTCTTGAATTCTGTTGGGTTTAGCTCCAGTAAATTCTATAGCATTTTCCCAAGAGACAATAAAATACTTTTAAGGTTTTCAAATAAAGGATAAAAGGAAAAGAAGCAGAGTATGTAATGCTGAAATAGAAGTGTGCTGCAGAAAACAAGCTGAAGAAGCTGATGAGAACATGTTAACATCTGCTCCCTGTGCTAAAATCACCTCTAAAGTCTGAGCATCTAAAAAAATTCTGTTTAACAGGAAACCTCATGCAACCTGATTATTACTTAGCAGGTGAGAGGAAAACCAGGAAATTGCCAGGATTCATTTTTGTGGATAGAATTAATAATAGCATAAGTTTAAAAAGCAGTTTAGATGAATTGAGACTGTGAATGAAGTGATGATTAGGCAGCTAATGGGTGGCCCTTATGGAAGGTTGTCCAGGTTAGCTTAAATGATGTAAGATCAGTTTGTTGCGAGTCAGCTAACTGCATCATGAATACAGAAAAGTTAAGTGCTGTGGTTCTGGGCCCTTCTAGATAGCTCTCGATGTAAATTTTGTTTATGTAGTTTCAGCATGAGCTCAGACAAAACACCCTGTTTTCATGCTTTTAAAATAAATTATCCTGACTAGAGAGGAGATGATTTGCAATATAATTAGGCTAACGTGAAGTCCAACTTTCATACAAAGGTCAAGTTATCCTCCGTTTTGTGATTTGCAAAGTTTTATAACCTTTTCTGCTAGTCCAAACCCTTTGAAGTGCTGTTTCTTTTTAAAACTGATATAATTATGTACAGATTCAGTTGTTAATAGTGACAGTGGAACTAATGATTCAATTTTTGCTGATGTGCTAAACCACAGATACAGAATTTTTTAAAAGGTCCAGTTCTGTGTATGTTGATAAATGTATACATCTAAGAAGTAGACTTATATATCACACAGTGGCATGTTGGGGTAAATGCTTTGGACAGAAAGCACTTTTTTAATGTCTTCGGAGAGTGGCCAAGAAGGTGGAAGGTTCTCTTTCACTTATTATAAGAAACAGTTAGTTGTTTTTCAGCTATGTTTAAAGTAAAACATGGCCTTTTTTGCCACACACACACACAAGTTTCCATTTCGCAATTGCTCAGTTTTCTGCGAAATGGCTCCCAAAGCGGTACAAAAAAGAGATCAACATGAATCACTTTAATAGTTTGGATCTTAGTGTAATATAACTTAGCAAGAAAAAAGACCCTTTGCACCAACTCTACTTTCAGTCTGTGAATACAGACATTGTAATGCAGATGAAAGTATTTGTGCAGAAATACCTATACTCCATTTGCAGCACCGGGTACCTTCTGTTTGAGTGAAGAAGTGAAAGATTTACTGGATGAACTTCAGCCAGGATGAAGTAGGGGCCCTCAGTATCAGATACTGAGTATCTGAATCTTGCTCTGTTAGTACATAGTTGTACAAGAGCTTAATCTGATTTAAATGAGGGTTGCTGATGTTCTTCCTCTTCCTTTAGCTTTGTGTTTTCAAACTCTTCACACCATTATCACCTGTACTCCTAAGATGCTTCTGTAGCTTC
This sequence comes from Galbula dea, assembly GCA_013399015.1. NCBI lineage: Eukaryota > Metazoa > Chordata > Aves > Piciformes > Galbulidae > Galbula > Galbula dea. The sequence goes on along the minus strand of VWZX01008629.1, from coordinate 1,635,734 downwards.
TTCTCTAGCTCACAACATGGGGAATAAAACCAGGATGCCCTAGAGGGCTTTCAGTTTTACTTCTGGAAGCTTGTTACGTACATGCTTCCAGATACTCATTATATGTAGACATAGGAAGTAATAATGGAGCTCACCAAGATAAAAGCAGTTACCAAAAAGATAGTACAAAAGATTCATTCATGTAGCTCTGCATAGATCCATACATCATAACCAGTAAGAAATTGCTGAAATTGTTGTAGGTGTCCTGATGATGTTGTGTTGGAGAGCTCTAAACCTAAGTATCAAGTAACTATATGTTATGACTATTCAAGTTAAATGTTTGTAATCATAAATGATATGTTTAAAATTATTATTTTAAGTATCTTATTTACCACTTAGCAGCTGCCAGTTGAAAGAACAGTGGAAACATTGATTAAATGTTTAGCTGTGTGAACTCAAGTGATTTCCATGAACTCTGCTTCTGCTCTGGAGCTGAGTTGTGTACAAAATAGGACAGTTTGCAGTACTACTTGTCAGCTTTGCATAGGAGCATAAATGTATTAATTACTGTATAACCAATGTATGTATTATTAAATTAAATGTACATGCAGTGTATTATTACATTAAATGTTAACTCCTGTATAACCAGATTACAAGGGCATGTAGTGATACAACAAGGTGTAATGGCTTTAAACTGGAAGAGGCTAGATTTCAAATAGATGTAAGGAAGAAATTCTTCATTGCGAGGATGATTAGGCACTGGAACAGCTTGCTCACAGAGGTTGTGGATATCCCATTCCTGGAAGTGTTCAGGCCACTTTGGACACTGCTTTGAGCACCCTGGTCTAATAGAAGGTGTCCCTGCCTGTGGCAGAAGGGTTGGAACTAGATGGTCTTGTAAGGTTGCTTCCAATACAAAACATTCTGTGATTATGTGAATTAAACTATTTTCCAAATCCCCCAATTTATTCAAAGTTTTGTATGAAATGAGATGACAGTGTTGTCCATTTGTAAATGTATAATATACAAGGCACTAAACCCTCTAATAACTATTTCTATAATTGAAAGTGGAATTTATGTCATTAAATCTTAATCTTTTGCATTGATATAATTTCCTCCAAATGCTGGCTTGTTTAGGGTTTTTTTATTGTTTTTAATGCTTTGTTACTAATGCAGTGAAGAGATGAGGAAGTTGGAGACTAGTGTTTAATACAAACAGATAACTGCTCTTTTGAAATAATATATTACAGTTTCAAGAAAATATTAAAATTCTTCAATCTGTATTTATATCTAATTTTTTATCTGTGCATTTCACAAGAATTATCTGCACATCTGTTTCAGCCATCACTAACTGAAGTGACTTATTTGATTGAGGGTTAGACTAGAGCAAACACAGATTTGCTTGTCTGTGTGTGGTCAGTGGGATTTGGAATGACAATTTATTATAATGCATTATACTTTATTTATAATTCACAAATGGCTTAGAGATTTGGATTTTTGTTATGTTATTCCTAAATCCTCTCTTCGTAGTTACTGCCAGTATCCATCAGATACAGACTCAGAGTCATTATTGTTGGAAAAGACCCCTGAGATTGAGTCCAGCCGTTCTCCCAACACTGCCATGCCCACCACTGAACCATGTCCCATGATTGGTAGTAGAGTACAATAGACTGTTTCAGTTGGAAGAGACTTAGAACAATCATCTAGTCCAACTCTGACCAATTCAGGGCTGACCAAGTTAAAGTATGTTACTAAGAGTGTTGTGTACATGCCTTCTAAGAACTGGAAGGCTTGGAACATTGACTGCCTTTCTAGGAACCCTGTTCCAGTGTCTAACCAATGTCTCGGTAAACAAATGCTTCTTAATGTCCAGTCTAAATGATCCCTGGCATGACTTTGAGCCGTTCCATGTCCAGTCACTGGATACCAGGGAGAACATGGCAGCACCTCCCTCTCTGCTTCCCTTCCCCAGGAAACTCTAGAGAACAATGAGGTCACACCTCAGACTCCTTTTCTTCAAACTAGCCAAATCTAGACTTCTTAGCCATGACCCATAGGACATTCCTTCCAGCCCTTTCACCAGTTTTGTTGCCCTCCTCTGGATGCATTCAGGGACTTTAACATCCTTCTTAAATTGTGGGACTAAAAGTTGTTGAAGTTAAATTCTCAGATCCCTGTGTTCTCCCTTCTCCTCCTAGTGTTTAAAATGACTTCTTGACTCGTAGTTGCAATACATCAATATATTCTACTGCAGACAGGTACCTTTCTGTTGCTCTTGTTTATCTCCATGTCAGCTGCACAGGAAGTGTCAAAACTCTTGTACATTTTCTAAAGAATCTCCTCTTTTGTACCTTACAATCACACCTAATTACACTGCAAGTGGATTTCGAAATCCAAGCTAGTGTATACCAGGTTTGCTTCAAAGAGAAGGCAAATTCTTTTTAAATTAATACTGGTGTCAAAAGAACAAAGTAGAACTTTTTCAGCTTGAAAACACCAAGACATCACAAAATTGCATGCCAATGATGTTGTAAATTAAGGTGGTGATATTTGAATATTTGTATGGAAACTATACATTTCATTTGAGAAGCCTGCTTTTACTTCTGCAGCTATAGGCAATATGAGTACTTGCTACAGGAAAGGTTTTTAAACTGGGTAATTAGCTATCTACCAGTACCTGTTGTAGCAGAATAAGAAAAGCTTCCACCTTGCTACCTGATGTGTTTTCTCTCTAATCTGTATAGATGCTCAAATGTGTAATTGGCCTAGTTTGGTGGAAGTCAAATTAAGTGGTGGTTTACATGCCTGAGGATCTGCCCTGTCCTTTTTCCTCCTTTACCAGTCAATTTTATTACCTTGTTCCATGCTTTTTTTATCCACATTTTCTGTGCTGTCTGCTTTCTTGAACTTTAACCATAAGAAATAACTATTCTAAACATTATTTTTAAAAAATGTATATATGTGCACACATCTGACGTAGCTTTTGTTAGGGTATAACAGCTTTGAAAAAGCAAGTCTTTAAAAGTTCAGTGATGTGGTAATTAAACCTCCATACATAAATTTTTTGTCTCCTCACTTGACATATCTGGAGTCTGTTCACATTCAGATCACTTGACATTTTCATAGCCTTTGATTTTTAAGCCAGTTTCATTTTATCTGATTCAACATCTAGTTCAGACTCATGTCATTTTTATATTAGAGAAGCAGACTGAATGCAGCTTGGGAAAACTTGATTTTCAAATTGGAGAGGATCATATAGGGAATCACTTTTAATGGCAAGGAGACAATCCAACTCCTGGAGCAAAACCTAAATGTATTAGACATAAAATAATCGCTTTTTTTGTTGCCACTTTTGCTACATACCTTCCAGGTTCTGAAGAAGAAGAAAAGAGTTGTTAATGTCCTCATTAACTTTATAACTAATGCATTTGTGGATCATGGTCTCTCAAAATCAGTAAGAGAGCCTCTCCTGGTTTTGCTTCTTCTGCAGTTTTATACTTCTGCCCTTTAGATTGAGTCTTAATCCCTAATTTCCAAAGCTTTTGCTTTCTGTGTTCTTGACCTCACTCTCAGTGGAACTTTCTTCTGAGTGCAGCGGTGTGCATTATCTTTCAAGCAGCACAATAGGAAATCTAAAAATTCACATTCGGGTTCTGCTTAGCAAGCCCTGGTTTTGTACAACCAGTCTGTCACCCCAAATCTCAATTTCTGTTATGGCTTCTTGAACCCCCTTCCCCTCCAGTTGACCCAGTGCCCCTATTGGAACCACGCAAAGTAACCTGAATTCTAGAGGACTCCAGGATGTTGTATCTAAGTTACAGTGGAAGTCAAGCCTGGGTACCACACGAAATACTCTGTGCAGTTTGTGTAGTCTAAACATGAACAGGTATAAGAATTTATTCATAGTCTAATTTAAGAGTTAGCAGTCTAACAGCTATTATTAATCTAGTTGCGATGATATTAACATTTTAGCCCAGAGGATCCAGATTGCTAATTCTCAGTAATATTACAACCTTGTAATATTACAATAGTGCAAACTTTCTAGCATCTACACTGTCTTGTGTATTGTGCTAACCCTTTCAGCATCACTCTGGGTATGAAGGTGGATGGAATTAGTTTCGCTTAAGGAGGTGAGAGGGGGGGTTATGGCGAATCATCAGCAACCTTTCTTATCTTCTCCAGGAGGAGTATAATGCTGATAAGAGGACGTTTCTTCCTTTTCTGAGAGGTAGCTGAGTATCGATAATATGAAAATGATTACATTCTCTTAATGGGTTATTAGTTGTTTAATACACTATACATACTTAGCAGTCTATTCTTAGAGAAGTGCTGTAATTACCTTGCATTTGGGATGTAAATTTTACTGATTGAGTTTCCTAAATGAGAGTTTGTTAAAACAGCAATAATGTTCTTCTTCTGATGATGATTTTCTTATTAATTATTGACCTGATCCAAACTATGCTCAAATGTTCTAAAAAGAGGGGAGAAGAATTAAAGCTGCATATCATAAAGAAATAAAAAAATCAAGTGATCTTGTGAGTAGTATACATATCACATCAAATCCTCTGAAATTTGCTTTATCCACCATCGTTACCATATTCCTTATGCAACAAAAAGATATAGTCAACACTCCTTCGTTATTTCTTCTTTACAAAAAAATTCTACTCCATGAACTTCATCAATATGTAGAGTACTTATTTGTGGCAGTGTCATTTAGTGTGCTAAGAGGGCCATGCTAGTAAGAGCAAATGAGATTATATTAGTGTCATTAGTAATGGAGTTCTAATGTTAGTGTTCATTAACACAGAAGGAAATGCAGCACTACAACCAAGACTTTCCTATTAAAAATTACAACATGAACTGGCACACATGATACTAAAGTTGCAGTTCAGCCAAGAAGGTAATGTGTAGGTTTTGTTTAAAATTTCTGTCCTTTATTAAAAATACTTTAGTTATGAATTCTGTCAATTTACTAAAAAACAAATTAATATTACAAAAAGATCAGTTAAATACTACCCTCTTAAACTGATAGTCTTAACCATAATATAATAATGGAATGTAATATTTGCATATTTTAATTGATTTGCATATTTGCTTGTTCTACCTGGAAAATACCTATTTTGTGATTCATGGTATAAATCAGTGGATTCAGTTGCTCTTCTCTTGTGCTGTTCTGGACTGAAACAACAATATTTTGTTGGTAAAGAAAAACGAGTGCCTATGATTTAGAAAATCTGATATAATAAACATGAAGAACAAATGTTTACATACAGAAATTTGTCAGTTCTGTTTAGGTGCATGTGTCTCACTGATAACAGTTTATGGTAGATTCTGTCCTTTACAACTTAGAAGAGCTGGTGCTTCTGATCTTGTAAGTTTACCCCAGCTTCACCAATCTTCAAAACTTTTGCTTTTGGCTATTTTCATGGATAAAGCACATTCACAATTGTAATTCTCACAAATGAGACACTCTGGGACTACTCTCATTGATTAGATGTATTATCCTGCTATAAGTAGCCAAACATCTGGCATATTGTACAGAAATGTAAAATTCTAATAAAAGAAAACCACACAATACAATGTGGTAGAGCAGTTATCTGGATCTTATTTAATTGACATAATTGACCAGGTGATAAAACAAATTAGCAGGCTCTAAGTACTGGACATGAATGATAATTAAGTTGTCCAGTACATTATTTTTGGAAAAGAAAAAGGAGAATAGTGAATAAATAAGGTAGAAGTGAAGTTTCAATAAGCTCAGAAAATCACTAGGTAAAATCTGATGTCCAAGGGGAAAAGGAATTCTGGAGGAGTTGACAGTTACTTAGGAAATCTAAGTCTAAAAGCAACAGGTATCCTAAAACAAAGGCGGCGTAGGAAGATTAGTGAAGCATCAAGTTGGCTAACTAATGAGTTCCTCAATGACTGGATTGTGAAAAAGTAGTTTATAGAAAATATGAGTTAAAGTAGTAAAAGTGTAAATATCAGAAAAATAGTGCTGAAATATAAGTGAAACATCAAAAGTTGTGCTACAGCTAGCAAGGCACATAAAGAATAAAAGGAAGGATTCTTTTAACTACATTAGTTCTAAGAGAAAATTGAAGGAAAGAGAAGGTCTGCTTCTCAGATGAGAAGCAAAATAAATGATAGCTGGTGTTTTTAGAAGGTCAATATCTTTTCTAAGTCAGTCTTAACTAAAAAACTCTGCTGTGATAATTTTGAAACAACCGACATTGGTGGGAAAGCAGAAAGAACTAGTGATAATATAGGGAATATCAGAACAGAGACTTTCCTAAACCAGATGGTTACACATCAACTATCTAGAGAAAATTCACCCAAATAACTTGAGTCATCAGTGGTTGTTTTTGAAATAGGAAATAGATAAAAGACCAACAAGTGTAAAATGGCAGCATATTGCTTAGTTTATGAAACAAGAGAAAATGAGAGGCTGGGGTTATGACTTAGATTTGGACAAAAAGTGAAACCATTAAACTGTTTATAGACATAAACATAGTGAGAAGATTGATAGTACAGAATAATGAAAATAATTATGTCAAAACAACACATTTTCCTTTTGTTACATAAGGTATTCATATGTGAGGCATTAGATACTGTATATATATTCATATTTTTATAAAGCATGTAATTCCATCTAATAGCAGGATATTTTTATTAGTGAGCTAAAAATATATTCTAGAAGAAACTATTATCTTAGAGATGCATATTCAGGAAGTATTTTTCAGTGGCTCACTATCTAACAAGAAAGATTCATTGAGAGTGATGTAGAAAGCTAAGTAGGACATGCAAGGTAAGTTTTACTGGAGAAACTGTCTTGGACTCCTAGGGATTTTCATCACTTCTTGAAGTAAATTAACCCTACTTACCTCAGATATAGTCTCAATAAAGCTGATTTTTCTATGGGGCAGAGAATAGGTTAGATTTTATTTTATTTTTTTGTTGTTGTTGTACCCTAACATTAAAATGGTCATAGTTTTTGTGGGAAGAACCCACAAAAAAGGCCAAACTAGTTTTATTTTCCACATCATGTCATAATATCGTTTAAATTCTTTGTGCTTTAGATTTGTTCTGAACTTCTAGAAATGTCCATTACTTAAACACATTTCTTAGTCCAAACTCCAGATTTGAAATTTAATTTCCCGTAATTGATTATTCAGAAAGCTTGAGAAACAAATAGTATATGTACCCTCATCCATTTACAAGCTTTCACAGCCTAAGAGTCATTCCTTTGTCCTTGAAACCTATTGCTTTGAACCTACAGTAATAATTAAAGAAGAGCTTTTAAAAATGTATGACTTTATATCATACCTTCCTAACAGTATTATACTTAACATGCTGATATCCACTGCATTTGTATTTTGGATCTCCTTGGACTGTTCTTTTTGAAGTAGAGCAGAAGGCCACTGTCCTTTCTTCATTGCCCTTTGAACACAGACCTGTCTCTGATTATTATAAACAGAGAGGGCTGATCATGAGACTTCAGAGCTAGATGTGATTATCTCAACTCATTTATGTTGAGTATGTGTATAGAATTTAATTATAGGAAGGTCTTTTGTGACCTCACTAATAACAAAATTGTGCTGGAAAATCATGCCTCTATAGTATTTACTTCGGTAGTGCCACATCTTAGATGTATTTGTCTTAAAGTATTGATTATTCATAAAATGGATGATGAGCAGTGTGAGTTGTTTATTGAATACCACTTTCACATTCTTTCCTCCTTGCCCTCAAGGTAACAGGCATGCTTAAATGCATTGAGATGAGTCAGTAATCCCCAGCTGAAGTGAGACACTCAGAAATAATTGCTATTTACCATCCTGGTGTATTTACAAACTGACATGTGTCAGTTTGTGTTGTATTTGTGTTGTATTTATTAACACAAATAATACTTTCCATGTTCCTTCCACGTATGCAGTTTAAGCAGAAACACCTCAGTCTTACTCATCACAGATATTCATACAGTTGACATGGAAATAGTGGATGAGGTTTAAAAAAACTCTATCTGTCCAAAATGCATGACATTTTATTCTTTGTATTGGAGATGTTTTTGTTCTATTGTTTTTTGTTTCCAAAGTGGAATACATGTGGAGATAACATATCTCATCACGATCAGCTTTATTTCCTGGAAAGGTCTGTTTTAGTAGAAAAAATTATGGTGGAAATGCAAACAATAAGTGAGCCTTTGAATACAGTTATCAGTGCTCCCTGACTCAGAAACACCATTATCATTGGCATTAGCAGCATTTCTGAATAGAGAATCTGGAAATGGATGCTGAAGTGATGTGTACTTTGGATGTGAGAAATGCCAAGACCACTGATCATATAAGAAGATTCAGTTACTGCTTTTAAACATGTCCAGAAACCATCTTGACTGCCAATTAACAAAACCAGAAAACTTTCTTGTGTAATAAGAACCCTGTAGCCCATTCAGTCCACTGGAGAGAACTGTCAGCAAAATAAAGTTTGTACAAGTTCAGAAAATATGTTTATGTTGGAAAGAAAATTTTTGATATTAATTATTCAGGGATCAAATTTGTTCTAATTTTAAAAACAATAAAACGTGTTGAATACTTATGATGCCTACCTTAATACCAATTTTTTTACCCTTGAAGGAAATGTATAAACTGGCTGTTTATCTGAGCAGTGGTCTAACCAGGCTATACAGTTGTTGGTAAGTGAGGAGGTCTTAGATAAAAGGCAGAGTATGGATAACTGTCTAGAATGTTGTCAGCTAAACGGAGTTATCCATCTGATTTAATTAGTCTGCACTATGCTTTCTTGGGAGGGATGCAACATCAACAAAAAGGAAAACTGGTGTGGCATGCTCATGTAGCTTTACTCATTTGACCTAGCAGGCTGATGCATGCCTATGCCATCAAAGGTAGCTGTCACGTGGGCAATTCTGTTGTGCTCTTCCTCTGTTTTAAAAACAGGTAGAGTCACCAGATCTAGGTTTCACTAACACTCACATTATTTCCTTGTCCACTCTGACTAGCACTAACCAATTTAACTGGAATCATGCCGGATTTTGGTTTAACTCAAAGGAGTAGATATATTGAATCTCCAGAAATCAGACTGACCCATGCTGATGTTAAAATTTTTCTACACTTCGTAATTATCATGATTATAGTTCCAAAAATCACGACTGCATGTTCCTTATGTGCATTTGAGATCACAGTGGCCCTGTTATGAGGGACAGAAATGTGTCAGTGTGATTGCCTGTGAGATAGTCTGAGGTTCCCTCTTTCCTGGTGGAGGTTATATCCATGTATCCAAAGTCACTGCAAAGGCAGTTCTTTCGCTCAAGATCTGTTCCCTGCAGCCTGGATGAAGTAGCTGCAGTTTATAATGTTCTTTATATACCTGTGAAAAGCCTGGGGCCGTTTTTGTTCTCCTGAGCCTAGTGAGCCCACCCTGAACATCTTCAGTCTCATAGTGTGCATACTATGCATTACTAGTTTTTCTTTTTCTTCTGAAACGGGCTTGTACATCTGCAGTGAAATATGTTCTTATTTGCAGTAGGACAGATTCAATAATTCAGAAGGATTGCTCCTCAGAGGTCATACCGTTGGAAATATGGAGCAAAAAGGTGTTTTCAGTGAGACTATTCTGACAGTGTACACACTGTTGTAGTAACCAGGGTTAGGAAGGCAACAAAGAAAAGCAGCAGAAAGGAAAAAATAAAAATCTGTCCATAAAAGGGAAGTGGCGACAGAAGATTTTTACTAAGTGAAGGAACTAGTTTTCTCTTAAGTGGTGAATGTTCTCCATAACTTTTTTTGGCTGACTGAACTTTGATCAGGGACTGTGATTCTGTGATCTGGTTATCAAAAGTTCTCACAATCTCACACCTCCTTATTGATGCTGCTTATTCACAGAGCTGAAATTGTGTTAACTTTTGCATCTGATTCAAGCATCCTTTATATCTAATTAGGAGTAACTTAAAGTGAAATAATTTGATCCATAGTAGTGTAAGGGTGATGGCTAATTAGAGTTAGGTTTAAGAACTGAAGGCTGAAAACAGCTTCAAGGAGACTGGAGAGATCACATAGGTGAAAAAAACACAGATGCTGGCCAAGAATTGTCAGACTTTAAAATGTATGTTTTAATCAAAACCCCACTTATAGCAAATCCATTTCTTACAGGAAAATATATCAATTTTCCATAAGACACTTCTGAAACAGGGTAACTAGATTAAGGAAAAGTAGGTCAAACAAAACTGCTTTTCTCAAGAATGAGGCACAGTTTGTTCCTGAGGACACTGTACATTGCAATAATGTCATATACAAAAGCTATCATGGAGAAAACGGTGTAGGTTTTCTGGGTGGGAGGTGTTGTTGTTTATCTTCTATTGGCCCCAAACTGGAATATATGTTTCTCAAATGGTACTGTAGCGTGATCTTTAAAAGCCAGGACTTGTTAACTAATATCAAACAACCTTTGCTAAAACTGTCAGTCATCTCTCCTCTATATTTAGAGTAGGTAATAGCTGTGATACATGATTCATCATGCACGGTCTCCTTCATTATGCAAACGCGAATAAACTCCGATATGGTAAAAACTGAGATTAGTCTTTGTGCCCTTTATCCTGAATACAAATATCTTTACTGATCGCTGACATTGAGGAATTCCAAAGTAATACAAATAAAGACAATCAGATACGAGTAGCACATTATGAATCATGCATAATTAAAAGGTTCCATTTTTCTTCAAGAGCAGTGTGACATGAATGGCCTCTCACACTTTCGAATTGTGTAAAAAGCTTCCAGGAAAAAAAAATAAAAGGTGCCTTTTAATTATTGCACATTATTTAAATTGACATGGTATTGATGCTTGTTACAGATGTCAGCTTTTGCATGGAAGGTTGTGTTTTCAGCTGCTTATAACTTTACAAATGTTAAAAAGGACTAGCCGATATTTTTGTGTGAAAGTTCTGCTAGAGGACAATTACATGCAATACCAAATTCCTTTCATATTAGACAATTGACAACATGGTGAATTAATTCCAAAAAGCAAAGTATTGCTATGGAATGTTTTGTTTTATTGTGGCAGGGTGTGACTTTTTTCTTTTTAGAAGTGCCAACAGCACTCCTGCACACTCTCAGAATGGGCACTTCCTGTACCTGTTTTGATAAGGTGTTTTCAAGTCTTCTGTTTTGGAGATTAAGATAAAAATCACAACCTAGCAGTTTTGATCTGTCACATTTCTAATTCATTTTTATCTTTGCCCTATGACAAGTATGCACTATATTCTTCTTTTTCCACACTGAGAAACATTTGTTTCTGTTGCTTTGCAGTAAGCTCCATACATACCATATGACTGACAGTGTGAGATCTTTGGCTTGTCAGCTGCACAAGCTTGTTTATTACAGAGTATGACAAATTACTTTGCTCAGGACAGAATGCACAGAAAGTGTCAAACATTCAGTTAAAAGTACAAATAAAAATACAAGCCAAGTTCTTGTAGACTCAAATTGTGTGTCTGTGAAGATACTACAATTGGCACTGACAACTTGAAATAAGTTATCCTAAATGTAGTTATGTGGTAATTTTAGAAAATTATTTAAAAAATTATTTTGTAAATTGCTTGTTTGTTCAGAAACCATTCAAGTACCATAAGCTCAAAAAATTCACATGAGAATGGTGCTTGTTGCAGCACTATAAGCTAGGCAAATTTGCATGCATTTTTTAATTAATGTTTTCTTGCACAGTATGCAGACTCTTAATCTCTGGGTCGGGGTCTTGCCTATTAAAGTGACACACAGTTGGATTTTTTTCTTCTTCCTATGAAAATTATTGATGTGATTGCAACACACTTTCTTCTGAAATACAGGAATTAAATGTCTACAGAGAGATTTCTCAAATGCATATCTGTAAAGGTTCTAAGTTAAAGACATGGAACAAATAATAGCGAGGGTTGCTTTCCTTAGAAAAAAATAATGAAAAGGCTGTACTGATATGCTATATTTGAATGTTAATATCTAGAGGGTTTCGGCTGTGCCTTGCAAATGTCCTAAAATTAAGCATGTGCTTGTCATTACTGGATAGCAGAATTTGACCCAAAATTTTAAATAAACCACGGACTTTGTTTTTTTTATTATCTTTTATCTGAATATATATATTGCTTTTTCTTCTGTCTCATCCTGCTTCTCCTTTAAAATCAGTAGACTTTTTATCTTTGCTTTTTATCTACTAATTCTTAAAATGTTTATGCATGTTTAATTTCATGCACTGAGGAGAAATTTGTACATGCTAAAGATTTTTTTTAAGAAGGAAAAAGAATTAAGTTCTTAGTGAAAGAGTGAAATTTTATCTTGGCTGTTAAAATGGGACAGACACATAAAAATGTCTGAACTTCTCTATTTATCAGTACTTTTCAAAGCATTCAACCGTTGCAATCTAAGACAGTTACAGCCATTGGTTGCTAGGTCTACACAGGTATCATATTTGTAACCATTAATATGCAGACAGGAGATGATTAAATGCACTTGTGATAAAATGTGACACCATATTATAAATGAGAATGGAAAATGAATTTATAACCATAAATCATGTATTAAAATATACGTGACAAGCTCAGAGTGATGAAGACAATGCAGAAATAACGAATACTGGATATGTCAGTTTCATCTTTAAAAAACAGAGATGTTTTCTTCTTGTATTGTTCTATTTTCGCTCTGTATTTTGTTTAAATTCACCTGCCTGAGCAGAAAATAGCAGACATGGCTATGGTACATCTGTTTACACTGGGTGGATTATCAGTCACCATTCCTTTCTAACATGAAATAAGACTGTGAAATACAATAAATTGTTCTCCAGAAAAATTAATAAATTTCTCTTTTTTTACTATGGTAGCCATTTTTGCAAAGTCATGCTATGGAGGTCAAATATTTCATCTAATTTATATGAAAACACTTACCTGACACGTTGAAAGAGATTCCATTTTTATTAGAGCTTCGTAAAGTTGCTGCCAAGGAGCTTGAAGGGGAATTTTCGAGGTCATCTAAACACATACACTGTCTTCTAAGTTTTAAACATAGAAGAGGACTTCTATGTCCAAAACTTGGTCATTTTTCCTAGTCAATTAATATCTATTTGTTGAAAGATTTATTAGCATTTTTACTAATCTAAGATATCTGTTTAGAAGATCACAGGCTGGGCAGTATGACATCAACTTCAGTGTATAAATTATTCTGTGTATAAACTTAGTTGGGGACTTAAGCTTTTCCTGGTTCAGACTTTATCTGTATCATTCTGAGCTTTAAATCCTGAAGTTGTTTTCTCATTTCTTGCTTTAAGCACTCTGTGTCATCTGATTATTAATACTGGACATGCACTGTTAGTCCAGTGGGTTAAGGTGTGTCACATACCTAAGTCACCAGGATATGTGTTTACCTGATGTTCCATGGACAGGAGGCCTTCCAGAGACTGCAGGAATCTATTTAAAGTTGTTGTGGAAATCTCAGACAAATGTGTGTTGTCCTCAAATTGTGCATAGAAAGGGGAAGTGCTTAAAAAAAAAGGAATCTTTATGTGAAGCTAGCACTGAAATAATTTACACGTTTTCCTTAGGGAAAATCTTGATGTTTAATTATATTTAAACTTACAGCTTGGAAACTTTCATTAGGTAAAGATATGTACTGTATCTTTACTATACAATGCAATACTGCAGAGAACGATACTCAACAGGAAGTGAACTAAATACATGTCTGTAGTCTTATTTAACTGTTTTTTACTCTTGTATTTTCCTAATACTTAAAGGAACCAGTCAGGATTGGGCAGGAGTATATTTGGTGGTTCTGTGAACACGGAGGAAAAGACAATGTTGTGGCTGAAAACTTTCAAAGCTAGCTAGGCAGGACAGAAAAACCAGTGTGACAGGAAAAACAGCGTACCACCAGGCACAAGCAGATAGAGCTATTTATCTGAGGTCACACAGAAGGTCAGTGGTAGAGCTTGGAGTAGAACTCACAATTTCTGACTTCCAATATTAGAGTCCTAATAAATAATTCATTTAATTTCTCTGTTTTATCTGCTTGCAAAATTGTCTTGAGTGTGCTCTGACAATCTCCAAGTCATTCTGTATTCATTCAGGAATCCTGTTTTGTACAAGGTTCAAATGCTGTTTGATTATGGCTATCGAATGTTCTAGATATTAATTCATATTTCACTAATCAGTCGTATGGGAACATAAGGCTTTTCTCCCCCAACGTGAATGCATCATTTACAGTATTAGAGCCCCCAAATTCAGTGAGGTTGGGGCAAGGCTGTGCAGAATTAAAAAATGGTCAGGGTTACTTAGGAAAAAATAAATTATCATTATTCTTCAATGTTTGCAATACGAAAGACATCAATAGGTTGTTTTTATTCTGAATAGTCAATATAGCACTAGGTTTAAATTCATTTACTGTAATTTAGGTAATAATAATATTTGAATGACCAAATATATATTGTGAAAATTTGTTTTGTTGAATAGCAAGTTTACAGTCTCATGTTTTACAACTGTTTCTCCTAGAAATGATCAGTCACTCAGTAATGAAAAAAAGTTATTTTTGAAGTAAAACTTCTATTAAAATTCAAATTACTATTCATGAAATATATTTTATTCATTCTATTCTGACATTTATGTATTAAAAAGAAATAAGTATGTGCCCAGACAGTCTAGATTAAATTTTGGAAGTGCATGACTGTAAATCTGTGGAAAAAATGTGGGAAAATTTGGAGATTATTTTCTCAACCTGTAGCTCTGACCCGGTTTGCAATATGTCTTCCACCATTCTTATTTTTCTTTTTGGAAGGAAAATATTCCCTCGTTTGCATAATCAAGCTTAGGGAATGATTTCTGATTATTTTAGAAACTTACAAAGACCAAGTTTACTGGACAAGGTTAAACCTGATGTAAGAGCGAAAGGCAGGTGCTTAGGGATGTAAATTTTAGTTGCTGGCTTGAGTGAAGCCAGTTTACACAACTTGAGGTTTTGTTGGATTTGTTGAAAGTATACAAAAAATAAGCTCCCTACATAATACCACAAGGAGAAGCTCTCCAAATTTAACACAGAATGACATACACTGTTTGATTTTTGCTTTGTTTCTTTTGTAATTAAATAACTTTTAAACTCGGGTTAAGTCAATACAAGTCAGGATAATATAATCAAAAGACACAAACCGTATGGCTTGGTTTTTTTTAAAAGATACTAATTTATGAGGTACTTTATCTTATTTAAAACTCAGCCCAAGAGATACCAAATAACATTACTTTTTTAATGTGGAAAAATAAAGACAGGGCAGTGGAGAGGAGTTTAACATTGGTAAAAAAAATCTAATCGTCAATAGTTGTTAGCATTCCTTTAACTGCAATCTTCTCCAATTTAGTGAAAGCCTTACGCTATTTCTTAACACAGTAGCACTATTGATTATAAAACATTGGAGTTTGCTGCTTGAAAGCCCAATTTACACAAATATGTAAACACACAATCTGCTTTGAAAACTCTGAAAAAAATAATTGTAAATGAGATAAGCAAATTCCAGCCAAGACAGTAATTTCACAGTACTTAACGAAAACCAGTAACTTATAATGAACCTTAAGAAATTATTGAAAAAAGTTGACCAACAACCATGTTTGTTCTGTTAGATTGTCTTGACACAGAATGTATACTTTGGCAAAATTTAGTTGTATCCAAGCAAGCCAGCCCCCTGGCAGAGCTACACGAAAAATCTGAAGATGTGATGTTAAAATGGCAAGCACCTTTATTATTGCTATGCAGAAATAAAGATCAGGAAAAAAATCAGACTAGGAAAATAAATAGTCAGACATTTATATGGTGCTAGGAAAAAAGATAATAATTTTAAAAAATCCTGCAATGTTACCAAAAAGATAATATATATTATTTGGGGAAAAGACAGGTGGAAGAGAAGGGATTTGACTGAGAAGGTCACTGTAGTATACTGAGTTGCTGATGATGCTATCAGAGCCCCTCTCCATGGTTGTCTGTAATACAAAATCCATGGAAAAAACCCCAAAATTGTGTCAGTGTAAGTATCAGAGCATTGCCTGTATACAGTTGAGGGCCATTCCTTCTTTGCAGGTATAGTAGAAGTCTTGTAAAGGGAAACACCTCTTTCACCTGGTTCGCTTAGCTCTATTAAGAAATACTCTGGAGTGCCTCAGTCTTTAGGATAATATTAAAATGTGTCTTTATTACTGGTTTAAAATTTTTGTATGAATCATACGACTTTGTTCCAGACTCTAAGCTGCCTAATAGTGTCTTCTGTAAAAAGAGAGAGCTTTCAAAAGAGGAGTGCATTTTTTTTCTTTGGCTAATGTTATACTTAAGGAATTCTGCAAAATTCTGTGAACCTACCCAAACTCTCCAAGTTACTTGTATGCAGATGTTTTTGCGTGTCTTAGGTCACAAGGAACTGTGGAAATACAGGTTGTATCCTGTATTCCTTCTGAATGGAATAGAGAAGCCAGATGAAATGTATAAAATACTGACTTAATTCCAAGAAAATTTGTCCTTTCCATCATTTCTGCAGGTCTTAGAAAAAGAAAAACATTACTGGAACAAAACATTTGCATTTTGTGCTAGGCTTGTTTTATATCACTCTGGAAAATATCACAATTAATCCTCTGAAAACATTATTAGAAAGCAGTGCTTTATGAAGACTCCATGCTCTCCCTGGTTAACAGCTTCTAGATCTTCTACTAATGAGTATCAGTACCAGTTTTTATGTATTTTACATTGCAATTTTGACATTACAAGAGTGACTTCACAAATTAAGCCATTCTTTTAAAATTTACATAGAAATATTTGGTTTCCAGTGACTTTTATAAAAGTTTAATGAAACTGGAGCTATTAGGTTCAGTTCTTTCTTATGTAAAGCACCCTGACTTTTGGAACGCACACTATGTTTACATCTTAACTTGCCACAGCATACCAATTAGTGCACGTGCTTATGAAATTGTCCATTTAAAACAACATTTTTACATTACATACAGCCTTGTAAATCACAGGATGCTGACAACATGAAATGCCAGCTGTGAAATGAGAAACTGATGAAAATGCAGTACTTCTGAATTTTAATATAATGTAAACCATGTCAGCAATATTTGTGAATAGCAGCTGTCAAGATTTCATTTGAACTGCATGTATTATGGTATTTTTATATTCTGTTCTTTTCTGATAATTTAGACCTTCCTCTGCCCCCTACCAACCTTTCTGTATGATAAGCTTTGCAAGGATTGGAAATTTCTATAAAAATTTTGACTGAACAGCATGAAATGGATTGTCACAACATTAAAACAGAAAAAGTAGTCATAGTGATCATTAAAAATGTGTTAAAAAATTCCACACACTATCATACTAGCATTCTTTATTTTAATAACTCAGAATTTCATTCAACTTTTGAAAAAAAGGTATTTTACTTAAAAATATGATGGGGATACAAGAAGTGATGGAGATTCCTGCTGAACAATATGTAACCTACCCAGTCTTACCCTGCAAAGAAATTCAGTAAGTTTAAATGATTCTTTACTGAAGTGGTTTGGATATGGAAATAGTTGCAGAATCAGATTGACAACAACTGGAATCTAGTATGTCTTCAGGCAGATGTGATCTGTCTGTGTGGAATCTGTAATGTTCTCAGTACTGTATGCTTACTAAGAAAATAAAAAGGACTTTAAAAGCACAATATGTATACAGAGTTGCAGACTGGAATTCCTAAGAGGAGAAATATTTTCTGAGGTTTTTTTGTTACTGTGTCCATCCAAGTCAAGGGAATTCGTCCATAATGGTAAAGGCTCTGTTTTCTTCTATATTCTCTGAACTCTCTTTACATTTTGTTTCTGTCATCTACAAAGGGGTCAAGTAAAATCACGAAATGCTGCTCTATTTGAATGTTATCTGAAATGTTGGTGTTCAGTGAGTGATACAATCATAACTAAATGAGTTTCCTCTAGTATAGTGTATGTATATTCAGATGTCTGTCAGTGGAAGTGACCGAATTTGTGAATAAAAGTGAATTGCTGGTACAATTTAATATAATTTGTATCAAAAATCAATGTCTAAAGTCATTTAACTCTATTCTTTGAATAGCAGTAAACAAACAGTATTAAAGTGTTGTGCCACAAAGTTCTGATGTGAAGATTTCAACTCATACTTTGCAGCTGAGGCTCACTCTCCTAAAAATGAGAAATGCACTAATGAGAAAGCTCAGTGCCTTTAGAGAAGGGAGCAGGTAACATTTCAGCTGTTGCTTTGATTTCCCAATCAGTGTCACTTGGCCTTTCCAACATTTAGGTTGGGTAATTAATTTTCATGGAATGCTTGATTTGTTGTAAACATTGCGTAGGAACAGGTGCTGCTCAGTCGTATGGAGATATCACCTGCCAATCAGAATGGAGCTCACTGACTGGCATTCTGTAATTCATCTGCTATCTAATGGATAAATAAATATGTAAAAGAAATGCAATCAAGAATTCTTTTATGAGGAAGCCACCATGTTTTACTCAGCAGCTTGATTTCATGCTCAGCTGCCAGTGATTGTAGTGAAACCCAGAGGGCAATCAAAAGTGCTGTAGAACTGTAATTTGAGGAAAAATCTTTAATGTTTCACTGTATACAGTCTAGATATAGCAAAAGGGAAGGGAAAGTTAGCAAAAACAAATGTCAATTAAAGATAATGAGGCATAAATACACTTTATAGAAGAAAAAGCTTCAATATAGAAATTAATAAATAGCTTTGCAGGAAACAAATACTCTGTAAGAACTGCTTCTGGAGTGAAAGCCAATGTTTGTAAACATAAAAGAATGTTGGCCCAAAAGAAAGCAGTGAGTGGCCAACCCCCACGATGTTCCCTGCAACATGCAGAATTCTAGGGCAAGGATTCGTACCCAGAATGGAACAAATGGTTTGGTTGTACAGTTGTGAACACATATTCTCTAACTTCAGTAACTAACTGTTGTGAACACTTTGGCATGGAAGAAGCTCATCGATTTCTCCTCAATAGCAAATTGGTACCCATCCTCAGAAAGTATTGAAAACTGTTTTTCTGATTTGCGATTCCCTGCCAGGCAGGGGGGTTGGAACTAGATGATCTTTAAGGTTCCTTCCAACTCTGACAATTCTATGATTCTCTTTTGTGGAACACGTAACTGATTACTATTACTTCTTCTGGTCCAACGCTACCATATCACTGAAAAATGCAAACAAAAATAACTATGTTTAGCCCCTTATGATTAGATATTATTTTTTCCCAACATAATGGCAACTGCTTCAATATTCTGCCAGCAATCCAGAAGTTTGGAGTCCTTTATCTGGATGAAATACAGAATCTGTCTTTCCACTTGCATACCAGTAAATCAATAGTTTGTAAGAAACTTTTGAGATTGAGAAAACAGGCAGGAGCTGGAAAACCTTATAACATAGTAAAAGGAAGAGAGGAAAACATTTCCTTGCTAAGAAGAGAAGCAATTGAGTACAATTTTTAACAACGTCATGTTTGCTTCTTACTCCTGTAAGCTCATCACAGAATTGTTAGTCCAAATCAAAGTCAGTTGCATCTGTGACTGAACTTAAGAGGCAGTATTAATATTTGTTGTCTTTGGGTGCTGTAGTATGACCATATCAAACCAAAGGTCAATTTCACTTAGTATACTGTATGCAGTCCTGGCCAGCAGCACACCCAGCATAGAGGGCAGGGAAATATGATCTTCCTTTTATATAAGCCTGTAATTTGAAAAGTCTTATGTTTAAATGCTTCTAGAATTGGTTGTATCTTCAGAAGAATTGTTCTTTATAACAGATGATGAATAATTCTGACTGTGTGAAAAAATACTTTTTAAAAACCCCATTTTTATTATGCTATGTATTTTTCCTCCTCAGGAATTTAGCAAGTACTCCTTCAGTCATTTTTGTTACAGATTTTTCAAACTACCCACTTAGTGATAAATCTTTATCACAGACCCTTTAGGGAATTTCTTTTCCCATATGGAGAGGCTTAGTCTCACTTCTCTATTTAATTTCTTGTATAGATGCTGTTTAATAGCTCTTATCAGTAATGGCAGCCTCTCTGTATCTTTTTTAGTTCTACTTTGTATTTTAAGTGGAAGGGATCAAAGTTGTTGAATCATGGCTAATTTATGTAGTGACATAGTAATGTTTTTCTTTTCAGTAATTTTTAATGATTTGTTTACCTTTTTGAATAGTTTTCTTCTGATTTGAGCATATTTAAACAACTATCCAAAGGGAAATTAAGTTCTGTCTCCCAAGTGAAAGTACCTAGCATATCTATATAACTCAATACTTACTCTTCCCAGTGGTATTTCTTTGCATGCATCACTATTTAATTTCATTTCTTATTTTATCACAGTTAGTATTGTGAAGTTCTTCAACTTCTTTTCATGTAATGGTTATATTTATTATCCCAAATAATTCTGTATAATCAGCAAACTTTTTTTTGCTTCATCATTGTTCTATTTCTGGGCCACATATGTTGAATAGCATATGTCTTAGCATAAATCTTTCTTTAACTGTATTGGTACCTTTTGTTTTATGATAACAAGTCTTTCTTCTTATCCATTATATCCCATCTTTTAAACTTGTCAATAGTCCTTGAGAGAAGCTTCTCCTTTATCCTTTGCCATGCCTCTTCTCTGCTGAGCCTTTGGAAATAGGTCTTGTTAAAAAGAACTCTTCAAAAATAATCCTTTGGATCACCCTTCAGTACCAACCGCTACAGGCCTTTAAGGGAATCAAATAGATCAATAAATATGGATTCACTCCATTCCAATATATTCCATTTATCCATTTGCTTAGAAATTTTGTTTTGTGTTTGAATTCCTATAAATTTCTTAGTTTAGAGGTCATCAGAGTTGCTCATCTCTGTTCACAAAATCATTCCTGGGTTCCATTTTAAAAATGGATGCTTCATTTACCACCTTCTGTTTGGTGGTTGAAGGTGATTTATCTGATAGATAACACATCACCCTAGGAGTTCAGCAATCTCATATATAATTCCATTAGAACTTTCAGGTGAACAGTTTCTTGTATTGTCAATTTTTGATGACTTTATGATCTTTTTCTTTTTTCTAAAGGCTTTTATTATTGACACTTCATATTGAGGCAAATCCAGGACTCATAATTTCTAAAGAACGGACCTGATATTAATCATTTCCTTAACCTCCTTCATAGTGAGCACTGATGGAAAGAGTCTGTTTAGCTTTTCTGTTGTGGTCTTAACCTGCCTTGAGTTCTCTTTTCCCTCTGTGAACATCGGTCAGCTCTAGCAGCTTTGGCAGGCTTTCTGCTTCTGATGTGCTTGAGAAAGCTTTCCTTTTTAGCTTTTATGCCTTAAGCAAGTTGCTCTTCAAAAGTTTTTTGGCCATCCCTACTATGAGTTTGTATGCAACTTACCAGAGTTTAGATGGAAAAACCGTAAAATGGTGAGAAAGTTGAAAGAAAATGGCTTAATCTTCCTACTCTTTCTGCAGTCAATCTCACATCCCTCTGTTCTTTCCGGAGTTGTTACGTACCTATGAACAAGAAGTGCAAACATAGGCATCATTATACAAGATCTGTTGTCTTTCTTTGGTAGTCACATCAGGTCATAAAAAGTAAGATTCTGTGGTTCTGAGAGATGGAGTAACCTAGCCAAGGGGAAAATTTTATTTTTTTTTTGTAGAACCATTATAATCTTCTAATCATTTTACTCCCTTTCCACTCCCTAAAGAGATAGCTTAGTGAATGATCATAGGAGTTTTGCCAGCTTAGGACTGCTCAGACGTAGTTCCTGATTTTTATACTGCTTGCAGATGTTCTACAGGGATTTGAAAGCATTCATATAATAACTAGGTAAATTGAGATTATAAGAATAAGAATATAAGTGCTGTATTTGAGAAAGGAAGCTCAGTTACAAACTAAGTCTTAGCAACCTTTGCCTTGGGACTTCATAAGTAAAAGAGGAAGAAATCATTTATATATTGCATCTTCACAATCTCTTTTTCTCATAACTTCTTGTATTTCACTGGAGTAGCACTGTTGCAAAGATATGGCTCTTTTTGACAGGAATAAGCTTTCTTGCATCAGAGCAGTAGCGAGCCTAAAATTTGATTTTTCAAGATAAATTTTTTATAATGTGTCAAGCACTGCTGAAGACATTGGGAATGCCTCATGTGACAAGGTGAACTTTTACATCAAAATATTCTGAGCTCTCAACTTGAACCTCACAGTTCTTTGTACATTGTTAATTTTCAAAGCCACACATCTGTGCAAATTGTCACTCAGAGCAACACAACCATGTTAGAACATGGGGAAATCGAAGTATTCAGGCCTCCAGACACATCCATCCTTTGTGGAGATGGTTCTTCCATCACTCATTCATTGCTTTGCCTATCCCTGTATACTGGTTTCAGCTGGGATAGAGCTAATTTTCCTTTTTTAGTAGCTAGAACAGTGCTGTGTTTTGGATTCAGTGTGGGAATAGATACGAGAAGAATGTTGATAATATACTAAATGTTTTCAGTTGTTGCTAGGAGATCAAGGACTTTTCAATTTCCTACGTTTTGCCTAGTGTGCAGGTGCACAAGAAGCTGAGAGGGTGCATTGTCATGACAGTTTACCAGAACTAGCCAAAGGGATATTCCATAGAACGTACTCAGTATATATGTTACCAGTGAGAGGACAACAGGAAATGGCCTCTAGTTGCACCAGGGGAAGTTTAGATCAGATATTAGGAAAAATTTGTTCACTGAGAGTTGCTAGGCCTTGGCACAGGCTGCCCAGGGAAGTGGTGGAACCATCATCCCTGGAGAGTGTTTAAAAAGTGCATAGATGTGGTTTAGTGGTGACAGGTGGACAGATGGACTTGATCTTAGAGGTCTCTTCCAACCTTAATAATTCTGTGATTCTGTGAACTACATAACTCATTATGCTCACTATCTTAGAAAATCAAAGCAGTTTTTTATGTCTTCTTTAAGTTATTTAGTTATATAGTTCTTATACTTGGGGGTTACAAATATCTTAGTTTCCTACAAAATTAATAATCACCTTCAAAAAGGTCATTATTAGTGAAAAGAATGTTGACTTTCAGTGTGAATCAAGAAAATCCATGTTCTTTTACTTTAATCCTATTATGCACAGACATCTGATAACGTCTAACATAAAAATCTGTTTTTTCTCCAGTTATTAATTCCTTATATGCTACCATTTTTATGACACTTTTAACCTAGAAAGTGATAGAAAGGCTACAAGAATGCAGAAATTGGAGCACAGGTCTCTGATAACTGGGGGGGGGGGAAACAAAACAGCGTCTTATAAATACAGAAAAAGTTTATTTTCTAAGACAGTGTATATATAAAACTTCAAATTGTTTGAATTTTACTCCCTTTTTTCCTCTCCCTTCCTCCTAGAATGTACCCTTTCAACAGAGGTTGGTCGCATATGCTTAGATCACAATAGATCACAATCCTTTAGAAATTCAGACTTACTGCAGGCTGTTATTCCAGTGTGTCTAGCATCTTCAAAACTATTACAGAAATAAGGTGACATTAACCTGCCAGCCCTTCTTCACAAGTTTCTTTTTTGAAGGCCTGAGGCAAATGCATGTGACCAGTCACTGAAGGATTTGGTAAGGTTCCTACAGTACAGTAATTCTCTACCCCAGCAGCTGTTGTTCAGTGATAGACCAGTGAAGCAAAAATTATGCCGGTATAAAAATTAGATCTTGAGCCACCGCTCTCATTCTTATGCCTTTGTTCTGCACTAGTGGCAAGCCTCTGGGATTCATTTAGCTGTAATCATGTTAGTGGACTGAGGGGCAGAGAGTCTTTCAGATAGTGGTGATGGAGCCACCTTTGAAACAAGTGCAAATGAGTAGAGATCCTGTACCAATCTTTCAGATTAAATACTGAGTAAGTGAGAAACAAACTCCTGTATTCTCACTTAGCTTAACATTGCTAAACTGATTTTAACAAGTGTAACTCTCTCACTATCTCTCAAGTATATAAATAATTGTTATATATATAGTATCTTCCTCAAGCATAAATATATCACTACTTTACATAATTATCATAATAGACAACGTTTAGTCTAACACTTAACAAAATACCTAGCAAAATTTGTGAACACTAAGTTGTACTTATTGACAGTAATTTCCATAGAACTACTACATTTGAAAAAAAAGAGTTACATAATTATGTACAAATACATGAATTAAAGCCAACTTTATTTGTGATTTGTCCTATACATTGAAAGCACATATGCAGTGATATTTCAAGTTTTGATGTAAATACTCTTGTCTGAGTGTGCTGGTTTGGGCTGGGAAAGAGTTAATTTTCCTCACAGTGTCTAGTATGGGGCTATGTTTTAGATTTGTGCTGAAAACAGCGTTAATAACACAGGGATGTTTTCATTACTTCTGAACAGTGCTTACACAGAGCCATACCTGGTTATGGTAAGTATGCAGATTCACAACCTGTAGTTTTGTTTTGACAAGCACAAACCTTGCTCAAAGTAAGACTTCAGTACAGTGATTTTATCTTTACAGCATAATAAGGGATGGGCCCTGTATTGGAATAATACTGGGAGAATATCTGAAAATTAAAGGAAGTATTGTACAAAAGAGCTCGTATGACAGGACATCTCACATAAAATAAAAAGCATTAACTGCTTTAGAAGACTTCCTGTTAAGGAGAATTAGGAAGCTGTGAAGTGTTATACACAGTTTATGGTTGTTATATAACACTTGAAAAGAAAGAACTTGCAGAATCAGTATTCAGTTCCTCAAAATCAACTTCTGACAGTGTGTTACTTCAGAAAGTTACACATTTGGGCAAGGTGAACATTGTAATACACTGCCTAGTCCTATCTGTGTGTTTGTGATAAGGTTTCCATCTAGAGGTTAGCCTACATATAGCATGAAACAAAAGAAACAATAATGAGATTCTGCAGAAAAGCAAAACTCAGGGGCAGAGCTGGAGTTTAACCCACTGAAGTCAGAGATACTGTGCTGACAAAGGGTTCTTAAAGTAACAAACTTCCAACTACAGTAAAAAAAAAAAACAAACAACCCCCCCAACCCAAACAAACAAACAACCCCCAACAACAAACAACCCACCCCAAATAAACAGAATCACTGTTGCTATCATCCAGCTGAAGTTAAGTAGAAAATTAATCCAGCGTTTGCTAACTACTACTTCTGGTTTATGGCATCATTTGTAGGCCTAATTCACTAACTAATTCTGTTATTGTCATGAGGATCATGGGGGGCAAGCTGTTATTCCTAGAAGGTATCTCACAATAATTAGGAGGTAAGACTGAATGGCATGAACATGAAATAGAAATGGAAATGGTCACCCTCAGCTTACATAAAGAAAAAAGGACATTGGTATCATATAAATTTGCAATTTACTTTATGCTTTTTGTCTAATGTAGACCTCTATTGCAGAATTAGCACAAGTGCTTTTAAATTTTAAACACAAATATTCTAGTTGAAAGCACTGACAGTCTCAGCTGAGAATATACTCCTTAATCAAGGCTGTAGGCAATGGGTTGCAAGTAGTAATCTTAGCCCTTGCAGACACTCTGACACCATCCATAGGTAGCTGTCCTTAACAGCTCCCTGAAAGGGAGAGAATACAGGGCATTTGTGTACTTCAATATTTTACTTTGTTAGTCTGAAACTTCAAGCATAACACACTATTCTTTGTACTGTACTGACTTTGTCCTCTGTAATTGTTAACTAGGTATATTTCTTTTAGAATAGTCAAAAATCTTGAGGGCTGTTGTCAAGAGAGGTTGAATGGTTCTACAGAAGTACCTGAGTAAGGTAAAAATAATTTATAGATTATGAGGATGGATTGGATCTTCAGTTCACAGCTCTGTCTAGAAACAACAAATGATGAGTGCTGGTATCATGTAGTTAAATGGTCAAGGAATAGTCAAGCAATGTAGTGAGCTGTTCCATACCAATCCTGGAGTGTGTGGATCTGTGATTTCTAGTAACTATACTAGATATATAAAACAACATCAGTAGAGTAAAAGCAGCTTTCATGGCAGACATGCAAACCCCTGAGATATATGAAACAGTATCTTTAACCATAAACCAGCACATTCTAATGAACATTTACAATAGTCAACATACTTTTTCTCTGGTATACTGTTCAAAATACCTAGCAACACTTTGAAGTGTGCCTAATTTATAAAAGATATTTTCTAAGAGTATCAACTGCTATATATTTTGCTGTTGAAATATAGTTTGTGAACACAATTACTTGTTTTTCATGGTTATTTCATGTATTAGTCCAAGTGTGGCAATGCATCCACGGTCTGTTAATCTTATTTCTTTTTCTTCATTTACTCTTTGCATTAATACTCAATTATAATAACATTTTGTGTTGCATCTGACTCTTTGCTATCTGGTACAGAATCCAAAAAGCACTATTAATAGTGGGTTCAATCAATCTCTAAATGCATACATTTCCTCTAGGTACTGATCTAATTGCAATCATAGAAGACATTAAAGAAACATGCTCTAAAAATGGGAAAATTGTCTAAGTTAGAGTGCCAGATACAATGAATAAACATGTATCTGATTCTTTTAAGTGCTTTTGGAATGAAAGTTTATGAATTCACATAAATTCATATAAGTATCTCTAATCCAATGCATATTTCAAGCTGCCTCCTGAAATGTGATTTGCACACTTGTCTTCAAAGACAGCAAACACTTTCAGCAACTGTACCACTTCACGGAGAACATGGTTCAACTCTACAGCTCTGTCTCTTCAGAAGTGAATTTAATGTATTTAGGACCCTGAGCAGCCTCGCTTGGGACTCCTTCTCAGACACCGACCACGTGCCTGGGGCTTCATTTAAGCTCAACCCTTAACCCTTAGTCCTCATTTGAGCTACATCATAGATGTCCTTGTTTTCAGTCCTCTCTCTTGTTCTGCCTCTTTGGTGGACTTCATATACACATTGCACATTAGCTCAGCTCCTGCTATGACTTCTCATATGTAACCTGCAGCTTGTATCTGGAGCTAGTTTTGGCCACATCTCCCAGATAGACTTTGGACCTGTGTCACAACCTTGCTGTCATCCTGGATTGTATCAGAAATAGTGTGGCCAGCAGAACTAGGGAAGTGATTGTCCCCCTGGACTCAGCACTGGGGAGGACCCACTTTGGATACTGTGTTCAGTCTTGGACCCCTCACTACAAGAAAGATATTGAGCTGCTGAAGCATGTCCAGAGAAGGGCAAAAGAGATATTGAAGGGTCTAGAGCACAACTGTTGAGAGAAGAGGCTGAGGGAAGTGGAGTTGTTTCTCCTGGAGAAAAGGAAGCTCAGGGGGGACCTTATCGCTCTCTACAACTACTTTGAAAGGAGGTTGTAGAGAAGTGGGGTAATTACAAGCAAAAAGTAGTTCTACAGAAATAAGAAGTTTGTTTATTATACATTTGAATGCACATCCAATTTTTTACTAGCTAGGAACAGTTTTACAGAAACCCACACAAAATCTTCTGAAATGACCTTTCTGAATAATTGAAGACGGCTTTGCCTTTTTACCAGCATCTCCATAAACTCAGTATGGCATCAGTGACAGTTTACCACAATAACAGCCATAGAAAATCATTTACAAATACATTTAGAGAGGTTTACTATAAGTAATGAAATTATTAGAGAGCAACCAGGACAAATACATCTGAATGTTAAAATATGCTCTATGATCTCAATCATTCTCACAGTAAATATAATAGTTTTCTGAAGACCAGATGGCTAATAGCTGGTTGTTGTACAATTTTGAAGTAGGTGGGTAATAAACTTGCTGTTTTCCCAACTTCCTCCCCCATATGGTTGCATTTTGTATCTCACATGCAGAAAAACTAATACTAGATTCCAGGGATATATTTTAGTTGTGGCTATTTACTATTTTTAAAAGAACCACAGACACTTTGTCTTCACTCACTGAAAGGCCCAAACATAATCTAGTGTCCTACTGGTTAAGGAACTCTAGGTTTATTTATGATTGTGAAGCATGAGGGAAAATAAAGTGATTAAAGATGTTGTACTTCCTACAGAAGGTAACCATAGATATTTTCTGGGTGAAAGTGGATACCTTGGTGGTGGAATGTCACCTTATATTCCTTCTGTTCTAGAATGGAAGTGGTGTTATCTAATTAAAAATATAAAATAAAATAAAACCTATTCTGATAAATTTCCTTATTTTAAATCAAAACTTAAAGATGTTTCAAGCTGAAACTGCTCAAATGTCACTTGTATTAGATAACATTTGCTATTTATAAAACCCATATAATTTTAAAGAAAAAAATAGCCCGTATCTAGTACTACAGAATAGCTCTGTGAATTTGAATTCATTGACAATTATAAGTGATGTGGAGGGAGGCATGAGCCCAAGTCTATGCTACATGTCAGGATAAGAAGTCACACTTAACCACATCCTCATTCCAATCTCTCGCTGTCAGAGCTCTGTTAGATAAGAAGGCATGTTAGATAAGTGACATTACTTTGTGAGCAAGTCTGTCAGACAAGTTCTGGAATACATACCAGGGCTGTTTGTGTTTAGACTCCAGTTTTGCAGCAAATGAAAGCCAAAGAGAAAGTGCAACTCTATGTGTCGATGTGAGCAAACTATGTAGATGAACCAGGGGAGAAAGAGGAGCTAGAAAATCTGCTGCTAGAGAATAGCAGTAAGAAGCACTTGACTAGATTCATAAATCTGCAAATCTGTGAGTTATTATAACTATATTCCAAGGCAGTCCATCTTCAGTTTTGGATTAAACTTTGGATTTGAGCTTTCTTTGAGTGTAGTAGGTGCCTTGCTGCATTTTGTCCCATTGAGGTGAACTGTCTGTTGCCCAGACCAATAGTCATGAAAACTTGCTACTTTAGACTAATACAAAATTTCTTAATCTCTTTTCACAATCTGTATCACAGCTTTTTTCCATCATGTGTATAGAAACATTCAGATGTAGACAGTCTGCTGAAATGTTAGATTAGCAATCCCTGATTTAAGAAGACTCAGATCTTCCATTACTCTGTTTCTTTTCTGAAGTTGAGTCAGTGTGTTAGCACTGTGTACAAAGGCATGCTCCTAGAGACTTCAAAGTCATCAGAAACACATAGTGTATTATTTCTATAATGATAAGTCCTCACTGTCAGACGGGAGCCTAAATATGCAGCCTTTGCAAGTCATGACCTTCACAGAAAGGACTGTGGTGTTTAGGATTGCAAGCTAACAAGAGTAAGTAGCTAGCCAGGTGTTTTCTTCTATAGAAAACAATATTTAAATGTATTTTTCACTAAATACCATGTACATGTGTTTAAGTTTGTGATTTTTTTTTTTTTTTGATATGACAGTAATGTCTTTAAAGCTAGTCTAGTGGTTAGGATTCAGCACTCTCACCACTGGGGCCCAGGTTTGATTCCTGGTCAGGGAAGAATCTTGCTCTGGCAGAGGGGTTGGACTGGATGATCTTTCAGGTCCCTTCCAACCCCTGGCATTCTGTGATTCTGTGAACTTGATCTATTGGAGGGGGAGCAAACTTTCAGATATGCCTTCACTCAGTGGAGAGTGTCCATTTATATGAGCAGAGTTACTTTGAGGGCTGAGGCAGGTATAAAGCAAAACTAATACAAGATTTTCTTTTGGAAGTTAATCCTTCTGAAGTTTCATTTATTTGTCATTCTCACTAATCCTCAAAACTAAATGTCCAAATTTAATTTTGCTGTTAAAAAATACATTATTTGGTTACCAGTGGAGAAAAATCTACACAATGTGCCTCACCTACCCTTTTCCCTCCCTTTTATAGCAGTAACAAATCTTATAATTACAATGTCAGATAAAATATTTTTCTTTTGCAAACTTTTCTACCTTAAATTTATTTTGCAATTTGTGAGTGAAAGTCTCTTTTTACCTATTGTTATACTGCAAAGCAGGCAATACTTTTTTATTTAAGGACTTTGAAACGTGTACATGAAGACGAATCCCTGGGGTTTCTCTCAGTATATATAACATGCTCTTTATCCTAATATTTTATGGCTTCCAGTATTCAGTCCTCTGCTACATAGAAAGCCTTTTGTTCCCCTTTCAAATGCACTTTCTTTCTTAGAAAACTGTGAAACAGAAGTGATCAAGGGAGACTATTGATTCCAGAGAAAGTGATCTTGAAAGCAAAGAGGAACACCACAAAGGGACAGGTATATTTTAGTGCGTATGTCCATGGGCCATAGGACTAGATTGTGACATTTATATCACTTTCCCAAATGACGGATGAAGAGAACATCATTCTAGGAATGGAAGTAGTGAGATTCAACAGAGTGAAATTTCCTTTGATAGAATGATGTTTTTGTGGGGTACATAGTCTGCTCAAACCATCAATAGGTGTCTCTTGCATATCAGCATATTTACATGACGTCAGTTTAAAAAAATAGATGGTTGTGATTGCCTTCTGTCATGTCCTGTTGTCAAAGGAGGTAGCACTGAAGAACTGTCTCTTAGTCAAGGATTTAGTAACAGATCTGTATAGGAAAGGGTCCCTAGTTTTCCTTGCTGGTGAATAGCATTGTCTCTTAAGTACAGGGTCTTTTAGAGGCTTGTAAACACAAAAGCTTTTTTGGCCCCCTTTTCTTCAAAGCCTGGGAACAAGCATTCTACTGCAGTTGGGAAGTGTGGACAAAAATAAAAGGTGCTAAAATAGTCTGTGCTGGTTTTTTGTATCACATCACCTGGTTGCAGTCTGTAATCTTAAGCCTTTTAAGACAGCAGAAGAAAGGAATCTAAAGCAATTCCTAACCTTATAAAATGCCCTCAAATACTTTTGAAATAATTCTTCTTATAGATCTCCTGCACTGTTTCATACACTTTTAAGGTACTACGTTACTCTGCATGCTGTGATGACATATTTTTGTGTGCAATCAATAGTCCAAATATTCCTTGGTGGGATCTTCCATTTGCTATGGGTCAAAGGTCAGTAAATTTCTATATAGGAAATACAAACCACAGAAATTTCATAGAAAGATTCTTCAAATTAAATTCGTTAGAAGCTAGGAATCCTGCTGTGGCAGGGGGGTTGGACTAGATGATCTTTCGAGGTCCCTTCCGGCTCCTAACGTTCCATGATTCTGTGATTTAATTTAAATATGTTAATGAAATAAGCAAAACTATGTCTGTCACAACAGTTCAGCATGCCAAATCTAGTGTCTACTAAAAGTTACCAGGCTTCAAATAAAAGGTCATCTCTTATTTATTCCATTGTTAAAAAGTTGAAGCTCACACAGCTCAAATACTCTGGTCAGATTTCTGTCATCTTCTTGCCATATTTATGCATTCAGCAGTAATTTGATAAACAATTTAATTTTTTTGCTTATAAGATGGTATGCCAGTTAGAAGATTTAATTAAGTACCTTATTTGGGGCACTTTTTTAATACTGCTATATGGTTGCAGCACACTAATGGAAGTTTTATGATGGAAGGTGCAAAATAAAATGGGCTTAATCTATTTATGAGTAGAAGACTAATCACAAGAAATGAGGAAAAAAATAGTCCTTTTACTTATTACTTCAGTGAAAAATTATGGTCTGTTACAAAACTTTAAAAAGACAAGGAAGTACAGTAGTGCAGTTTATGCATGTATACTCTTTTTACCTTTCTAAATACAAAATTAAAATTTTGGAAAATGGTGTTTTTCTGGCTTGAAATGTTTTGTTTTTAAAGGAAAGCAGAATGTCAGTGCATATATCAGTATTTTTTTTTATTAGGTTTTGGTTGAGTAGCCAAAGTATAGAATCAAAGGCCTAACTTAATATTAAGAAAAGTGAAATCATCATCCTATGTGGAAATGCCTGGGAGTGTCTGTCAGTTCTGTGCTTCCTATTCTGCAATCTTCACATCACTAAGCACATATCTGCAACTGGAGAAACATGCTTCTAATTAACAAAGGTTTACTTGAGATGATGCTCTCTGGCATGCTAGTGCTACCTATGAAAATTAGAGCAGACTGGATACTTACTTGGTTCCAAGCTGTTTCCCTGATCAATTGGAAAATGAAAAGGTGTCTGTCTGGAAAGTATTTCTTGGTATGATTGACAAATTGCTGCAATTTCATTGGATACATGCAGATGTCTATTAGTTTAGTCTTCTATAACTTGCTTATTGGATGTGGGAGAATATATAGGTAAGGTAATTTTGCTTCCTTGTAAAGTTCCTTGGGTGATACTTCTATAAATGAACACAACAGAATGTGCATAACAGCAGGTTAAGTACATCTTCGCCTAAGATTTGTCAGATGGGAGTTGAAGTTAATAAATATAGTAATTAAACAAGTTGCTATTTTAGATTTGTTATATATATGTATTTTACCATATTTTAATCTCTACCTTGTGTGTGAAAGGATCCTCTTTCTCCTCATTCCTTCAAATATTGTTGTAAAAATTATATGACCATTTACTTGTCTGATAAGAACTTTCTTCTGCATTTTTCTGTTTCTGAAATCAATATTATAAGACTGCTATGACAATTGTCAGCCAAAGACAGCTTTCCTTTCAAAATTGGGATGAGTAGTATTGTAATCATCAAGGCTTCCTTATGTTCATTGGCCTCTGAACATCCTTTCTAACTTTTTTGCTTTCGACTCTGATGATAAGATGACCATGGAAATGAGTCAATGAATATGAAAGGTCATCAGAGTAGGTGGAGTAATATTGTATTACTGTGGAGTAATTACTATTGTATTGCTGTGGAGTATTATTCCATACTTCTCACCATCTAGTGGACTTTTTAATCATTTTACTGCAGAGAAAGGAAAAACTCACGCAGTTAGGAACTGATTTTCAATGTTACATCCCATTAATTTGATTTTGTGTTGTGCTTCAGCTTTAAAAAGTGATTTCTTAAAAGACAGTTTGCATTTAAACTGCAAGAATAATGTTCATATTCAGTGGCTTATTTAGAAAATACTAATGAGGTATGAAAAATTGTGGTTTTGTATATGTACATGTACACATAAAAATGAAATTATGCTCAGTTTATTCAGTTCTTGAGAAGAGCTATTATAGGAGGCTTGGTTCCTTTGTTAGTGGAATTCAAAGAGTAAAATATATTGAATGGGCAAGAATCACAATTGCTTAGTTATAAAAAGGCTTTGAAGGCTTTATGTTCTCAGAGATATTTAGGCCTTTTACTTGTCTTGAGTATTTTTAATGTGTATTTGGTTCATATTCCCTATCAATGTGACATACACTTCTTAACAAACTGTGACTAAAGTGCAACTCCTTCATACTTGGCAGTTACACATAGCTGGGGAAGAAGATTTGCTCCTTCTTAAACCACGATCAGTAACCAAAAATAGATTCTAAAAAATGGATTTAACCAGAACCATAGCTGTTTTTCTTATTAGTCTTCAACTGATACCATTTAACAGATCATTTTGCCCCTTTAAATTTACTGCTTCTGTTCAGTATTAGTTAATCTTCATATTTTAAAAGTGAGGTTAAATGAACTTAACACAGGCACTATTTTTCTGCTGACAGATATAGTTTTTCTTCCAGAATTATTTTTAATATTTACTATGTACAATTTAGGGTGACACACAGCTAAAGGTACCTTCTCCAAGGCCTCTAGGATAATTCAGAACAGCCTCAGGATTACTCTAATTTCTGCCCATTTTCAGTAGTCTCTCTTGCTGTCTCTTCTAATAAGTAAAGGGAAAAGCTACAGTATATGGTGAGTTGTGCTGCCCCTGAAATATTCAGATTCTCCCTCAGGAGGAGACATTTCCAGGTGACCTTTTTTTTTCTTTTTCTCTAAACAATGTTTACTGGAGAGATTATTAAGAGCTCCATTAATTTTACTTTCAGCATTCTTCTTCTGATCCACCCTTTCCAAGGGAGTATTATGATTCTTGTCATACTCAAGCTATTTCTTCAAATTATGTAAGAAAGTTATGAACATTCATGTTTCTCATTGGACAAATTCAGGTCATTAGTTACTGTGGTGCAGGAGGTGTTTAATCAGAGGATGCTGTGGAGTGTTGATTTCTATTAAAAACAAGCACCTTAGATGTATTAAATTTCTCTTCATATTAAAATAGGGTTATTATTAATTCAGGTGTCCTCTCATATTTGATCTTTGTAACAGTTATATTGGTTTCTCTGTGTTTTTTATTTAAGCTTTCTTTTACAAGCAGACTACCTTTGTCAGAAAGATATCATTAGTGCCTCTTAAAAACCTGTCTTCCCTATTCTCTTATTTTTTTATGTATTGTACTTTAAAAATTTTCTGTTTAATCTTATCCTTTAGTGCAATCTACATTTCATTGCTACCTGTTCTGTAATCATTTTTCAAGCCTGAAGATTCATTCTGTGTTCTTCCTCCTTCTAAGTGACGTGCTGTATCTCACACACGCATCTTTTTCACCTTTCATTATTCTTTTGGTTCATTCTTTTCCATGTAGCCTTTCTTTCTTTGTGAATGTATTTCCAGGCAGCGTGAAGCCTCCAGATATCAAACTGTTTTTTACCATTTCCTCTGTCCCTCTGCTTTAAAAAAAATGTATCATTTAACTTTAGCAGAGTAAATCTCTGCTGCTTTGTGCATGGTTGTTCGCTGTTGATACACTCGCAGGGACCTGTTTGTGGAAACTTGGGGAAACTCTTTGAGCTAATGGTGACATTTGCAAAATATTTTTTATCTGAGAGCAGAAACAACAGTTTTCAAAATTAATGTTTTCAAAATTTTACCTTGTGGGTTTTCAGAAAATTCAGTTTAGGGATTTCCCCTTTTATCCTTTCAAAATTGAATACTGTTTCATCTCTCCTACTTTATATAGTCCACTTTTGACTGTAAGCAGGTAAAGGCAGAGGATATTCTTGCAGTATCTAACACATTGGTTCTAATGCTGAAATTTATTTTGTTTTAAATTATATGTATTGTATTTATCAATTATCCCAGTTTTCTCCAAAAAAAGCTTTCAACTTGACCAAACACTGAAATTTCTTCAAAATAAGAAATTACTCTTCTTTAATAAGCATGAGCAAATAACCACAGAAACATTAGTTACCCAACTGTTTGTTTTAATAACAGTGGTATTTCCAGTTCAGTTTTCTCAGTTTCTGCATATATTTTATAGTGTTTGTTTCAATGTTTGATCTCATATTTTCTTTAATATCTTTTAAAAAATAAAGTAATTCTCACTCTTATTTGTCATTGAATATTCACTGTAATAATGTACAAAAATGACTTAGGTGATCAAATTTTTCAAATTGAAGAGTTCAGAGAATAACACAGAGCTTGTGAAACTGTTTCTCTAGATGGTTTTAGAAGTATAGTGGTTTAGTGCTTTAAATATACAGCATTTTAGACCAGACTCTATGTTCTGGTATCTGAAGGGGAAAGCAGGAAAAGGAAGTATAAGAACCACATTCAAAGTGAATATTTGGAACTTTTTGCTTCTTATGTATTAGAGATGTACCACTGCTGGCTTTCATGATTCTTCTGAAGTTACTATATATACTTTTAAACAGATAGTACTTTCTGTGATCCTGAAAATCTTTGCTTATAACTCAGAGCAGTTCAGCAATGAGGATATAAAACTAACATTGCGCCAACAATGCAATGTTGCATGTCTTTAATTCTTCAGAGACGTTTTTAGTGCTACGTTTCTAGACAATCCATTTTCCCACTACAGTTATTGTGTTCAGTGCTTCCTATACACTTTCTTTCCCTGAAATTATCAGCTATTATTCTCAACTAACTGAAAATAGTACTTTAAAACATGTACTATTAGGAGGAAGATCTGGGAAAAACAAGTGAAACAGTTTAGCCTGACATGACAGTAGAAATAGTATAGCAATCTAGACAGAGTGATTAACCCTTCCTTTGAGTAAAAGCAAAGGCACTGAGAAGATATAAGCAACTTCTGGAAGGGCTGAGTTGGATTCAGAGAGGAGAAATGCCCGATAAAACCCCCTTGCTCTTGCAGCTGACCCTGGAGTTTAGTCAGTACAGATTTCATGAAATCTCTTGTGAGAGAGAGGTTGGTGAGCTGAAATTTCACTGCTGACTCGCTTCTGGTTTCAGACCTGGCAGAAAGCAGCAGCCACCCTTTAATTTACTGAAATATTTCTTGTTTCCATTTTATTCAGAGTCCAAGAGTGAATGAAAAAAAGAAATTATATCTAACCTTGTAAGCAGAATGATGAGCAGCTGGAAACCGCAGAATCACTAATAAGCAAGCAGTACACCAGATGCCATGACCCTGAATTATTTTTGATTCAGTTGTTTTAAGATTTTGTCTAAATGTGTGTGTGTATATATATATTTATTTAATTGGTCATTTTCAGAAAAAAAAGTTGAATTGGGCAAAATATTTGCTTTCTTCTCAATGTCACATGGAAGAATTTTTAGCCTTCAGAAACTCATGCAATATCACAGAAATTATGGGAAACGTAAAGGTGGTCTAAGAAGATGATTTGATTTTGATAAGGGATAACTGAAAATTCCAAAATAAACCTAGAACTTGAAAACAGGTATTCAAACTAATATAAAATTGAAAATATAGCAGGGGAAAAAAAAAGAAAATTAATGGAAAAGGAAATAAGGAATAGCTGGGTTTTATCAGTTCTTTCTGGTTTCTTTCCATTCTTTAGAGACTATTCATTTATCTCATTTTAATGCATATATATTTTTCTGGTGTTAAAAGTCTAGATCAATTATCAAGTCTGAACAGAAAAGTGTCTACAATTGCCAGAAGGGATTTTAAGACTCCACTAAGCTTGAGAAAGTGTTGTACAGTTTTTCAAAACTTCTAACTAGTATATGGTAATAGAATTCCTCCAGCAGTGATTTCTTAGTCTGGCATAATCCAGATTACAAGGAGGATTTGTTGATAAAGAAACAATTTTTTGGAGAAAATTATGGGTAGCTTTGGCAGCCCTTCAGGCATCTCTTTTCCTTCACCCCCATCTCCTTTTTTGACTTTATTTTGGATAGGGATTAAGCGACTGAAATTCCAGGCTCCAACCCTAGACATTGCTGAACACTTCATATTCTTTTTATCATAAAAGGCTATGTAACATCATGAGAAAAGTTAATGTCTTATAAACAATTATACAGGTTAGATCAACTCTTGGCACCAGAGGCTTGGAACTGAGGATATAAAAAAGCACTAGGGAGCTGTGGTTACCAAAGTAGGACAGTATATTATATATACAACAGCACTGCAGGCTTAGCTTGCTTCTTAAGGCAAAATTTAAGACATGTTCCTTTTGGGTTTTGAATGACTTGCAGTGACTTTAAAGATGCACTGAATAGAAAGGCTGCAGGTGAAGAATGATTGACACAACAGACTAGCTGAGTGGAAAGGACAAAGTAGAGAGAAAGAGAAGACCGATCAAAACATAACAAGTGAAGGACTTTTTAAGTAAGAAAATAAATACAAATTGTTGAAAAATCTGATTTAAAACTGCTAAGAAGAAAGTAGCTATTATTGCCACAAAATGCATTATATTAGTTTAGCACTTTTGTTTCCCTTCAGAATATTATGCAGGTGCATTCTGAATTATGAAGACTGTGCTGCTGACGTCTGTTGGAAACCAACAATGAATCTTCCTATGATAGAGATGAATGAAAGAAATAGAGTGGGACTATGACACAGGCATAAGGATCAGTATCAGATTACTTGCATTGATTTTTACCTACATTTTACTTGTCCTAAGAAGAGAGGTTTAGAAATTTCTTCCACATGAAGCATGATATGATTCCTATTGAAGTCAGTAAAACAATCCATTAATTTCCATACGACAAAAATAAAAATAATCTCTACCGAAGTATTCAGTGTGAAATATTCCAAACAGTATTGCCCAAAGTGCTTTGAGCAGATACAAGACCAGCTTCCTAGAATAAAAGATATTGATATTCTGAAAATCAGAATATTCCTCTTAGCTTGCATTATGATAATCATTAACTTTCTTAAAACCCACTTATATTCAAATAATAGCAGTGTTTAGTATTCACACAGTGCTCTTCCTATGGTTTTTGCAAGCATTAACTAATGAATATTCTAAATCAGAAGCAAATGTTGTAAAGTTTCAGATGTGGTTGCAGGAATTGCCTTAAATTAGAGATTCCAAAACACTAACTGCAATATGGCAATTTGAAGTTGTTGACTGATAATCGCTCAGACTAGAACCTTAGTTAATCAGATTACTCCCTTACCTCTGCACATTTGCTTTAATTAACTTGTCTGCTGAACCCTGTTTTAGATAACGTACAGATTATATAAATGTATACTAAACTGTAAGACCTTACAAATCAGTCATTTAGGGTAGGAAAGAACAGAGTGTAAACCCTGCAGTTTACATGGATTTGTGAGGAACTGAATCTCTGATCTCATTCAGGTTTTGAAGGCTCTCCCACTTCTCCAGGTTTCATGCTTGTACCTTTTAAAATACACAGCAGATTAAAAAAAAACCAACCCTCTCTACATGATGAACAGTGTTAAGTTTTCATACCAGCAAAATCTTCGTACCATTATCCCTTCTTCCCTGCTGGCATCCTGCCTGGTCCTAATTGGAAGAGAGTGCCTTCCCGTACTGCACTGTGGCAGAACAGACTGCATGAGCTGTAAGACTGAGAGAAGAACATCAAATCTTGACTTGAAAACGTTTCAAGAATTACACATATCACTGTATATTTATTTCTGTAAGAAAATCCTCGATCCCAGAAGTACTAGAAATACTATAGTTTGCAGAGATAGCCATGTTAAATACATCGTTTTCATAGAACAAGAGAATAGGGAGCTGCTTCTAGTGAGGGGCTGTTGTACTTCTGTTGGCAGATTTCTGCCCTAGGACGTCTATTTGCATACATATTCATATACATAAAAATATGTTTCAATAACTATATCAAACATAAAATATGTATAAATATGTATGTATTTATATGTATGCATGTATCTTTTATATGTATATTACCTACTGGTGTAAATTAGCTGCAGAAAATATAGGTTGTTTGTTTTAACTCTGTTTGGAATTGCAGTCTCCAAGTCTAGAAGTCTGAGTTCCCTATTTATGAACATAAGGAAAGAGTGGTTCCCACGAATCACATAAGGGCATGTTTTAAGTTAAAAGTCTACCTCATAGCATTCCTGGGGAGGATTTATTTGGAAATAATGGAGGATTTATACACAAGTATTTTATGAACTGCACTAAGTATGGCATCTTAAATCCTTGCTTTGCATTTCTTCACTGTCAGTTATAACAAGACATGAAATGGGAAAAAACCCTGAAAACTCAGTTTGAGGGAACATCTCAAGTATTTATTCATTTGCAACCATCTTCTAGTGAGATTGGCAGGCTTAATGAGTTGTAAAAGCACTTTTTTCTTTGGCCTCTCTCAACTCAGAGATCCAAATAATTTCTATTTATTTTAGAACTTCCCCCTCCAAAATGATTGTATTAAAACCATGCAAAATAACAGTTTCATTTTGCAAGTGTTTATGCATATATATTCCTGAAATTACAATCATGAAAACTGAAAGAGCAAGTTTTAATGTGGACTCAGAGTAAGCCTGGGAAGCAAATCATCTAGGTTGTTGGGGTTTTTGCTTATTAGTTCAACACTTGATACTATATCTAAGTGAAAAGGTCTCATGTAATCAGCTGGATGTTCTGTTTCATTGTGAATTAAATCTTCTTGTGCTCATCTGAAATATCTGAATTAATTACTTTGCTGTTGTCCCTTCCAAAACTGTAAAGTGAGGAAACACCTTTTATCAGTTGAGACATCCCCATAGATATATGAGAATAGTTTGAGACACTTTAAAGTTCATTAGAAATTTCAGATACTGCAAAGGCATCAATACAAACCAAAACTACTTTTAGAAATTACTTTGTTATTGCTATGATTTTCCTCCTTAGACAAGCAAGAGGTACAGGTATTGATTGCTCTTTCAGCCTGAGATTTTCAGAAAAATTACAGAAGTTTGTTAAATCTGGGGGAAGACTAACTGTTCTAGCATGTGATAGTAATGACAGCTGAGGGTGGTAATCATTGTACAGCTAGATTAGACAAACAGTAGTGCAGAATGTCCTCACTAGCTATGACCTATGCTGTCACATACTTCTGGGTAAATAGTTCCAATTCTGCTAATTTCATATGTTGAAATGAGAACGGTTTCATCATCTGACAGTTAGGACAACTTCCCTACAATTGGGAAAAAGTTGAAAGGTTTTTGCTTCTGATCTACTCTTTCCCTCATCTGAAACAGAACTTTCAGATGGATGCTGTATACATGTCCTGGGTTACAGTAAATATTCTGTATGGGTCAAGGGGAAAGAGAAGTACTACAGCATTCTTTTTATCTAAAAGTTTTTTCTTGTATAAAAACAAAGCACATCCTTTTGAGTCCAATACCACATTCATTAAAACTGAAACAAAAAGCAAGATTTACTTCATCTTGTCCCAACTCATTTACTTTTTGTTCAGCTATCAAACTAAAGAGTGGCGTTCACTCAGGTGTGAAAATTACTGTATTTTGACAAGGTCTAAAAGTTTTCTTTATTTTTTTTCTTCAGATTGACTACAGTTTCTTCTTTTGCAACAGCTGGAAGCAATTATGTTTTATCATTTAGCTGGCTAAATGGTTATTGTTCAAGAAGTCTCTAAAGGAAGTAAAATTTTAATGGAAAAAACTCAAAAAAATACCAACATATGAATATGTATAGGATTTAACTTGTTTGCCCAGTCACACAAGGAAATAGGAAACAATGAGCATGTCTTATTTCCATCACACAATGCAGTCTGATGCTCCTATTCCTTCAAGCTTTGAGAAGGTTTTTCCACAAAATGCAAATGTATGCTCTATATTAGCTTAGCAGAACAGCATGTATGCTAGATTAGATTACTATATGATCTAAATACTTGATTTTGTGTTGGGAAAATAGGTCTTTTGCAGAAACGCTCAAGTATCTAAGTTAGAACTACAGTATACTTTTGATAACTGCTGAACCACACCATTTACCTATGGAAAGAGTGATCTCAGTTCTTGACATGGCTAACTGTCCAAAGGTAAAATGGAGTAGGCACTGGTAGTATACAATGAATATCTGTAGGGAAGTATTTTTTTTTTCAGTGGGGAATTGCTTAAACATGTTGATTACTTAATTTCTGGGGAAATAATCCTGCTTCTACTAAAGTCACTGTTCAAGGATTTCACAAACTCCAGTAGAAGGCCAGTACATAAAGTAGCACACAAAAGCGAGCCATTTACCTTTTTTTTCCTAATGAGATGAATCATGAGGAAAAAGCCAGGTTAATGTTCCAAAGAGCTTAATTAGAGTCAGGTGAGAGCTTGAAAAGGCATCTATGGTGGTTTCAGGCAGTACTTATATGAAAAGCCTTAATTAAGAAGACTGATGGTCTTTTACTTAAGTCTCTTCAAGAGTTTAAAGAATCCTGTTTAACTCTTCCAGTTCCAGTAGCAAACCAGATCTGAAAGTCTAACATGTTTCTTAGTAAATAAAACAAAACCCCATTTTTGTGGCTATAGAGGACTCTATAGCAGCCTATTTTCTCAAGGGCACTAACAGGAATGCAGTGTCACAGAAGGGCATGCAAGAAAGTGCAATTAAATAGGAATCCAATAAAAAGTTTATGGGTGCTTGAAGCACTCATAAATTTACAAATATTTCATTGCAACTGCAGTGCAAACAGTTGAATGGTAGATTACAGAAGTATTTTATAGCTAAGACTGCTGTGGTTGTTTGTTAATTTGCTTGCAATACACAATCTCACATGGAATTCATTTAGCCATCTTAAAAATTCACATAAGCTTTAAATTTATCACTTTAGTCAAGGAGTTTTGGTTTTTTTTCCCCTGTAAGAACAATAAGGTATATGAGGTATTTTAGCTGCAGGGTGCATATTTGGAGAAAGTGGTTCCTGCAGAGCTCTTTTGCCTTTCTTGTAAATTAACTGCAAAAACCCCGGTCATGTTACAGTATGACATTTAGTTTTCTAATCTGTTTAATGCCATGGTTTGCACACGATGTGTTCTGATGTGCTTTTATGTCTTTGCTACTAAAAAAAAACACATTAGAGTTGCAGTAGGGATTCTTTTCACAGACAATAGAACTTGTAACAGATTGCATATTTCAGAAGAACTAGAACAAAAGATCTAACCTTCCATCACGTTCATCACTATTCTTAAAAATACAGCCCACATGCTACATGATATAATGTATGAGCACCATTTTGGGCACATATACATGCTTCATCCCTAGCAAATGCATTCGTGCATTTAGATTTTAATGTCTAAAAAATGAAAGTTAGCGTTCGAATGGTCTCAAGCCATCAATTAAGAACTTTTGTAATCAATAATTATGTATATGCATATGTTCCTATGAGGATATATACACTCACACTTCAACTCTCTGTTTTTCTAGGGTGGAAGCATTCTTTTCTATTTCAGTTCCGTAGAAGTGTAATTAAATCATCATATTTTTCAATTTTGCAGATATTCTTAGAAAAGCTTTCATAAAAGGAAGGTAAATGTCTGCTTATGCTTCATCTTCTGCAACCTTTACCATTTCAGACTACTCTTTACACCAGTTTTCTTGAAGAAGCGCCAGCAGATTTCATCTGGCTTTATGCAACTAGTATTTCAGAACTCTAGTGCTATTGACTCTTCTTTTGGAAGTAGGCAGCTTTTCTGTAAATATTCTTATCTTCTTTCCTCTTACTTAACAGAATACTAAAATACAAATATATGTAATAGGAAAGAGTCTTGGGGTGAAAGGGGAGATAGATAAGAGAACTGAAAGACTTGAAGGTATTGCAAAACAAAAGCTGAATAATTAAAAAAAACCATGACCTTCACCTTCCTCCCCCCTCCTCCCCTTTTGGTTTTGATCTTTTTTAATCACAATCCTAGAAATACTCATCTCCACAACTCAAAAGCCTACTTGATAACATCTTGCCATAAGAAGACACAAACACACACACACAGACAAATCAGAGGAACATGCAGAAGGATTCAATCCCAGCAACATGTACTGAAAATGAGTTACGACAGTACCGTCACCATTAAATGAATTATTTACTGAAGCATACTCAGCCTTTTAGCTGGCACTTCTACTTTTGTATTCCTATCCAGAACAAAAGATTTCAGATTCTGATCCCAGTTATTTTAGGCACAAAATTTCCTTGCACAATAAACCATCATCATCTTGACACATACTAATTAATCTGCACAACAGTTGCACCTAATTGCATGTTCACCATGATGAAATGAAGAAGAGTTAGAACCTAAATTCTTTCCATCCACGTCGATTGTCTTTTATGTGCCTGTGCATCCACATGTATTTTCTGATGTTTTTGCAACCTACCTTCTCAAGGTAAGAATAGTATCTCCTTAATATGTAACTTCCCCAATTGCAGTTTGAGTCAGCATGGGACAATTTCCACGTACCTGTTTAAATTCTAACCAGTCAACTAAATTCAGAAGCATTAGACTGCATAAATTCTAGCTTGAGAAAAAGTAAAGCAATGAGTATATACCTGAGGTGCTGAGACATTCAAAGTCACACACTCAAGAATTATTAAGTTGCAAAGTTCTTTTCCATGGCCTCTGGCAGCCCAAACAGGTATCAAGAGCACCTTTACAGTATTTCAACCCAAAGTCTTGCTACATTACTATCACCTCTGTTTTTTCCAACAAATGCAAAATGGTAGCACTTGGAAGGGATTGGTTCTGAGAAATTGGGTTTGGTTTTCGTTCTGATTGTTTTCCTCTGTTTTTCTGATTAATTGTTAAGGCAAAATAGGACATGTAAATAGGTTAAACAAAATCTGAACTGTTAAGGTAAAGCACAAGATGTACAAACTCTCCTAAAACTCCTGAGAGGAAAATTATTTAAATATGACAACTACTAGGGGTAAGCACAGACCCCTTCTACAGAGGAGAACTGCAACATTAAGAGCTCTAACATTAAAATTAAAAATCATATTGAGGCAGGTGTTGGCTTAATTATTATTTATTAAGGTAATTATTTACTGGTCATGTTGGTGCTGTAGATTATAGCAAATATATGTAAAATAGTCATAATTCTGCATATTATTTCTTTATGCTAAAGAAGTTCCCATAACTTTTAAGTTCCTAAATCACTACTCAGCAAAACTATTTCTTCTACCCAAATAAAAATACATATTAGTCAGCTCACTCCTAACTGAAAAAGCCTATTCTGTTAGTTGCTTCTTTCAAGTTTGTCATGGCTGTGTCTTACCTTGGCACTGCCCTTTTTGAAAGGGTTAGCCAAAGTACTGTTTGTGCCAGAGGCA
The DNA here is from genome assembly GCA_013399015.1 of Galbula dea. Taxonomy (NCBI): domain Eukaryota; kingdom Metazoa; phylum Chordata; class Aves; order Piciformes; family Galbulidae; genus Galbula; species Galbula dea. The sequence goes on along the minus strand of VWZX01008629.1, from coordinate 1,591,386 downwards.
CAGCCTTATCTAGACTAATTTTGGATAACTGAAAGGTCATAGCCACAAAGACACAGCAGGTACAATTACTGCAACAGTAGAAGGGTGCAACAAATACATATGAATACCCAACAGAGTTCAGTATTGTCTTTTGAAGTTGTGTACATAAAGTCCTGATCTTAGGAGCAGAATGGAAGGCAATAATTAGGGTCTTTAATTTATCATTGAAATGTTAAAAGAAGTCTGACAGAGTAAACATCAGTTCTGACAAAAACAGCAAGAGTGATGTGTTTATAGAAAAGATGAAGCCTTGCAGGGAGTTTTTCTTCCACTGCTGGACAGAAGTTGCATTGACAACTCCAGGAGCTGTTATTATTTCCTCACATTTTTTTCTTAGATTTGTGGGAGAAATAAACATACTTTAGGTGAGTGATTCTGGTAATTAGCAGAGGATCTGAGCCTGCTAATAAAGGATTAGCAGAGCAATGTTTTTTCCAGCAATTTCCTTATTTATACTCTAGGAAGAGACATAACTGCCAGTACTACACTAATCCAGGGAACTTTTCTTTTGCCTTCTTGACTTGCCGTGTCAAACAGGGTTGTGAAAAAGTGCCCAAAGACGAGGTAATGCCAGGATGCAGAACAAGGATTTTCTTCAAATACAAAGCTTCAAAATTTCAGAAATGGACAAATTTATGTTAGTACCATTAATGTTTTTTCTCTTCATAAAATCTCTCATCATGATCTTGTTTGAGTCAAAATAACTACTTTATCAGCAGAGTCCTGAGAATATTTCAGTTTAGCAGCAGCTTTTGAAACGTTGCCATTGTTTCTTCTTCCATGGAATAGAAAGCCTTTTGATTGTTTTTGCAAAACCAAAATTGCTCAAGTGTCAGTTTTCTGTGTAGAGCCTTATTTTCTATTTTAAAAGGTTTTTCGTGTTCAATATGAATGACAATGGAACACAGTGTCTCTTTTCTAAAACCTGTGTTGGTTGTAATTGCCCAGCTGTGCAAAACTGATGAATTGAATTCAGGTTTTTCTGTGCCATTCCAGTGGGACATGCCCACCTCTTGCATAGAACTTCCACTGAGATATTCATTCTATATTCAGTTGACTTGACTGATCTCACTAAAAGTTAAATCAGATTCCTTAATTTCTTTACAAATTGAGGACAATAACATTGAGATAGTCAATTGCATCTGTTCAGTTTTTCCTTAACAAGGATTTACTTGTTTCCGTCATTAGGACAGGCTGCAGTTTTCTCCTGTGTTTGTGAGGTTTTCAATTGATTTTGGCTAGCCATCATCACAGTCTGGCACAGATCAGCACAATAGGCAGCTAATGCTCGAGAGAGGTCCAGGGAATTGTCTGTGGTGGGGTTAGGATATGACTTTGACAGTTCAATAATGTTGTAGTCAAAGCCTGCATCGTAATATAGTCTTCCATAGAAGACCCAAAATTCCTACTGGTGCTTTAAGGAATTAAAAGAAAACCCAGGAAAAAACAAATTGATAACAGTCTATTGTTCTAAACCATGGGCTTATTGCTTTTACCACTTGCTCTTTCCCAGTGTATTCAAATATGTGGAAAAGTAATTTAATATTTTTAGGAGTGTTGACCTTTTTTTTTCCCCCCATCAGTATGATTGGAAAATTACTGTAACAATTTGTCATTTTCTCTTTTCCTTTATCTTAGTGTAAGGGGGAAGAGTGAGCTGAAAGAAACCTTCAAAGCTTAAGTTTTTGCTGACTAAAATTTAAAAAGCAAACAAAAAGAGCTCAGAACTGCTCCTTGGCAAACCCTTTTAAAATGTTAGTTTGGGTTTTCTTAATGTTGTTTTTTGTTTTAATTGACTTATGAATAAAAAGCCTTCTATATAATGAACTTCTGAAAAAGAATGGTTTTTACCTCTATTTATATAATAGCATCTTAGTTGAAATGACAGAATAACTAGAAATAATTAGTTAAGATTGATGCATCAAACAATACAGAATCAGTAATCATGAAAGAAAACTAGGTACTTGTGACAATTTATCCCAGGCACCTAAACTGGACCTATACCAGTTCTTTTTAAAGTTGTTGTATATTTGCTGTGCTGGATATGTCAGCAAAACTTTATAGCTTCATTGTTGTGTTTAGACAATAAAAAGTCCTAGTAGTTAACATAGAGAGAATCACTTGCAGACTAGTTAAGCTCAATATGCAATTGTTGATCTTAATGTGACCTAAGAGAAGACATCTGCTGAGACCTGTCAAAACTGCTGTGTTGAACAAGTGAAAATGTCATTTACAGATTTTGCAGACCTACACATTCCAAAGTTGGTATAAAGGCTTCCTTAGGTGAAAAAGAAAAACACAGCTACAAATTAAAGCATTTTTTAAAATTAGGTCACTAGAAATGAAATGTAAAACAGCTGGGAGATTTGTGCTTTTTCTGAACTCATGCCCTGTGGGATGAATTTGACTGCCAACAGTATATTTGTTAATTGCTACTGTTGTGATCTGAAGAGCTTCTCAAAGCTTGACACTTACACTGAACATCTAAATTAAATTCCCTCTTGGTGATGTATATGCAAAGAGGTATCTCAGAACACCTTTTTACATTACTTCATGAACATTTTCTACTCCAAAGGTCTCTTGCAAGTTTTTCCCTTCTCCCATTAATCTTTTTGCAGAGAAATGTACTGTCTGTACAACTAGCAATACCATTTTACTAACTAACAAGCTGTTTTCCAAATTCATTTCTGTCATTACTGGAATGTGTTGCCAGTTTATAAGTTTGTCTCTTAGTGTAGAAGTAAGTCATTTTTTATTCACTGAAAACTAGCAAGTAGAATGTTAAGTTGTATTTTGGATATCAATAAGTTAACTTTCATAAAGGTTTCCATTTCAGAAGAATAAGATCGTGCTTTAATATTTGTTAGCTGTGTGAAAACTCACTAGATTTCTCTAAATATTGCTTAATAAATTACAGAAGTCCTAGAGTAATGAACCACAAACATGACCTACCAAAGGTTGCTAGAGTCACAATGCCTGTTTCTTGCCCACTGTTTTAATGTGTGTTTATTACTGTGTTTAAGGCCGTGAGGTGAAGGTAAAAAACAGCTAGAAAAGGGTCCAAATTGAATTTCTGACAGATGTATAAGCTTTATAACAACAAGCAATCTGCATTTTGTATTCTACATACATCTCTATGGTATTTTAGCAAGGTCAGCTTCAGCTAACAACAGTCTAGTTCTGTGTCACTCTGTGCCTGGATAGAAAATGCCTGGAGCTAGTGTTATCTGTAGTTCGTAAGGACATCCTAAACTTGAGGTGTAATGTTGTATGTCCCAAGTACAAGTGAGCTATGTTGGTAGCCTTTGTTAGAAATGTTTCTCAGACATTTTTGGGAACTGTCTGTCCCCACATGGCAAACGTATGACATGTGCATGTGGTAATGGCTTACAGTCCCTGTTGGTGTAAATTTGATCACATACCAAAAGGTAGCACAAATCTAAGCTTTCATCCTGGCATTCCTGCATTTGCCTTAAAACACTCACCAGCATGGTTTTATATCCAACAATGACAAGATTGGATTAAGTGATAGACTCAGGTTTATACTTAAATGCAATTCTTAAATCAATAAAATCATTTGCATTTCTATTCCTATGTATTAAAATATGTATTTTCAAGAACAGAAAAATGTTAAGTAGATAATACAGTTTGCAGGATCGATGACAATCATTAAAAAGAAAGAGAGATATAGTCTTTCTGCAAAAATAACTCAGACATCAGAAATGATGAAAATATAAAGTAACAAAATGACCTTAACTTGTTTGCCCTTCAGGAGGTAGCCTCCTTTGTTCCTATTTTGTAAGAGACTATTTACAGAGTCATGACTTTATTATTCTACAGCATGTGGGTTATATGCTGTATAAGTACTAGGTATTTAAAATATAAGAAGATTATTGAAGAGAGGTGCCATTAGAGTTGATTAATTTGTGTTTGGAATCTGCAGATAAATTGCGATGTATATTGTATAAATAAGATTGGCATTTAGAGTATAAGATTCTGGTTTGAGGGAAGGATTTTTTGGTTTCCCAAAGAAATTTGGCAATTTCAATACCATATAGCAGTCTATAGAAGATCATTAGGACTGTTCCAAACGTAACAGAATCATTAACTGAAATTAGCTGTGTGAGGAAAATGTTCAATTCCACTTCAACTTAGTAATGCCTTTATGCACAGTTAGTGCTTTTACTTCTGGTGGTGTTTTTGTTCCCATAATTTATCATTTCTCTTCTGCATCTCTGAAAGAGATGGTTTGTAATAGAGGCTTTACTGCTTGAATTCCAGAGAGGGAGGTCTTTGTCATTCTCACCCTTCTTCCCCACATTCCTTCTCAACACAAACATGCACACACAGAAACATATACCTACTACCAGAGTTTATGTACAGATTTGCTGTGTTGTTTCTTTGTTGCCTAGATGTTGTTCTTCAAGAACAGTAATGTCAAAGAGTTCCTATGCTCTCTGGAACAGCTGAGTATTTTCTGGCTGCTCAGCAGTTTCAGTATTTATACAACATCCAGAGGTTTTGTCCAACACAGTTTTCCCCATAAACTGCAATTAGGGTAGGAACTTGCTTTGCAGTTTCCTGCTACACTTTCCAAAACAAATAGACGACCTAGCTGTAAGTGTAACATTTGCAGGGCACCAAAGCCTTAAGAAACCCAAGAATAAAAATTACCCCTTTACCCCCCCAAACAACAGTGGCAAGAGACTTGTTTTCTCCAGTGCTTACTGGTTTGGAAACTACAAACCAGTGTAATGTGTAGTACTGCTCTCTGTGAAGTACCGACCCATTTTGAACAGAATGTTAGTCTCCCAAAATAGCTTTTCACTGAGATAATCACTTCATTGTCAGGGAGGCAGCAAGAGTGGGCTGTTCTGCAAAAGCAGGCAGGGGCAGTGATCTTCACAAAGAGGCTCAGTCACGTAGTGCTACAAAGGGAGGTGATGCCAGAAATAAAGCTAGTTTGGCAAGGTTGGGTGACAGTGTAGAGACTGCCAGATGTGTCTGTCACGATGAGGTAGGTTTGAAGTAAAGTCAGCAGACCAGTGTCAGGATCAGCAGCATGCATGGCCAAGCACAGATGTACTGACACTCTAGTTCAGACAAGGGAGCAGGAAGGCTGAGATTAATTGTAGGCCCCCAGCAAGGCTTCTTACAGCTTTTTCTCGCATGTTTTTGCATTTTCACAAAAGTCTGATCAAAGATTACACAGCAGAACTACATCAGTGTTGGCCTTGAAAAAAAGGCAGCTAAAATCCACTTGGAGAGAAGGCATTGCATGATCTCTACACCTTCTTCAGGGCCCTGGTAGCAATAACTGTGGACACCACCAAAGATTCAGTTTACTTAATATAAATTGATCAGACATTTATATGTAATTGGCACTATTGGCTTTAGATTTAGTAATTTTCAAGCTTTCATTAAAAAAGGCTACCACCTTGTCTGGCAGAAGGTTGTTTTAGTTTATTCTTCTTCACATGTAAAATAATTCTTTCCTTCAAAGTAGTTTTTCTAACTTCCAAATTCAATTTACTTCATTTGGATTGCTAGGAATCTTGTGAAGACTCAAAACTACTTCTTATTGCTCAGTAATAAATGCAACTAGTTTGCCTAAGACTTTTGGATTGTTATGGAAAATTTTACAATGAAGTTATCATAGTAATGTGAATTCATATTTTCCTAGATAAATTAAATTAGCTAAAAACTTTGTCACACCAAAGTCTGTCCCCCAAAAAACGAAAAAAAATTCTTCTGGGCTGCTATATCAGTCAAACAGAAGGGGGTTCTCCAACAAGACATATGGTGGAAACAGTGTGGTTTGTATCCTTTTCTTTCTTTACATATATGCCTTTTTTCCTCTTCTGTCTATTGAAAGCTTTGAATTCCACTCAGATCAAACTAGTAGAAAAGCATTTAACCATATCTTAGTGATTATGTTACTATTTTCAACTTTTACCATAACAATTCATTGCGTAAATGTATTTAAATGTGAAACTGGACTTTGTCATCATGATTCTTAAAGGGAAGAATTTGATTCTGCCAAAGGATAGATGATAATAACTAAGAAATTATGCTTTTAGGCCCGTCCCTACACCTCTCAGATTCGATGATTGTAATCACACAATACATATGTAAACCTGGATATTCCTTGGATTAGAATCCCAGTCCTCCTGTGTTTGAAAATTCTTTTAAGAGAACACTGAAACAAGGCTTAAGAATATCTTTAGATGAGTAAGAGTACTACAAGGCAAAGTAATTAGGTTATCCATTTAAAGCAGTGCTGACAAAAGTTTTGTTGCCTTTCACTATTTTGACTGTCATTCCAAGTGCCAAATTTTCTGTGAAATTTGGAGATTATATTTTTGAACAAACCACAGAGAACTCTGAAGTCACAAATCAAATAAGTCGGAAAATCAATTCATTTAACTGAGGAAAATTGTATGAACCAGTAATCCTAATAACATTTTTTTCTTGCAGCCTACCATCAACATATTGTATTCTGACATAAAAATAGATTACAGTATCTCTAAAATTAAAAATGGATCTGTATTTATATATTTCCCAAGGCATTATCATGTTGTACAGCATTTGATCAATTCTCACCCTCTTTTACAGCTATTGATGGAACAACAATTTATTCAGAAATAGCTGATCAATATCAGAATTGGTTCCTGGACTTATATTATCCATGGGTATGTTATTACCTTCTAATCAGTGATTGTATTTTCATATTTATTGTTTCAAGACTTAGGCATATTTATATTTCAAGCCCACCAGGAAATTCTTTAAACATTATTATTCTCTAAAACTTTGCATAACCTTGCATAAATATTAGCACTGTAGCAACAGATATACTGCATCCTCTCTGTTGTCATCCATTTATTCCAGACAAATTGTAGGACAATTTCTCACTTTGAGTTTTCAGCCATATACTTTAAAAATAAAATAAATATACCAAATCATCTATATTAGAAGACAGGAGATAAAAAATTAGTCTGCCAGGAAATGTCTGCTCATTCTCTTAATCAGGTAGTGTGAAGATAAGTATTTATTTCTCCTCCATATAAGTTGTAAGTATAAGGCTGATATGAGGGTTGTTTAAAAGCACGATACCAGTGCTATCTTTCAGTGGAGAAGTGTGCTATGGTATTTATTTACACAGTGCATACAGTAGCTCATCCACACACCATTTTTTAAAATAGGGCAAGTATATTTATGGCATATAAAATCACCAGTTGCTTATTGTGAAACCCTGCAAACAAGTGCATTAAACTGGTTTGGGGAAATGTACATCTACAGCCAAAGCTCTTTCATGATAATGTCTATTTTTAAGTAGACTATGGCTTAACATAGCATTTTCCATATTAAAGTTTTTAAATCAGAAGCATGCCATTATATATATTAATCCATTTGTTCTTAAAGTGGGATTTTCCTAGAACATAGTTAATTGTTGGCATAAGAGATCTGGGAATTAGTATTTTTCTAGTCTGCTTCCAGTTTTAGACTTAATACTTTGTGATCTAAAAAATCTGCATTTGATTAAAAGACTGTATATAGGGTAGACCAGCTTAACTTTTCTGCAGCTTTGCCTTCCAAAGGCTAACTTCCAAGATGAGTTGTTTTTATTCCTGCTTTCTCCCTTCTTGCCCCAATCTACATTGTGTCCCAAAGCTTGTGCAATTCACAGCTGTTCCAGTCCTCCTGAGTCAAAAAATAAACGGTTCTTCCCTTTCTGTGTAGTACTGTGGTACTTTAAAATCTGACCTCTGCAAGTTAGAAACAGTGGCCTGAGCTGTGCATGTGTCAGTCCAAGAAACAAGAGAGATGGACTGGTTTAGATCTATTGGTTTTCACGTAGTAAACAGACCTGTCCACTATGCTAGAAGAAACTTAAGGTTACAGAGCCAGTCAGAGATTTTAAAAGTGCTGGAATTAAACTTACCTGAAAAGCTCTTTTAATGTCATTCCATTAATGAAAAGCTGAATATTAAGGTTTAAGTTTTTCAGTACTTCAAAGCAGAAATTCTCTCACATGCAAACTTGCCAACAACTGTATGATTCAGCACAGAGGTTTGCTTCTCGAGCAGTGGGAGCAGTAATCATGAGCCTGTGAACAATGGTGGGTTGTCATCAGATGCAGGCAGGGCAGCCACTTGACAGTGCTGAAGTACTCTGCATGGATGGGTTTTTCAGCTATTTACTGGCTGCAGAGGCGTATGGAGTCCTCAGTGGTATTTGAAGTTATGAGGAGTCGTTAGATGTAAGTGTTTAGTAGTTACTTAGCACATAAAATTAACTCCTAAATCCCAGCTTCTGAAAATCTGCCTTTGGAGTCAAAAATCTGCTTACCTATATAGATCAGCTAGTGGGATACAGACTTGAAGACTTGATGAACAAATGAGTCTTTGCAGAAGTCAGGAAGGCCCCAAAAATGTGTGTTTTCCTTAATTTGAATACCTAGACGTTGGATCTATGCTCTGTGTTTGGAAAATATCACTTTTCCTATAGTTGATGTGAAGTATGAAGAATGTATCCTGTGCAACATGTTCAAATGCTGACTTATGTTGAGACATATTCCTATTGAACTTCAGAGGAAAACTTGTCTGGTTTTGGACGAGCACTTGGAGAGAGAGGCAACACCTATACTTATAATATGGAAATCTAACCTCAGTTCTTCAGAGCTGCTTGGAGAATTTTGACCCAGGGTTGTGTTACACTAGATAGATGTATTCTTGTGTGTGTATATATATATAACATTCAACATGCAAGTATAGGTATCAGAGTATTTAACAAATCCAGAAGGTGGGAATCTGAAGCTGCTGACAAAGCTCCAGCTACATCAGTACATCTTGATTTGATGTCACAGCAGCAATAAAATCTGATTTTGGTATCTGCTTAAGGCTGAGAAGGATCTTTTCTGATTTGTGTCAAGTCAAATACCAGAAAGAAAAATTTCCAAAAAATGATCTTATATACACTTGAGCTACTCTGAGAGAAAAACCTGCCTCATATTTGTTCTTATTAGGTCTCTTAAATGACAGCTGTTCTCACAACAGCCAACTAAAGTGCACATTATGTTGTCATGTCATGTGTTTTTAAAGTGAATAGTAGCAATCATCTTGAAAGATGTGCTAGTATAATTATATTTCTATTTTTAAACTAGTTTTAATACATGATCCAATTTACATTTGTCTATAGATATATAAATTTGCATTCTATACACAAATAACACTAGGGCTAACTATAGTGCTGCAGGAATTGCACAGTATAAATGATGAACAAATGCCTACTTAAACTTCTCTTTTGGTATTCATCTTCACTTAGATTCACTTGGTCAATTTTTTGAAAAACATAATTCTTCCACAGTTTAAATCCAGAATATTTATGAAAGCAACATTGATGAAATGAATGAAAAAGGTGTATCTATCTTGGAAAAAGTTAACCTTGGACCAAATGTATATACAGTATATACTGTCAGTTTATCAGGTCAGACCAGGTGGCAAGGCCATTAGGAATTTGGTCCAAAAGCAGTAAATAGAAGAATACAAGCAACAGATGATGAATAGAACTGCAAACCACAGCAAACATGCAAAAGCATGAAAAAAAGTCTTCACACTTTGTGATAAGACAAAATCACTACAACTATTACATTATTAATCAGAGTGGGATAGAATTTACTTAGATATTCAGGGCCTCCTATGTTGAAAATGTGAATCAGAATAACTGTAAATTTGTGCTTTACAGTAAGTTTCATGAAGAGCTGACAAGAGGGTCTTTCAATAGTACAGCATAAAGGGAAGAAGCAGTTGAAAAATTGTAATACAAATGACTCTTTTTAGAGCAGAAAAATCACAGTAATCCATATTAGAGAGCATAATATGGATGCTACAGAGGATTGGAAAACACTGGGGAAATTTAATTCAACTACTTTCTGCTTCAGTAGAGAAATAATAGTGATTCATTATATTAATTCCTCTGATGTATTAGGATGTTTAAGGTTTAGGAAGTGAGATTCAATATCTGTAGATACTACCGTGAGTATTGTTTGGATAGCCTATTCAGGTCTACCACCACGTTTAAAGGCTGAATCCCAGAGATCACCGAGATGGTAGCAGGCATTCATCAGACCTCATATGCTTACAGGAGCATTCCCAGTATAGGAGCATTTCATCTTAGGTAGAGTTTTTAGAGGCTTTTACAATAAACATAGCAAAAAATCTTTAACTACAGAAACATGGTAAAATACAGCTTAGCATTGGAGTTGGAAGCCTTATAGACAGACATATTAAAATCATTCAGTGATAAAGAAGTAAAGCATGTTAAATTAACAAGGCTTACTAAAAATACTTAGAGGCAAAATGACACAGATTTTAAACTGGACAAAGATTGACAGCTTTAACTTACCCATTTTCAGAAATGTAACATTGAGATGTTTGCACACACACTTTGGTAACAACACAGCTTTTTTAATTACCTTCACAGACATTTTCTATTATGGTTATTAAAATTTTAATCTATACCTATGAAAACTCAGCAGTGTCTTGATTAATTGATTTAACTAAGATTACATGATATATATTTACAGTCCACAAACAGTGTTACAGGTACACCTCTGCTTACATTTTCTCTGTCATAGGGAGAAAAGACAAGTGTTTCAAGATTTTTCACTGTGACATACATCAACAAGGAGATTTTCTTAGCTGAACTGTACTCTGATAATTTTCCTAAATCATCCGTAGACTGATCATCAGTTGATGTTAGAGCACCACTTTTGCCTAACTTGTCTCAGGATTTTCTAAACTGTAGCATTGAAGGGAGCATCATAATAAATCACAGAATCACAGACTAACTAGAGTTGGAAGGGACCCATTAGGATCATCTAATCTAACTTGTGTTTAGGCACAGGACAACTCCAGAGACACACCATGTGCCTAAGTGCTTTGTCCAAATGCTTCTTAAAGTCCATGGATGTTTACAAAAGATTCATCACATGATCAACAAAGTACTTCAGTAGAGGTCTGGAATATGTCTACATGCTTAATACTGAAAGACTACCTTTGCTAAATATGTCTTTTCCATTAATGTTTAGTCCAAATTTGCATGTGAGCAACCAGAGTGGAGATATTCTAATGAAACAGTTAGCCTATATAGGGTCTAGAATTGGTTATTTTTGACCAGCCAAATTTTGATATTCTGCAGTGAAATAAATTTGATCCATACTTGTAGATACCTCATGTTGTATTCTTTTCTGTTGTCTTAGAGAGAAGAGCAAAAGTATAAACAGGCCAATAAAAGGGGACAAGTAAGCTACTACCCACCCCTTTGACTCTTTACTCTGAGTAAAGCAGGAATTAGTATTCCAGGCTTGTGACTCTGCCTCTTGGCTCTTAGACTTTTAAATGCAGTTGCTAATAATCTCCATGCATTCATGCATGCTGACAGATATGCCACAACACTTTAATCAGCATTGGCTACAAGGCTAATAAAGATTAGTAATAAAATAAAATTCTGTAGGGGCTCCCTCTTTACAGGCAATATCAAGCCCTATGAACTTCTAATGCCTACTCTGTCTATTTAGATAGTCATGGCTCAAAGCCTGTATTAAAAATAGCAAGGAATGCTTACTCTGAAGTGTTTGAAAATATTGCAAATTACACTGTAGTATTGGTTTACTCTGGACTAATCTTACCCCTTACTGACCTTTGCAGAAGCACTTCTCTTTCATTTGGCAGCTTGATTTCCCTTCTTTCTTTCTGTCTTATTCCCCTGTCTTTTTACCTGTAGTTTATTTAGTCATCAGGAATTGGTGTGATGGGGCTGCTGTTTTTTCACTATGTAGCTGATAGGTTTGTTGTGTTCACCCAGAAGCAAGTACCTAGCTCTGATTCCATTTCCATTGCAGCTTCATTTTCATTTCAATATTGTATTCCTTTGGACCTGCACAATATATTTCTTTTGAGGAAAGCAATGAATGTGTTTACTCTTTGCTTTACCTCTGTACAGGGTACTGTGAATTTTCCTGTCCTTTATTTCCCTCTGCATTTTATAAAAAAGCTAAATTCATCAGGAAGCTAAAAATGCAATGAGTCAAGAAATGAACATGTACACATGAAATTGCAGTGAAGGTCTTTCATTAGAATTATTTATTAAAAATAGGTAGGATACAGTACAACAGCAGTGCAAAAATTAGTAAGACCAGTGGAAAGCTAAAATCTCACAATGAAAGATGGATCTATCCTGTATTCTTTAATATCACCAAGCTTCTGTTAGGTCTAATTCTACCCTGGTAGTTGATGTAGTTTCCAGACTTCACAGTGGAAATTGGATCTTTTCAGAGCCATGAAGAAAAAAAGTGAACCTGGAGTAGTCTTGACAGAATGAGTGCATTTAGCTATGGAACTGCTATTTCATTTCAAACCACATAAAATAAAATACCCAGACATTGATCTGTACCATCCTGTTGTTTCATCTCAGAGTCTCCACTCACAGGACCAAGAGATATTGGATTCCTGTTTCCAGGCTCCCATCATAATCCGGGAGTCAATGGGCCTGCCAGACTCCCATAAATCTGTGGCAAAAGCAGTCTGGCATTGACATGCCCATTACAGCTATTGTTATTTAGGTAGGTTTTGAGTTTATAGATCATCTGCTTCATTCATCTGTAATGACATTATGATTGTATTCTGAATGTAATTCATTCCAGTTGTGCCAGAGCCATTGACAGGACACTCAGTTTTACCCACTGTTCCTCAAAAGGAACCTTATAACAGAGTAGGATATCATTCTGCTATGCTCTAGGCATCTCCAGTTTCCATGGATGAGCTATCTGTATTGTCAGGGTACTGGTTATATTGACTGCCAGTTTGTTTTGGAAGGTCCTCTTTTGCCAGTAGCCTGAACTGTACTCAGTGATACTGTTTAAGGAGCCGAGGCCAATAGATGTTCTCCTATAAACAACCGCATTCTCAGGATGTCCCAGACATGCTACAGTTAGTCAAAGAGCCCCAGATCATCCTCGTACTGACCAAACTGCAATCTCATAGTCCGAGATACTTGTGTTATCTGCAATGCTAAGAAATATCAGCTGCAAACAGTTATAGGAGCATCAGCAGTATAAGTTGAAGACTAGGCATTAAAAAAACCATATAGAACTCTTAAACCAAAATAGCAATAAACAATAAAAAACAGCAGGTGGGGTTTTTTGGATTTGTTGGTTGGTTGGTTTTTTGGGTTTTTTTGTTTTTCTTGGTTATTTTTAATTTTAATTTGGAATCTACTGCTTTGTATTAGTGCATATAGCTTAATTTTCACTGTCTCAGCCACTGTGCTCTCTCATAGGCCAGAGATAATGGATAATCACATCCAAGCAATAAATCTCAAAATTCTAAAACCAAAACAAGGCTAGCAAGCCACAAACCAAATGCTTACGTAGAAATATTTCATCAGGATGCTTTAAAAAGTAAATTTATGATCTATTCAAGGACTTCAGAGAAAAACAAGACCAAGTTTGTCAATTACGGTATTTGTCCAGACTTTGTTCAAGTTAAGCACTAATTCTCTGCCTTTCATTTAAGATTAAGTGAAAACAAAAATTAGATTAAATGCATTTCAGTGTGGAGGACCAGCAAAATGGCTATTCTGTTTTCAGGGCTACAGAGGGATGTAAATGATGCCAAAGCTTTTGTGAAAGTCATTAGCAAAGGTATGAGTCTTCTCCAGCAGAGCAGTACAACAAAAATAATGTGATATTTTCAAATCTATGTATTATAAATGTTTAAAGATGTTTCTAGAACTACTTGCAGACACAAGGTTATATCTTTTTTTCCTTTCTACCTGTTTTCAAAATGCTTGGGATTTGTGTAAATAGCTTTTACATTTTGTTCATAAAAGAAAATCATGTACAGTCAGTTATCCTTACAGAGAAAGCCTTACGTTTTGTAATAATATGCTCAAATTACTGTACTATTTTTCCAATCCTGCCAGTGTGTAAGACTTTACTATTCATCAGAAAGTTAAATCCAAATTTTTCACTGCTTGATTTCTTCACTAATACTACAATTAACATGTCCTTAGTCCTGTTCTTACTCGTTTTCCTTTTTATCACTATCTGGCAAGCCTATAGCTTTTGTGGTACTATAGTTATGCAAACATTTACAGTGGAGTATTTTAAGTGTACTTAGGTGACAACTCTGGGTATAGAAATACAGTAATTCTTAACTACTGCACTTTCCTTTTGCTCTTTCTTGACTTTAACACATTTTTTTTCCTCTGAGGAATCTGTACCACTTTTTTGGCCCCAGCATCTCCAACTGGAACTCCTGCTTTACTGTCTGCTAGTGCAAAACTAATGTGCCGTGCAAGGGTTATGCTTTGTACTCTTTTGAAGTGGTTTATGAAGTTTACAATGTAAACACGAAACTGGTTTATGTCAATCCTGTAATGCAATATTTGTTGAATAACAAAGTAGTATTTTCCCATAGTTGTCTTCTAAAAAGTTAACATCTTCACCATCTGGTTACCAATGATTTGGTATTCAGGATTCAATAGTATAATTCTTAACAACTATAACATTAAAATTTGGTCACAGGTAAATCACAACCACACCTTATCTCTGAGAATAATAATAGATATGTATCTGAGATGTGGACTGGCATACATATTCTTTTTTTACATGTAGGACACATCTATGTCAGATAAGCACAAGACCGCCAGTGTGAGTTCAGATTTGTGATTAGCAAAGAGCTGACCTGGAACTCTCTGCAAGTGTTCACTATTTCCAACTGGCTGTGCACACTAAGGTACGTCAGTAAATTTCTTTGTATTTAAAATACTCAGTGGAATGGGGATTATGTGGTGTTTTTAAATAGTCTTGTCTCTTCTCTGTTTACATTTCAAGGCATGCATTTTGTCATGGTCTTCAGGTACTACCAAAAGACAACAACATCAACAAAATAGTTACAGTCCTAAGTCTACAATATAACTTTGCCAGTTTATTAGCTGCCAGGAAACTTGTTTGTGGTGTATGAGTAGCAACTGCATAGTTGTTCAGACACTTAACTTTTACAAATGTGCAAAGCATTTGTTGTTAATCTAGTTTAAATGCCACAGATTATCTTATTCATGTAAGATATTATCCATCATCATCAACACAAGTGCTAGTCACGTTCATTGTTTGAAAATTACTGACGTAGCATAATCAGTTTTACTTTTCTTATCCTTTTACTCTTGCTTTCAGTTTTTGCTCTTTTTTAATGCACAGCAGTATCCACACATTATCTATAGCTACATTAGCAAGAGAGTGAAGCAATATGACCATGTCTGTGAAGCCAAATAGTTGGTGCTAAGAGCTTGATCCACATTATGAGAATTTCAAGCAGGCTTATTTCAGACTATTTTTCATTTTCTTCCATGTATTAAATATTAATTTGTGGTTACATCTAATGCAGTCCAGGGGTACAGCTGAAAGGAGTAAAGTTCCATGACTGCTCCCATGGTCTGTGGTAAATGAAAACTGAGAAATGAACTTCAAATGTGCAGTTATGATTAAAACTGAAGTGCTAATGCAGTATATGGGATTGTACTTTCTGGTTGCTAGGAAGATTTTTAATGCATTTACATTTAAGTTTTATGTGTATCTACAAAGTTACTGGAAAAATTTTGCATTCTAAAGGACAAAGATCTAAAGCCAGTTCTCCAGCCAGGTTGAAGAGCCACTGGCTCTGGAGGAGTAAAAGGCCACACAGGCATGTTAGAAGGAACAGGTCCTGTCCCTAGACTCTTTTTCTTTCCAGTGTTACACTGCTGCAGATGCTGCCACAGAGATTTCTAAAGAACTGTTAAGTCCATCCACTCATTGATCATTTCAGCCTGGCACGGAGAATAATCAGTCACTAACAGGATGGATTTTGTCAGGCTGATGTTAGCAGGGCAGTGTCTCAGAGCCAGTGTATCTTGCAGATAAGCTTAAAAAAGACAGAAGAAAACACAGCAGTAATCATGTCAGCCTGCCAGATACTCAGCTCTCACACAAAACAACAAGATCCAAGATGGTCAAAGCTGAGTGACCCAAAAAACTCTTCCTGAAATTGTTGTACGTAGTCTGACAGTTATGGACAAGCCCTGCTCTAATGGAATAAAACCACTGCAGAGGAGAGAGTAATGTGAAGAGCAAATTACCATGTGAAGAATTTACCTTTGATTCTGGCCCCTTTTTTTTCCATGTAATTATTAACATGGTTTTTAAAAGTGCATTAAAATTTCATTGAGATTAAGATGAAATATAAGAACAGGAATAAGAATAATGCATTGAAATAACCTGTATTGACAATCAGTTTAAGGCAGTAACCTTAATCAAGATTAATATAATTTCAGTGTCTCATTCCAGATCCTCATTTTATGTCTTAAGCCTGGCATTTTTTCTTTTTTTTCCCAAGTAATCTGTTTTACTTGTGATATGTGTTGCAGACTAATTATTCAGGCTTATCATGTGTTTAAATAACATCTGTGGTGGAACTTCATAAAATATTTATTAATAAATGTAAAGTACCCAAGATCTAAAAATATTTTTGCTTGATTTTGTTTAAAAGCAACAGTATTTTATGTGGACCTTCATACCAAATTTTCAGTAATTTAGATACATGAGTTTTTTACTCTTGCTGCAGAAAAATTTATGGGAAATAATTTTATTGCTAAGAATCACAACAAATAGTTCATATTTTTTGGTCTCTGCAAGATCCTATTATGATGTGCATATATACATTACATTGTACGAATTCTAGCTCATTAGATGTGTTTTATTATAGCATGGTTTCCAACATAAGCCTTCTGATTCTGCTGCATAATACATCCTACTTAGATAAGCTGTTTTACTGCACCACTGATGTGCACTACTGACGCTATGTGGTCTATAATACTTTATAGCTGGTCACTGATACTCCCCCAAATGTAGCTGCAACCCAAAGATGCGTGGTTTGATCCTCTGTGTGAGGCGACAGTGAATATGAATGTTCTCAAGTTTTTCAGTTGCTGAAGACCAAGGCCTAAATTTTCAGTCTCCTTTTCTGGAAAAAATTTTAAAAAAATTTAAAAAAATTCAAAATTCTGATCTGCCAGACTTTGTTAAGTTAGCCACCCTGCTTATGCATGTGACTGTGTCACGTGGCTGTGTGATTTAAGAAAAGATTAAAGGATTTGGTCATACCTTGGGAGAGAGTAAAAGAGTTGCCATATTTAATTGAAAGTGCAGGAAAGACTGGAACAATTGATTGTTGTAGCTTTTGTATCTAAAGCAGACTGTTGGAAAATTGATTTGTTATTCACCATATCTTCTAGGAGCAAGATAAGTTACGGATTTTATTCATTATCACTATGTAGTGTGCATTTTGGAAACAGCATCCTTAAGTGGATGGAACGTCAGAGCTGCGTTGCTCTGACGTCCATTTTGAGAGCAAGACAAACTAAAATTAACACTCGTCTTTGTCTAACTAAGGGCAAAAATTCTATTTGATACTGCTAGAACAGTAAACTAATGCATTTTGTGTACAAATACAGTGGATATTATACCTACATCTCACTCTGTTTGAATTGTACTGGTGGTTGTCATGTTCTGTGTTAGATACGAACATCTGAGCCTTGACTAGGTACTATCACGTGGGTTTCACTAGGCCATGAGTTACAGATATACATGGTTAAGAAAGTTTCAGCTCATGCTAAAGGCTATTTTGAAAGGTGGCATACTGCAGAAAAAAGGCACCCTCCATCCCTTCTACTAATTCATTTTTTGACTAGCTATTAATATTGATGAGCCTTTTCTGGTGTTGCATGTTTTGTTGAATCGAAGTTACCCCACAAGGCTGAAATGGGATGTATTCCTAGACAAAGATGGTGGGAATGAGATTTTTGGAGGCCTTAAGCAAGGGTAAGAGTGACATGTAAGGCAAAAATATACAGATTGTCATAATTTCCTATATCCATCTGATTTATTCTTTTTAAATCACAGTGCATTCTGATTATAGCTTTGACTTTGCTCTGTCTTTGCCACTGTTTTTCTACTGCATCTCAAAAACTTTTGTCTCTTCTAAAAAATATTAAACAATGCTCTAAGCTGCTCATCTGCTAAAAGCTACCCATATTTATCCATCTCTGTTGTTTACTGTCATTAATAGCAATTGCATTTCACAATCTGACCTTGAAATGACAGTTTATGTGCATAAATTCTCCTTCCCCCTGACACACACATAAACACATAGTGTTCATGAACACAAACATTAAATAAAAAAATCTCTAATACTAAAAAAAAAAAACAAGTATGAAGAAAGAGTAATTAGACGTTTTAAATGTTCACGTAAACTAAATTTTTTAGTTTTAAATTTTGCAAAATTATTTCTACATCTTTCACTCCCCCCACCCCTCAGTAGCAGAAAAATTAGCAAGTGCAATGTACAGTTGGAACAGAGACATTGTGAGTTTGCCGTGCTGTTCCATAACAAGAATAATACAATAAACACTAGTAATTATATTTTCTAATAAAAACAAATATGCAATTGGATCACTATAAAGAATTATTTGATGTGCCTATAGAAAGTATCTGGAGACCATTTGATGCAAAACTGTTGTGCCTCCCACTTTGTAGTTAATTTTAGGAATATATTCTCTGCAGAGCTCTGTCTTCCACTGAGAACTCGTATTCTGTTTCCCTCCTCCTCTGTGAGCATGAAGAGAAAGGATGCTTTGTCCATCCTACAGAGGACACTTTTTTGGAGATGAGTGAATGTTGCCCAGGGGCATTATTCATTAAAGCACCTAGTTCAAGATAAAAGGAACTATAGATTCATTTATGTTAGAATTCTGTACCACATCTAAGTCTGCATTTTCTGATGAGCATTGATGTTTCTCAGTACAGTGAGCACATTAGCTCTTCTAGCCTTATATTCAAGCGCTGATGTAGAAGAAACATAGCTTATATGTACTTAGATCCTCTTTCGCCAGCTCTCTCTAGAGGGACACGTATTTTCCGTAGCATAATGAGGCCCATAAAGAAGAAAAATGATGTGGCCTAGTGTAGATAGGGAGTCACATTACAGTAACTTTTCATCAGAATTAGAGTAGTTAGAGACTACTATATTATAGCCGTGGTGGCTAACTCTGCTACTGTTAAGATCCAGCTGCCAACATTTCTGTTATAAACCTCATTTTTCAAGGGTTTATAACTCCTCTGGAAATTCCTCTTGTGATGAAGCTTAGTTTAGAAAGACTAAGTAAGGGACTATCTTTTGAAAATTAAATAGAGGGACAGATAAAAGAAACCTAAAATCCATACATTTTCTGGTGAAATGCTGTTCTCCCATTTTGTTTCCCTTACCTTAGGACGGTTGGTTTAGTTTTAGTTTAAAGGACTTGCAAATGGAGTTTTCATAAACATTTCAGTGCTGATATTGAAGTGATTACTGTGTAGCTAAAATCCAGCCTCATCTCCAAAAAACAGCTTTAACAAGCACTCTTAAATGGTTACAGAAATATCTAACTGCCCTGTGACAGTCTGTTAACAAAAGAAAAACAAACAGAAAAACCCAAACCTCCAAAACAGCACAGGACTGAATGAGATTATGAAGATAATTCCTTTGGTCTTCTTAACCTGATCAACTTCTCCTGGTCCATCTCAGCTCCAGCTTGTTCCTTCATATAAAGCTCCACTACACGCTGAGTTTTTGTGGGCTGTAAAATGCAGCACAGAGCATTTCTAAGACACTCAATCTGTCATTGGAAAACACAACCGAAATTTGTGCAGGAAATGGCTATTAAATAAACTGTAGAAAATAATAAAAAATGGTAATTCTATAAGTGCCATTTTTAACTCTAAAGAGAGTGTCTTACTTTGGCATTAGAGGGCAATAAAGATGCTGCTCTTCCACCAGGACACTGAACTAATAGCTGCTTGTAGGCACTGGCTGTTTCATTGAACCCTTCTTCTAAGAGCCTGACTGTTAGTGTTCATAATATAGCCAAATTTCATGTCAATTGATTGTTAGCACTAACAATCAGTGACTGAAGAGTGCAAAAATAAAGCTCTGAGTTTTCATTTAAATTTCAAAGTAAATTTATGACTGTTTCATGACCTTTTTGAATAAATCTCTAGAAGCATCCTTACACTAAATCTTTATTCAAATGCCTGTTAAATGTCAAACTTTAATGTTTTGTCAGAGTTAATTTCTATTTGCAGTGTGTCTTCTGCTGTAATTTGCAGCTTTGCTGGAAAAAATGATCAATTACTGTGAACCAGTGAAAAATAGTAGGCTTGAAAAAAGGTTAAATTTCTATGTGATTTTTTTTTACAAATTATCCAGCTTTAGCAGTTACCCAGGATTTCTCTAGGTTATCTGTTGTCATAGCACTAGATAATTGTTGTTTGCTATTTAAGGGCCAGGATTTTTTTACCATCTCTACCTTAGATTTCCTCCATAAACTAAAAATTTTCTTCTCTGAAACAGCCTCTTAGGAATCCAGAGTATTCCTGAGAGCTTGTCAAATGAACCAAAGTAATAATTGAAATTGCCATTAACGCTGCAATTTTAACCTCTATTTTGATAAGCATTTTGTATTGCTCAGGTTCTGAAAAATAAGAACAGCACTGTACAGGTGGAAAAACAAGCTTTTGATAAAATTTCTCACACAGGGAGGTTTTTTTAACACACTTTTAATCAAATCAGTATCAACAATAATTTTTTGTATGACTTTGTGTTTTGAGTGATATATCAAACTATGTAAAGGAATGCTAATCTCTGACATGAGTAATAATGGTTGCTTTAGGGAGGAGAATTTACATTCTTCTGGGACATGTCTATAAACCCAAGTGGTAAAATCAACAGCAAAATTAACCAGACAGGTTGTTCTAGCATGTCAGATAATCTGTATGAATGAAATGCCTGCTTTCAAAGATAATTGCATCTATAAAGAAAAAAACCACTTTCTTTGATTTATAGCAGAAAGGTATTCCTGGTTGAATGCTATTAGTAACTTTATGTCTATGATAATAATAAATATTATTATTATAAATATTAATTAATTATTTAATATAAATATTAAATACTTACTCTGTCTCCAATTCTAGGTTGAAACCTTATGTTTTTATTGTTGGGAGACTGAGAAACTGCCAGAACAAAAAGATTGAAATAAGTTCTAGTTTCCTATTTTTGCAACTCCTGAATGGGGTAATGTTATCAGCAGAGATAATAACAGCTCTAAATGACTTGGAATTTATTTGGTTCAGAAAATCATGCAGGAAGATTGACAGCATCTTAAACAGCAACAGTCAGTGAGGATGTGGCTTGAGTATTGACAGAAGTGATTTTTCAAGTAATGAAGAAGTTTACGTGATTAAGTTTCCTGAAGCATACATTGCCTGCCCTGTGCATTTACTATATATTGTCACCCTTCTGAGGCACAGAAGAGCTTCAGTTTTTTTCAGAAGGATCAATAGGATTAGGGGATTTGCACTCAAAGCTTGCCTGTGGCTTCTTGTTAAGCATGTCGTGTGCTTTATAGCTGCCTTTGACTGGCTTTTTGCACCGTTCCATGGTATTAATCACCTAAACAATATTCTTACATTCTGATGATTTGGCCAGTTTTTTCTATCTGTACTCTAAAAATTAAGATATTTTAAAAGGAGTCAAAAGTCAGAGTCTGAAATTCACGTTTAGAATTTTAAATAATAGCCTGCTCCTCAGAAATTCTGAGCACCTTTCAACTTTTGTAGCAACTGGTGATGTTAACAACGTTCTTTTTTTTAATCAGAAAATTATGTGACTATAGCTGTTTTGTGTGTCAAACAGCACACTCAGAGAAGTCTGCACAGCTAGATGGATAATGTAGTTTGGCAGACACATCAAGTCAGATATGCAGAGGACAGCTTAGCTGGCTCCTTACAGGTCAGCTAACAGCCTATCAGAAGTCATTGGCTAAAGCTGATGATTGTGCAAGCCAGATGTACCTTGCAAGACATGATTTGCATGTAGCGGTAAAGCCTGCTAGTGTGTTACAGTTTAATGGTCTTTCATTGAAGTGTGGAGTTTAGACATTTTATCTGTAGTCTTTACTGTTGCTGATCTAATGGATTGGTATAAAGTCACAACAAAAAGAAGTGGTTACTGAAGAAGCTGAGAAATCAAGTCCTTTACAGAGCTATGCACAAAGCACATAAAATACCAAGTTTGAATGCTCACAGATACAATTTCACTGCCCTAGTTCAAAAGCAAGCAAAGAATACTGATGGTTTTCTTACCTATTTTAATCTAATTTATAACTTCTATATCTGCCTCTTTTTTGCAGGTAGAGGCTGATCAGACATACAGCTAGATACTTGGGAACAGTTACTACACATACAGGGGGCTGTATGCGTAGAGGAGAAAGGGTCCCCTAAACCCGGAGCAATACACATTGGTAGGCTCCCATGCCTATAGATAGATAGTAAAAGAGAGAAGAGAAAATAAAAAACAAACCAACCAAACAAAAATAGGAAAAAAAGAAGGAGGAATTTTGTTACTTGTATGCTAGTATGGTATATTTTTAAAATGCTTCCTACTGAGTTTGGAAAAAAAGATGCAGCATACCTGTAGCTTTGCAATTGAGTAGTTCATTAGAGAGCTAATTAGATGAAGTGCTTGATCAGTGATGGGTAAAATATGTCAGAACTTATCTGGTTTAAGAATATGGAACAGAAACAGACTTCAAAAGCGAAGAGCTCTTTCTCAGGAGAATTTGGATTAAGAAATTCAATATTAAAGAAAGTAATTTAACTCAAGTTTATTGTTTTGGATCTGAATTAGTGGACATAAATTAAGCATTGTCATACCATCCAGGGAAAGAAAAAAGCATATAATTCTATGTAAAGGAGTCCAGGAGGACAAGGACTGCATAGGACAATTTTGTTGATACTCAATATGTGAGGATTTGAATATTTGGTACTTGAAAACAGACAGGTAATAGTGGCTGAAACTGCAATAGAAATGGACATTGGTGTTAGCTCAGTGAAAATAAATGTACTCTAAAGACTGGGCATGAGAAAAATCATGGTTAAATATACATTGTCAGATATTTTATGAAGGACAAAAGGACATAGGAATCATTGAGAAGAGTAAGGTTTCTGTCTACTGAAGGATTAAACTTTCTCTGGAGTTCATAGTCTTAGCAAACTGGAAAGACTTCTGCAGTGGTTCTAGTCAACTGCAAAAATGCTTACCTAGAGAGAGTAAGAAGCATTTTTCCTAAAATTGTCATACAGACTTCTAATGAAAATGTTTGAGGTGTTGTGCAGTTACTTTTAAGGACAAAATCAAATACAGATACAAAATGGCCCTGAAAATACAAGACCATTTTGGGAAAGAAAAATTATATTCACAACTGTCTGCAGATATTCGTCCAGGGAACTACACAGCTACAAAGCAGATAGCAATTACTTTCCTGATTTATTCTGTATTAGTTTCCTGATGCCTGAGCTGAATGGATAACTTCAGTTGTGCTAGTGATATAACAACAGCAGTGATGGTCAAATTAAAGTTTAGTACAATGAGATAAATACCACTGATTTGAAAGTGTAAGCAAGCAGTGGTACTGATGATAATCAGATAATTTTTTTCAGTGATTGTCATCACAAGAAAAACAAACAAAAAGTTTGGTAGAAATATTGGAGAAAAAGCAGAGTCGATGGAGTATATGTATGGCTCATGCTAAGTTAAAGCAGAAGTTTCCTAGTTTCAGTTTCCAGATTTTTTTTTTATTTCCAGATGGCACATTCTTCAGGAAGGACTATTGTAGGTTCAATTCAGAGCATACTGTTATGAGTGACCTTTGTATAATTATCAAAAAAAAAAAAAAAGAGCCAAAGTTCTTGTTTCGAGGGTGAAAACTAGAGGTGTTGATTTAGAACATTTGATCTGTGATAAAAATGGTTTGAAAGATCCTGAAGGGAAACCTGTGTTAGTTTAAAATATAAGGAACTCTGAGAAAATAAGGATTTTTTTGGTAATTCTATGTGCTTTTCCCTGTCTTCACTTAGGATGAGTTACCATTACTAGGATTAGTATAGTCAGATAATAAGGGAAAAGTGAATGATGCAGTCAGCAGCATTCCAATTGTGAGTTTTATTTGGGTTTTTTAGTGACAGTTTTTTTCCACCATCTACAGAGTGAAGCTTATGATTTTCCAGTAGAGTTATAGAATAATTCAGTTTGGATGGAACCTCTGTAGGTTATTTGGTCCAGCTCTGTGTTTGAGGCAAGTGAACCTAGACAAGTAATGAGAAGTAATACATAGTTGGATTCCTGTTACAATACATTTTAGCTGCCTTTTCCTTTATCTTAATTTTTATTGAATTTTATCTTTACATTTTTCACATTTACATTAAGTAGAGAGCACATTTAAACTAGCTACAGAGGTAATAATAACAGGCTCAGTCGTTTTTACACAAGATTATCAACTTTACAGTCCATTTTTTGATGGGCCACTGAGTCAAGATTGCTTTGACTACTGGGTTGGCAGAGTCATATGGCTGCTGTGTTATGTCATAAATTGTTCATCATAAATGCAGGATTGTTATTTATAGTTGATGGCACAAAGTCAGTAGCGCCCTGAGCAAAATTGCCATTGGAATGCTACTCTATTCATGTAGTTCAGCATGTGTTCTGAGATCTTCCTGAATAAGGTCAGGCATTTTGGACAAGAATGATGAGCAAGCAGGAAAGATCTAAAAATGGAATCATTTGAAATGATTCACTTTACTAAGACACCCTCAAGAAGCCTGGGCAAGGCTGACAGTAACAAGGCTTCAAGCAACTAGGAACTACCATAACGAAAGGTCATGTTACTTTCACAGGTGTTAATGTGAACAGTAAGTACATGTCATTTCTAATAGTAGTGTCTAAGAACAAGGTTCAGGCTTTTCTTGACCTAAAGAAAGGGCACATCCTTTTATGAGAAAAATAAGGTGTCAGAATTACCTTGTATAGATCTGCTAGCCCAATTACTCTGCCCTTTCAAGAATCAATGGAAGTTTGCATTGCTGTAGAAATTCACGATCCAAAATTTGTTCGTGGGTCCAGATACAAATAAGAGGATGTACAAAATTCCACTTTAGAAATTGTGAGGAGAAACAAGGAGAATGTTCCTTTTTTTCTCTATAAAAGGACCAGATATGAAAGTTTGAGTTTGGGTGCAATAAAGAGTAGAAAGATTTATCAGTTATTATGGTAAGAAAAATTATGGAGGGTTGTTATTTGATTATGGATCATCTGATTACATTTATTAAAGAGAAATCATTGCAAAATATTTTATAAATTCTTCTTTGTGAAGCATTGGGTGGGAAATCCCTAGCTGTAATTTAGTAGGGCATTACAGAAATCACTTCATACATACTGTCAAATTATTCAAAAGACTGATCTAAATAGATCTATAAATACAAATGACTAATCAGCAAGATTAGTAAGTTACAAATTACGATCAGCTCAAAGATGCAGCACTTGATTGGATCTCAGTGACAGAGGGCAAATATGAATGACAAGACTTTGGTAATTAGCGATATAGATGCAGGTGCACAAAAGATCAGATTCCTAATCTCTTTCAAATGTATTGGCTTATTTGCATTATAAATAATTTGGAAGAAATGCGTAGTAAGGCAAAGAAATACGCTGAGGAAACAAATCCAAGACAGGATGGTCAATACAAAGGGCAGGACAGTAGCAGTCACATCCTAGAAAGGAGGTTACGTCACAGGCATGCTGGTTATTAATGAATCAGTCTTGAAAGATTTGATGGTTTTGTTGAGAGAAGCCTGGAAAAGTTCAGGTGTCAGTGCAGAAACTAATCTAAATACGGAAGCCTGCAAAACTTTTCCAGAAATAAAAGACAAACCTTCTTGTGAATTTAATGGGCATTTTTTATTCTCTGCTAAATCTGGCTAATTTAGCTCATAACCAGAAAATGATTCCTGGGACAGATCATAAACATCAAGGATGCAGTACTGTTTTTTTCAGTGGAAATTGTGTTCAGCACCAAACAGGGAAAAAAAAATACCAAAAAAGTGTTGTAGGTACTTTTCTTACAAATTGTAATTCTGTACTTTTAAGGGCTCATGGTTCTAGGTGAGTTTTAGAGCTTTTAAAATCATAATCATATTAGCAGTCCTGAAAGTACCTTCTGTTCGATAAGACACTTGTATATTGGATTTAAAGTGCTTTCGTGAAGATGAGTAGCGTTCAACATACGCAAACAAGCAATATCTTACTTTTATGTTGTAATTATTTTGAAGCAACAACAAACAAAAGGCTTTTTTTCTTGCACAAAAAATCATTGCATTAATCATGATGCAAAACTTTCTACAAGGCAGCGTAACAAGTGCTAGTAAGATGGAAAGTGGAGCATGCAGCTCTGCAGAAACCATTAAGCCTTTAGAAATTATGTCCTTTGTTGTAATTCTGACAATTTCAGCACGTACATATATATATGTCACACAAACACAAATTATTTTCAGAAAGAAGCATTTCTTTCATCAAATACTTGCAACACACCTGAGTTTGAGTGGCAGTACCAGTGAAATAATTTACCGTGCTAACCTTTTGCTGAGATGATTAGCAGGATGGGCGTGACTCATTAAACAGTACAAGAGAATTATTTTTTACTAGAGGCAGGGGATTTTCATACAAAGCAAGAAGAGCATTGCAGATGAATGGATAGACTCAGAGTCTATATCTAGTAGAGAAGTTTTAGTGTCTGCAGCTAGTTTTAACTATTATTTCTTAAAAGTATGTATATAAAGAGAAGTGTACATGCATCTACTGGTAGCCTTTTGTTTTCCAGTTTTCTTTCATTACTGATTGTGAAAAATGTCATTTTCTATTTCATCTCAAGTTAGACGTGGCAGGTTTCTGCCTTTTTTTGTTCCTTACAAGGTGTCCTGAATACAAAATTCATATACCTTTCTCCAATATTGGCCTTCCAACATTCCAGTATCAGTAGAGATGTGCTCACAGTCGTATTTCCACAGTGCCAAGGATTGCTTTGAACTGTGACTGTCAGGGTTTTGACCTCATATTTGTCTTTATCTTGTTCATAGCAGTTGTGAATATACAAATATCTAATATCCTTCTCAGGAGCACAGAGAGAAGAAAACAGTCCATAGTATTTCTTCA
This sequence comes from Galbula dea, assembly GCA_013399015.1. Lineage (NCBI taxonomy): Eukaryota > Metazoa > Chordata > Aves > Piciformes > Galbulidae > Galbula > Galbula dea. The sequence goes on along the minus strand of VWZX01008629.1, from coordinate 1,564,171 downwards.
TTTTACGTATATATATACACATACACCCATATTAACAGAAATTCAACAGGCAGAAATCCCATCAGTTTTGAGGAGCTACAGTATGTGTCCCAACCTTTATTTATTTTCAGTTGCATGCTTTACCTCATTAATTTATAGTGTAACACACTATGACATCAAAGATGAAACATCAGGAACCACTTTTTGCTCTGGCACCAGAGACTCAGATGCTTTGTCCAAATGTGTAACAAATAGCAATGCAAATTTAATCTCCTTCTAGTTCTCAGAGGCAGTTCTGGCAGAAGCACACAAAATGCCTTTGCACACATCCCTGCTTTTCAAAGTCTTTTCTTTGAGTCACAGTAAAATCAAAAGTAACCATGCAAACAGTCTGGGATAGACCATTATGCTCCAAGGCTTTTTTTTTTTTCTTTCTTTCCCCTTCTCTCCCCCCCTCAGCTACTTTAATATTAAAAAAAAAAAAAAAAAGCTCTTTGGGATATGTCCACCTCAGTTCCACCCACACATCCAGCAGAAGCTCAAGACACCAAGCAAATTAGACTTGCGTTTTTTTAAAAAATACTCTAAAGCCCTACTGGAATCCAGCACAGTTAAAGAATAATTAATGGGAAGGGAGAAGGTTCCATGCTCTTCAAATGTATTTGAGTAGCTAATTATCAGTTATCAGTAAAACTGGAAAACACTTTTTATTTGAATCATTTAACTTCATGAAATTATGTATTAAGTAACATCAGAAGTAGCAGTTGTCCATTTTTTTCTTGTCAGTATTTAATATCTGAATATTTGTGTACAGATAAAAGCTACAGATAACAGTCTTCTGTAGGGAATTAGGGCAGTTTCACTAACAGCATCAGACATTTATCTATACCATATGTTACACAAATAGAAAAATGCTGCTATATTTCTATTTCTTCCCTAAGGTAGCCATTTTAATGATTTATTCCCCACCACCCACTCATTTTCTTGTGTTCACACTACTTCTTCCTACTGTGTTCAACCTAATCAGTATCCATACACTCATACCATAAGGTCTCAAAAAGCAGTATAAAATAGAATATGTTATGTTTTAGTTAAGGGAATAGAAAACCTTAAGTATCCAAATATTAATATCAAGCCTAATTATATAGAGGGAAAAGTTTGAAAAAGTACGTTTTTGCTTTCATCTAAAAACTCTCACTGGTAAGAAAAAGAAAGACTCTGAAACTTTTATAAAGGATAATAAACAGCTGTTCAAGGAAATGGGATAATAGCTTTTGTACGTAATTTCCACATAGTAATTGCTACTGCAAATGCTAATTAGTCACATTATTAGAACAGTTGCTATTTTCTTCTTAAAGTTACAGTGAGCATATTCACTAACTACATACATAATCTACAGAGCATTTGGCATGTCACAGTTTAGGGAAGGATGTTGCACTTGTGTCTTGGTACATACTTTATTACATGTGGTGGGTTGACCTTGGCAGGTGCTCTTAACTCCCCTCCTCGACAAGATAGGAGGGAAACATACAAAAAAATCTTGTAGGTCAAGCTGAAGACGGGGAGATCACTTATAATTAAATACCTTCACAGGCAAAAGAGAGTCGGGGATAATTCCTTTTGTGTATTACTAATTAAGCTAGATGTAGATGATGAGAAGCAGAAGCAGAGCTAAAAACAACTCCTTCCTTCCTTCCTCCCTCCTTTTCCCAGGCTCAGTTTCAGTCCTTCACTCCCAGCTCCTCAGGTTGGGATGGCAAACAGGGGCTGCAGTCACTCCATGACAGCTTCTCTCAGTTGCTCCTCACACTTCTTTCCTGCTCCAACACGGGTTCTTCTATGGATCACAGTCCTTCAGGATAAACCTGCTCCAGCATGGCCTCTCCAGGGGCTGCATTTCCTTCTAGGAAACATCCACTTGCTCTGGCACAGGACCCTCCACATACATCAAGGAAACATTTGCTATGATAATCTTCTCTACAGGCTGCAGGGGAATATCTACTTCTGCACTGCAGAGCCTTCCCCAACATTCACAATATCAATTCAGTGGTGGTCTAGTGGTTAGGATTCAGTGCTCTCATCACTGGGGCCTGGGTTTGATTCCCGGTTAGGGAAGAATCCTGCTCTGGCAGGGTGGTTGGACTAGATGGTCTTTCAAGGTCCCTTCCAACCCCTGATATTCTGTGATTCTGTGAAGTCTAAGACTAAAAGACTAAGACTGACTGACTGCCTCTGCCTCTGCCTCTGCCTCTGCCTCTGCCTCCGCCTCCGCCTCCGCCTCCGCCTCCGCCTCCGCCTCCGCCTCTGCCTCCGCCTCCAACCACACCTGGACACAATTTCAGCTTTTTTAAAAGCATTTTCCCAGAGGCACCACAGGTTTTGCTAATTGGTTCAGCCGTAAGAGGCTCATTCGAGAAGCAGATGGAACCAGCTAGAACCAGCCATGTCCAGCTCGCGGCAGCCTTGGCCTCTCCTGACAGAGGCAGCCCTGCAGCTCCTCAGTACCCAGGCCTTGCTCAATAAAGCTGGTGTGTATGTAGTTCCATGTTTCAGCTGAAGGCAGACCCAGAGCTGGAGCAGGTTAAGTTAGCTGCACTCCCACCTGGAGACCTGGGCTAGGAGTAGGTGCAAAGCATTGGCTGTCCTGACAGGGAACAGCAGCAGCAGGGTGGCCTACCTACTGCTTTCAGAGCACAGGTATGTTCAAAATAATTTTTGTTTGCTTTTAAATCGATGATATTCTCAAGGTGTTTCCCCTGAAAACAGGGAAATATTTTGGGGAAGCTGAAAACTCTCTGGTATGTCAAATCAAATCATCTCAAGCTTAGAGGTTTTTGGAGATTATAACTTGAGGGTTAAAGAAGAACAGAAACTTGTCTTGTAGCCTGGTCTAATTGTAGTGATTTCAGTCTGTGCTGGTGCTGATCTTTTCTGCTGTAAGTTTGATTAATTGGGAGAAATGGGGTTTGTTTTATGACTAGTCCTCCATGATTTCATAAATTCACATATTCTTAAATTAAGAAATGCTTAAAAGTAAGATTGTATTGTGGATTTTTATTGAATGATATTCCCTGAGTAATATTTTTACATGAATGTTGGTTTCACTTTGATATCCCAAGGAAAATCTATTCACTAGGTTTCAGTAGTAAGTAGATTAAGGAATGGGAAGACTCTGTTATGCAATTTCTCACCCAAGGAGTGTCCTGGGCTGCCATGTAATAGTAGGATTGAAGTGTTTGCTTTCAGCTTTCAATGCAGAACATACTTTGGGAATAAAATTATCCTTATTTGATTCTTTCAGTTTGCTGTTTTTCATTATGTTTAGTAATGCTGCTTTCCACAAAATATTTGCTTTGATATTCCTCTCCCCCTGTTTACAAAATTTCTCATCAGCATCCTTAATTGCCTCATGACATCATTGTGTTACTGTGGTGGACTTTAACACATTTCTATATACAGCATGGCTCATAAAGCTTAATGACAGTAAGTTCATTAAATTAATCCTAGTAATTAACAAACTTGCCGCTTACTTCTTAGTCGTCTAATTTGTGACAGTCTTGGCAATTTGCTTCCACTGGAAGCAAGACCTCAATCTGAAAAGCCTATAAAAGTGAAAAGTAAATTAATCTTCATTAGAACTAGATCACTGAATTTAAAATCTGTTGCTGATACCTATTGACTTAGAAATGGTTTTTCACTTAGAGTAACCAATGAAAGGAGAGTTCACTAAAGTATCTTTTTTCCCTATATACTTATGTCTAAAATATATTTTGGGAAATATCCTTAAAATGAGTCCTTCTGCTTCATCAGAATACACTTTTGGACTCTACAGGAAGACTACGTGGAGAAGGTGGATAAATAGCTATGCTCTAAAACTCCAAAACCAAGGGTTCAATGACTTCCAATCTTGATCTTCATATGTTTTCAGTATTAAATAAGACTGTCAGTAAGAATAAGATTACTCTTTGTTAGTTGCATAAAGAAGAGATTATTGATCTGTAACACCAGCATGCTGATCTTAGTAACAGAGACCGATTGGGAAGGCTTGGAATGTGCTTCTATTTTTAAATTGTCCATTTGATGTTAGTGAAGTTATGTGATTTGTTTATATTCCTCCCTCTAAAACTAGAGTTGGGACTGTTCAGGTTTTATTGTTATTGTTGTCACTGTGTAAAAGTTTGATCCCTGAGATAAATTTTATTCTTTGTTAGAGTTAACTAGGTGATGATACAGGAAGAAACTTAAAAGCCTCTTTTTCTTTCAAAAAACTCTGTTTCAAACATTGAATTTAGAATTTCTGAAACAAGTTAGGTATTGCAGTGAACAACTGTTGTAAGTTTTCAAAGATTTTATTTGAAGCAGTAAATAAAAGGTGGGTACATGCCAAAGGGGGGAGTATGCTCTGTCTACTCTGTGCACATCAAGAGAACAAAAAATTTAAGCTGGTTTTACTACTTAACTATAGAGGCCTTAGTTCAGAAAAGAGTTGTGCTCAGTTGAGATCTGAGCTCAGCTTGGGGGAAAGTGAAATCCCATTTTTTTTCTGGCAGTTGCTGCCTGAAGTGGAAGTAACAGTATCAAGTTAGGAGCTTCGCTTTCTGTGCCATGGGAGGGGTGCACTGGTTGCTTCGAGAGAGCAATGTGTAAGTAGCACTCTATTAGCAACCTGATAGCTAGCTGGAGGTAGCAGTAAATCTCAACTTTATCACTTCTGGAGCCTAGACTAGACTCATACCAGATCTGTAGCTTTCTCCTAAAAGTGAGCTCCTGAAAAACACCTGAAAGAACTGAGCATTACTATTTTTTTTTTACTCTTGAATTACCCTAATTTCTTCTTTTATGTAGTGCCATTCTCTAGGTAATACCATATTTGTTAGGCTGCTTGCTGCTCAAGCAACATTCTTGCAGCTAAATTTTAATTCCTTGCACTGATGATATCCAAATGTATGTTTTGTAAACTGTGGAGCCCATATACAGTCAGCTGGGATATCCTGAGCAGCTGTTTCTGAAAATGTGTGAATATGTAACAATTATAAGTTCAGGGCAGAAGAAGCCAGTGGGGAATATGAGTGTGTTAGCCATGACTGCACTGCTGAAGGAGTTAATGATGCAGAGGTATAGGATGCCCTTTCCAGGGCATCAGGCAGGATGAGCAGTTGTGATGACTGCAATTTGTATGGACATGTTACTTCATTTTTTTTAACTGTACAATTTTAAATAGAATTCCATTTAAAATGTGTTCTGATGTTGAGGTTTCTAAATGTAAGCTGTTTGACCAGTAACCTGGTTCCAAAATGAGAGCATTGCTTTGATTGCAGAATAAACAAGGGTCAGATTTGTTTATAGAATGGCAGAGAAGCAATATCTACTATTGCATATGGAAACTTGTTAATTTTGCTTGTGGATGGCTGAATAACTACTTTGACTGTCCTAGCATTCTTAAAAATAGTTATTTTTATGGACATTTGTCTGTGGAATAGATTTCATGGTGCTTTTAGGCATGTGATCTTGGCAAAAATCTTCAGAAGTGATTTTATGTGCCTGGATTTTCAACAGCTTTATGGGTTCACAAATCAGTGGTATGTATGTGAAGGGAAATAGTGGCTTTCTTTTTTATCCTGATTTAATGCAGCTTTCCCAAGGTGATTCTGCTAATCATGATCTAATTTAAAATGAAGATGCTTGATTCTAAGGCAGGCTGTTTTTCTGTTTAAAGACCAAGGGATTTCTTTAAGACAAAGACTGAAAGCACCATATATCAGACTTTAAAACAAGCAAACAAAAGTTGTAGGAGGTAACATCTTTTCCTACGATCACTGAAAATTTATATATAATGCAACCAAACTACCTGAAACAGTTAACAAAAATGCCTTCTTTTTATCAAACAACATTTGTGAAGCACCATAGCCTGACTTGCTCTTGCTGTCTGGAACTGTTAGTTTGTGAGAACTCGGGATATGGTGAGAACTTCTGTTTTATGAGATTTTATGTATTCATCTGGGTTTTATGGGTTTTTATTTCACTAGTTGAGAAGCATCATACCTTTCCAATTTCCTTGATTAGCTGCAGTTACAAGGTTCTAAATGTGTCTCTATTTGTAATCTTACATAATTGACTTCAGGCACAATGTTTATTTTTAGTGTTTGAGTACCCAAGATCAAAATTATTCTTCCATTGTTAGCGCTCATCTAGGTGCTTTCTTTCATTTAGAATAATGAAGTGGTTCAGGAAAAAAGTGCATGTGAACATGTACTGCATTTCTGATTTCCTGCTTTTAAACAAATGGCAACAACACAAATTTAGATAAATTGAAACTCGTGTTCAAGTTTTGTAGTTAAGATTTACCTCAGAGGTTTAAAGTATGTTGCTAGACACAGGAATACAGATTGGAAAAAAAACCTAGAGAGTAAAAAAATCTACAGATTAGAAAAAACCCTGCAAATTTGCAGTTTTGAATATTCATGAAATTGTTTGGGTTTTTTTAATTAAAAAATGCTGAAGAAAATCAGGGAACAGTAAACATAAGGGTAAATGAGAAAGCAACAGTAGTGAAAGCATTTCGGACCCAATTTTAATTATTTCAGTAGAAGAAATCTAATAAAAGATTGTGTAAGTTTTCCAGGTAACTTTTCAGAATGAAGAGGCACAATTAAAATTATTTGAATCTACTTGGTATAAACTGTGTTACAAAACCTAGATATTTTTTTTCCTTTTAGTGAAAGGAAATTGCTGAAGGGACAATAGAAAGCCTAGTAGTTCATGTTACTTGGTGAAATATGTTACCGTGTTTGAATAGTATCATGTTTGGGGAGTAAAGAAAATAAATATAAGAAATTGTAGTCTCCATAGAAAAACTGTCAAGTACTTATTCTGAGTAGCTAAATTCCTTTTTGAAAGGATGGCTGTGGATTAAGATACTGAGTGTTGTAAGCAAAGTCTCTATAATCTTGTCCTTAGTGCTCTGCATGAAAAACCTGGATTATAGTCAAGGGAATGAAGAAAAATTACCTGTCCAGAATGGAAACACAAATTGGTGCTGACAACAGGAAAGCCAGATAAAAGTATAAACTTGATATATTTTTATCCAGAGTGCAAGAATTAACTGGCCAGTGTAGTGTTGTTGTGATCACTGTACAGAAATGAAAAGTATTACTACAAAAAGGCTAGTATTTAGGAAAGCAGAGAAATGTTATCTACTCTAAAAAATGAACCCTCTGTCTCCCTTTGCCTTTTTTTGTGAATATTATTTTTTGATAGTATTGATAATAACTTATAAATAAACAATGATACTACTCAGTTAAATAGAAGACTGAAATTATCATCAGCCTTTTAATCTGAATGATCAATTAAGACTAAGGAATTAAAAATCATAGTGAAAATAAGTCATTTATTCTATAATTAATGGTGTAGCCAGCAACAGTAAAGGGTTTTTTGTGAAGTCATTCTTTTCTTGAGTGGAATGTAAGAGACTGTATAAATCCACTTATTTCCACTTAAGGATCTGTTGATTGCTGTGCATGTTTTTTCTCCTTAGACTAAGTTTGTACCTTGTGTGAGTTCATAGTTAGGTGGGAGATCTTTTAGTCTGGCAACAACAACAAAAAAAAAACATAAACCCCCCCCCCTTTTAATGCATTTATCTGTTATGAATGAAAAGTGTATAAATTGTTTGTTTAAGATAAAGGGAAAGGATAATTTACTGAAATAAATGAACATGTTCTTCATCTAAAATGAGTATGTGTTTAATAAGCCTGAAATGCAACAGGTTCTTACAAATCACTTTATAGAGAATATGGAACAGAGCCAGGAGTTTTCTGAAGGTTGTGCTGAAGTATGGATCAGTAGTAACTATCAGTATTGGTGTAAAAGCCTAAAAGATCTTTATATGTATTTTTTTTTCAGTGACATTAAAGTTTTTATACTAATACAAAGAAGGAATTAAACTGTACAAGTGATATTGTTTTCTCAGTAAATTGGCAGCTAGTTTCTAGTTTTCCATTAGCAGTTATATGTATCCTTGAAAGCTGCTGAAATGTGAAGAAAGTGATTCAAGAAAGTCTGTTTTCTGTTACTTTTTTCCAAAAGATCTGTAGTTTCTAGATTCTGGTATCCTTCTGTGAAATCAGAGACACAGCTACCACATTGACCTAAGATAATTACCCCTGCCATGCTCAACAGTTGCCTGCCAGTATTTAATGCAAGAAAACCTTGATGGAGATGAAGTTGTTCAATTCAGACTAAACTGAGTTTTTCCTCTATGCTTGCTATAAACTAAGAGCTTATACACAGACAGATGTCACATCTGAGGTGAAGTAGGTCTTCCATGTTTCTGAAGCACTTTTCAGTGCAAAATGATCTGCCTCTTCTTTAATTGCATGGTCCACTATCTTTGCATTTTTAAGTAATTTCTTTAATGTCCAGGCAAAAAGAAATTGCAAAGGACAGGTGTTGAAGGGACTTTGTATTTCTTCTGGTAAACTTCTGAGTAATAGCTTGTGTGCTGTTGCAGTCAGAAAGGTGATAAGGTAAGAAACAGTGAACCAAGCAGAAAGCTTCGCTGACCCTTTCATTTTGTGTAGAGTTGTACATGTGAAGTAATGCATGAAGCTCTCATATGCTTTCTTAGGAAATAAATTCTTGCTTCTCAACCAGTGTTTCATATGTATTTAACCACTTTCTAAAATATGCTTTTATACTGTGTATGCTTTTCACAGTGCCATGAATCCGAAATTCTGACATTTTATTTACTGTGACAAAATCACAGCTATCTACTGGGAGTTCTACTTCTCTTAGGTTAATACTACAAAACAAGGTCTGTCTGATGTTTCTAAAACTACCAGAATCTGAAAATCTGTTCTTTACATTGTTTCAAATTATCCTTGCTCCTTTAAAATAAGGAGATGTTTATAAAAATATTGACGTGGCTTTCTAGCCTTCATATGTTCTGTTCTCTCTTGAAACCTCAGATGCTCAGCTATTCCTAGAAACTGTAATAATGTGGCAATGTTTCCCAACTGATCTGTCAAAAAATAGTTATTCATGATTCAGATTTTGTGCATGTATGGACATAAAAACTATGCTTCATCAATCAAGACAATTTTTATTTACCTATGTCTTGTCTTGAAACCTATGTTACACTTCATTGGTTTAATCTTACATTTCCTGTTTTCCAAGAGATTCAGATAAAACATGAAAGGCCAAATGGTGATGAAGAGAAAGTGACAAAAAGCCTGAATTTCTGTTGATTTATATATTTGTGGGGTTCTTTCCGTGCTGAATTTCAGGTTAAGGCATGTTCTACAAGCCTTTCATCCCTTTTGAATGTTAGAGTAAGATCACCATTTTATGCTGTCATAAAGTCATTTTCAAAGGCAAATCTTTCAACATATTTGAGAAAGGGGAGGAGAACAAAACAGTACAACCTATTGTCAAAGTTGTAAATGGATCTACCTGCCAAAACAAACCTGATGACAAAATTGAAGTAGTCAAGACAACAACAAAGAATACAAGAAACAGTACAAAGCTGTCTCAGAAGTAGGTGGGGTTATTTTTAGTTTGGGGTGATAGGGTAGAGAGGGACTTTGCTTTCTTGTACAATTGTTCTGAAAAGTTTCCATCCAGCGAACTTTGTGCATATTAGCTGCTTATAGAAAATGGGCAAAATTAGAATGTACTTTTTTGTTTGTTTTCCTGTTTGTGAATATTTTCAAACTGTATATTGATTTGGGGGTTTTAATCATTATCTGTTTAGGAGTGATTGAGTTCATAGTTTTGATTTCCACTGTCTTCCAGCAGACTAGTTTGTACAGGTTGTGAATCTCTAGACAACTTTCTGTAGGTATTATATTGGACTCAGAGTAATTTACCCTGTCACTCTGTCTTGTCAGTAAATCACATGAGCTTTCTTATGTCCTTTATCTCATACCTCAGTATGGTACCCTTTTTCCTCCCTTATCTTGCTTCATGTCTCTATGGAGTATATATTTTTTGGCAGGGTGAAGAAGGTTCTGTGATGCTAAAATGCACTTAGATTGCAGTATGTTCTCTTTTTCCAACAATGCTTTGTTTGTTTGTACCTTTACGTGAAAAAAGGCATATGGAGAAAGTATCACTTCTTTCTTGCATTAAAGCATGGACAAAGTAAACAAGTGGAAAAGAAACTGAGATATATTCAAGTATTATTTTATTGTTTTCTCTTGTTGACTGAATTGGTATTTGCTTGGAGAGATGTTTCCCAGCAGAGTCCAATGTCTTTCTTCAAGTTTGAATTGTCTGAGGAAAATGAGTGGTTCTATTGCCTTTACCTTGTTACACAAATGCACAGATAATAACTAATTCAGTTACTCAAAGCACGCTAACCTTTGTAAAGGGCTTTGAGATTATGTTTTTAGGTGCATTTGAGATGTTAAAAGCTGCATAATATCAAATTTCTTTAAAAATAATTTTAAAAATACGATAGTTGGAAGTTAAGTAGACTTGGTTAGTGCATGGTGACCCTAGAAGTGTTTCATGTAGGTCTTTGCTTTTGGAGATATTCTTTCCAAAATCAGTGTTCACATGCTTGAAAGCTTTGATCTTGAGTTCATTATTTCAGGATAAACTTCATAAGGTGCTTGTATATGAACTTCAATTAAAAAGATTAAATGGCTGTGTGATATGTGCATAGAAATCTCAATTCTGTGCTTTCAAACAGAAGACTACAGTTATGTTAACTTAGTATTAATTAATGATTACCTGTTGACTTACACAAACCAAAAAAATCAGTCATCTGTGGAATTCAATAGAAATTCATGCATCATGTAATGCTGTGAAATGTACATGAAAGAGATGCTTCTATATTTTTTAGTCTGCTTATTTGTTTGAATGATCTCCAGTTGGTATATAACCAATTTTCTTCATCTCTTAATGCAGAAAGAAAGCACTAACAGTAATGCTCATATGATATTTTGGGATAATTTGAAACAATAGTGCCAGCAACAGCTAATCTCTAATCCGTGGGCACTTTCAGACTCTATATATGGCAATTTTTCTGTTCTAGAGTGCATCTGTAGCAGGAGAGAATACTTTAGCTCTGCTACATGGCATCCTTTCTCTGGAGAATGCATGTTCTGATCTGTTTGTGTCTAAAAGTGGATGTGATTTAGGCAACCAGCAGTTGACTTCAGCTCCACAGAACAACTCTTTTAGAGTAAGTCAGATTATTTATGTGTTGTTGTGGTGGTATTGCTTATATCTCTGCCTAGTGCCTTCTACTTCAATTTATATCACTGCAGAAAGCATCTGGTTGTTCGCTCAGTTCCCTGACAGTTCAGGGTTTTGTTTCACACTCTGCTTGCACCATTTTCACATTTCTGCCTTCTTTGGCTGACTGTTGCTATAAATCAGTGTTTGGTCAATTTTTCTTCTATCTCAAGGCTCCCCTAGGTGCATGTTGACAATGTGAAATAGTTTCTTCGTCTGAACAAAAATGGTTACTGCTTGCATGCAAAACAAATTAACTTCTTTCTTTTCAGTATGAGAAAAGAATGAATGGAGAAATTAAGCCTGAACTCTATTCATCTGATAAGTAGTACAGAAATTTTTTGCTTTCTTTACAGTACTTTAGTACCACTCTGCACTGTGCAGAAACACAGTTGAAGTCTCTGGCAGTTCTCACAATGGAAACTGTTCAGTTGTCTACTTTGTATTAAAGTTTTGTATTAGGAAACTGAGTCCAATCAGTGCAGAAGAATGAAGAATATGCTGTTTAGAATGACTTTCTTGGGAAATATCTAGATGTACAACTCTAATTCTACATGTGACATTATAACCTAGTTGTAGTGCTGATTTTAGTAATGGTAAAGTGCTCTATGGGTGTTTTGGGTTTTGGTTTTGTGTTTTTTTCTTCAAGACATAAAGTTGCTGGAGTGTGAGCCCTGTAGCCTCTTATGATATAAAGGAAACTAGTGAATGAAATTTGAAAACAAGTGAATTTCCTGATTTGCCAAAATATGGGCTCTAAGCAAAGCATGCTTATTTACTGACAGGTAAAATAGATGCTTTCTTCTGGAGTTTTGAGCCTCTCTTAGTCAGTATAACTGTACAAATTCTGCAAGCTGTTTGTCAGTCTACATAGGAAAGGGGTAGGAAGAATTCACCACAGTCTTGATGAAGTCAAATTAAACATTCATGAAAGTAAAAGTGTTCTGCCTGATCCAGTAGGAGACGAGTTTGGGAAACAAAAAAGCACTTGTAGACGCAGAAGTCTCCGATACATTTTTTTTTTTTAATTTAATTTTAAATGTAACTGTCTATTTTGTGATGATCTTATCACTTGCCTTTTGAATACAGTAATTGTTAGAAAAATAATCTTACCTCCTACACTGCTGATGCAGGAATGTGCTGTATTTGATGCTGGAGAAGTATACTCCAGAAAGGGCTGTAAGCAAGTAGTGCTTCGAGGAAACAGTTTTTGTAACAGTTTTTGTGCTAGAGAAATGCAGCACTACCTTGCTTTGTTTAATTTCCTTATCTCCACAACTTCCAGAGATCATATCTGTATTTTTGTGCTAGTCATTACGATCTCAAGAGTCTGTTCAGAACAGATGAAGATATCATTAGGGGCTTTGTTTTTTAAGGTTCACTTTTGTATATTGGAAGTAGGCATGGTCTGGAAAATAATTCAGAACTAATGATAAACCTTTGTTAAATTAGCTAATGCAGCCAGTATTAGCAAGAAAAGTTAAATATCCCTTACAGCAAAAGTTCAGCTATTTCAGTGGGATACCTCAGATGATTGCTTTAAGCAAGAACAACAAAGCAGGGATGCTATGTAACTCTAATTTGCAGCATAGTAGCTCAATTAAACTGAGGAAAAATACAACACTAAAGAAATGTGCAAATTATATCTCCAGTTTCATGCGTTTTGATAATTACAATTTCTTGACTAAGTCTGTATACTTACAGCAATGTGTCAGGCAATTTGCAGAAGGAGAGAGAGAAGGTCAGGTTCAGTAAAAGTGCAAGAGTGGTCTCGTATCAGTCTGCCAACAAATTGTGCTCCCTAGAAGTCTGGGGACACAAACACATACTAAAGTCTCCAAGAAATCCTCATTAGATGAGCAATATTTTGAGAATTAGACACCTTGGCTTGAGATATGCAAGAAGCAGATACCCTAAACAGGGAGCTGGAGAAGCAGGGATATGACAAGGAAGGAATGCTAAGGACAGATGTGCAGACCACTTCACAGATCCATTTTTAAGGCGCCGTGGACTGCAGGGAGATAAGGAGGCATTTTGGTCATACAGCATTGTGGTTAAAGGTCCTTCATTCTGTTCTGCTCTCAGTTCCCAGCAGCATCAACAGTTTCACAAAACAGTCCTGGGATTCAAGAGTCTTCTCTGCACATATTGCCTGTGCTGTCTAGGCAACAAAAATCAATCGCCATCACCCCCAAAAACCAACAGTGAGGAGAGGGGTTGCATAGCTACTTCCACTGCAGAACAGCATATATGGTGGTGTGTTTGTATGTGGTTTATGACTGCAGATTTTTCGGTTGCTTAAGTTCTGTGTCACACTTGAAATACAAATTATAATTATAATATTGTTCAATATGGCACTGTAGGACCTAGGATTCAGCCTAAAAGAATAGATTTTGTAAAGTACTGGGAAATTCCTCTGCATCATGTTGAGAGGAGTACTATGTAATGGAAGCAGTACCGTAGAAAGAGTGTGCTTCCGTTTCAGGATGGAGAAACATGAAGAGAAAATATCCAAAATATTTAATGCTTGAGAATTCCATGTGTACTGTTCTGGATCTTATCATAAATAGTGTCTCTAATCTGCCACAGAAATGTTGCAACTTGAACATAATAAATGAATAGTATTGCCTGAATTCTGTAAGTGAACTGAACTTAAAATGGTTAGATTCTGGCTTTGTGGAGAAGTTGAAAAAAAGGATGACTTCTTATTAGATAGCTGTCTAACTGTATAGTCCTTTTGAGATAAGGCATCAATAACTTTCTCCTAATCTTAGTTGAGCTTAATCAAACACCTCACTTATCAGACTTAGCTGCTCTCGGGTAAAAGCCTCCTTATCTTGCATTCACAGGATTTTATAGGAAGTTAGTTAACATCGGAAAACACAGATTTTGAGCATGACAAAGTCACCTTTACTCTGCAAAATATAAGCAATCACACTACTCACATCCTTGAAATGTAGTTAAATCTGAAATTTTGAGATGTTCCAGTCACAATTGCTAAAATTTTCTTTATTAATAATGATAGTGACTGAATTTTGTTCTTTGGAGATAGGCTTATTGTATATGCCAGCCTATGAAGCAGAGGAGGGCTGCCTTAGTATCTAATTCTGTTAATTTTGCTTAGAACAGTCTCAGGTTTTTGTGAGTAAATACCCAGAGAAGAACCAGAGGAAGGGTTTTATTTGCTGAATTGTAAAGGAGATATGAGAGGACAGATGTAATCCAGAAAGGGAATTGACTTGGCACTGATGTAAAGTAATAAGGATGATATGAAAGTCGAAGGAAAATGTTTCATTTCAAAAGATAAAAAGCATTATGAAGATTTCAAAGACCTAGAGTGCTACTGAACTGTATCTAGTGAAAGAGGAGTGTGAAATATTAAGCATTTGAAATGTTTTGTTCATATGGGAATTCATTTCAAATTATTGTTGACTTTATTATGCAGTTCATGTTAATGGATATTTGACTGTAAGGTTGATTATTAATGAAGGACAAATGAAATCTATGCTTAATGTTATGCCATAGCATGTCACCTTGAAATTTTAATTATAAAAATTCAGTAGGGCCAGACTTGATCAGTATTTCAATTGAAAGTCGTGAGATGCACGAAGTAGTGCTAGTTACTGGCCCCCAGGACAACTTCATGACAATTCACGCTACCTTTAGAGAGAGCGACTGAACAGCTGCGGCCTCTTATGGTCTTACGTTATTTTATGCTGGCTAAAAGAACCAAAAACGCTGGAAAATTGGAAGGTTTAGTTACCATTCAATAAAACCTGTGTAATGCTTTCTATCACTAAACAGTTTCTTGCAGTCTTACTGGGCAATACATATATATATTTTTACAAAAAAAACCCCTGTGTGACTGTCAAATGACTGTCTTGTTTCATGCCATGACCTTCACCTGCAAATTTGCTTCAGAATTAAAGACTGTCTTGTGAAATGTTTTGTAGTGGTACAAAAGTATTAATTGGAGCAAGCTTGAACTTTTATGTGTCACATATGGATGTCAAAATGGAGCTCTTTGATACTGGGGGTTTTTTTTCAGATAGATTTCTGATAGATTTTCAGATAGAATTCTGACAAACCAATATTTTCTCGTAATGAATATAAAATGTTAGTGCTCGGAGGGATTTTTTTCAGGACTAAAAAGAAGAAGCCTTCTTTATTCTCTTTCTACCCTTTTCACAATCTGAAACACAGACCTCAGTAGCTCTTGACAGTAACCCAGCACTCAGTATTGCACACTTGCTTTCACTATCATTCATGCAAAATGGGACCCCAGGAGACTTTAGAATGGGAGCCTGGCCATGTCTATGATTGCAAGTGATGTGGACTGATGGAAGCACTGTTGTAGAATAAAATAGTTGTTTTAGAGGATGTCATCCACCATATGTGCTTTTTCTACTTTTTTCATTAGCTGTCATCTGGCTCTGGGGAAATAAATACACATTTGCAGTTGGAATGCCACACTGCCACACTGTGGTTATTTGGAAGATAGATCAGAAGCATGAAACTCACCTGTGGACCCCTAAAACCATAGTACAAAGCTTAGGTCCTTGTTAATCTCGTATTCAAATTAGGTAGATTTGTGTAAAGCTGATACTTGCAAAGAGTATCAACATGACTGTGTCTCCTCTGTTTTTTCTTTTAATGGTTTTCTTTTATTGAATCCAGCACTTGTCTTTGGGAGATTTTCATATTCTTGTGAGTAACTGAAGTAAGCAGAGGGGAATGTCATGAGAAACAATATAAATTCAGTAGTCTTCAATTTCTTCTTGTTTCATTTTTTTGCAAAGCAAAATAAATGTCAATATACATTTTTTTCTTTAGTCAGGCTTCAGATGTAACCTCTATTTAATATAATCTAATATTCATTTAATAGTTCTTAAGGTTCTGTGTTCAAAAACACATCCGCCTTTAGGGCCTCTAATGGATTGCTGTCTCAAAGCAGTGCTTCAGCATGTGTATTACACTGTCTCTGACACAGATTCATGCCCTGCTCAGCCCTCTTTTACCTTCACATGATGGTATCAGCCATGGGGACCATGACCTCTGTCACTTGAATGCAGATGTCCTTTGATCCAAGGCTGTGTCTTTGCCATAGCAGGACACTTTTTGGTACATGGGTAGTAATTGAGGAAGCCTGATAGCATCTGATTCAAAATGAAACAAAAGCATCAAACTTTTGAACTGTACTCATTAATGAAGGCACTGTAACTAGTTTTCTGACTTTTTGAATCTGGGAGTGGCTCTCTCATATGTCCTAAATTGAAGAAAAGTAATACTTATGTAATTATCAATCTGTTTAAACCTCTGTATCTCAAACCTGCTTTCCTCAGCTGCAACTAGGAAGCAATGACAAGCAAGTGCATATAATTACTTCAATGCGTTATATAGTTCTGTCTTACAGGGCCTAGGGATTCCAGTCACACAAATTCAAATCTCTTGAATGCTGACAATTTCAAGATGCCTAAAGGGACAGAGAATAAAAGAAACATAGGGTTATACAGTGGCTATAATAGAGCTAAAAAAAGAACTGGGAGATCTTATATGCTCCTCCATTTCTAAGCATTAGGAGAGATTCCTTAATGGTGTCAGGTCTCAATATTTGTTACAGGAGTTGAGGAGATCAATCTAAATGTTAAAATTTGTTGAAAATTTAAATAAGATTTTTAATGAACAAATGAATATTCCTTTGTGACATAGGGTACTACTGGAACCTGTAGAATTCAGACATATGGCCCTAATACAGGTTAAGCAACTTGAGCATGTTTAAGATCATAAATGTTTCTCAAGTTATAATTACAGTTCAGTGTTTCAGACAGTCTAGTCTTTTTTTTTTTCCCCATTCCTTGTTACCAGCAGCACATATGTGACTTGGCACTTTAACCATATGCATTGTTCACATTATGAAACATTAATAAGGTCAGTGCACCTAAGGTAGAATGAGATATTGCACAGCTTTTTCCACACTCTGCTCCAACATGTATCATAACAAAGGCTCCACAGGTCATTGGGTTGGTATCTCTGGGCTTTCTTCTGCCAGATGGTTGGGTTACAAGTGTGAGGTCTCAATCTCATTCCTTTTGCCTTTTTTTTTTTCCTTCCTTTCATATATCTTTAATTCTGAAGAGTTTGTTAAATCTCAGTGCAGCATGTATAATTTTCTCATTAAATCAATGGACAAGGTCATTATATGTTAAAAGGAGAAAATAACTAGTTCACACATGTTATCTTCACAAAAATATAAGCCAAGCAATTCTGTACTGACCTTTCAATATCATTCAAAATTAAATTCCATATGCACTCTGCTACTATGTTCTGATGATGCTGTTATGTTGGAAGGGCTTTTAGTTGAAAAATGTAAACTGTAACTATTTCATTGCTTTTACTTGTCAGTGTTTCTGTTTACTTGCCTATATTTAACTTTTAATTTAATGCACATATGTTTTCACTGTATTTTCTGCGTTTCTAATGGCAATAGAAATTACTATTAACTTTGTGTGGACTACTATCTCCAGAAATACTGGCCTTGATATGCTTAGAGTAGTAAGTGGAAGGACTTGCATCGTTAAATGCTATAGAAGAGACATTAATATAGATTTGTAGTCATGAAATGAATTAGTCTGTCTCAGTGGCAGGAAGCAATTTCTGCGGGGTGTAATTCAGAACACAAAAGAACATTGCTATAAAGGTGCTGTAAAGATACAGAACAGTAACAGATAAACCCCTAGAGTACACATATTTATGAGAAGAATATTAGAGTGATTTGAGAATGAACAAATGAATAATAACACTTGAGGCTGTGGTGTTCACATCTGTGAATATACTTAATTGTTTTATTGCAATGCTTTAAATGTGGAGCATGACAAATAGAAATCTATAAGATGTTTCCTTATTAGGGCTTCACCTGAAGCCTTAAGACAAGGCATTTGTCTTAGCTAGTAGCAGGGTTCTGTATGAGCTAATACTTTATGAAAATGCATGGATACCGTGCAGTCAGGTAATCTGAGAGAAGCTTTGCCTTCCTCTGTTTTCAGAGCCTAGCATAGCTGGATTTTAATATTTACTGTGGTCTTGGAAAACAACAAAACATAGATAAATATTTGGGGGATGGGGGCAAAGATGACTGCTACTGAAAACTTTGTCCTAAAAATGAAGCATTGAAGGCAGAGACTGTACTGAATAAGTGGATGTTATTTTCTTGAATTATCAGATTTTTCTTGACTGAGACCTGATCAGATAATGATGAAATTAGAGCTGTTTAAGAAGGTATTTCATCTTAATGCAGATTTTTTTTTTTAAACTTTCAAAGACAGATTTGTACAGGAGGAGACCAAAACTTTGCCAAGGTTGAGGACAAAATATTAAACAGCAGTAGCAGGACACTAAGAAGCCAAGGGTGCCTCTGCTGAGATGTAGCAGTGCCACGTTCAGTCGCTTCTGGTCTATTTGAGATTAATGTCCTGACCTTCCTATTTTATTAGTCCAGGATATCGCCATGTCTTTCTGGTTTTGACCAGAGACCTTTTCCAGTGTATTGCTGAAGTTGGTCTATTCTCGGCCTTTTGTCTATTGTGACTAAAAATAATTTAGTTGAGCTAGTCAAGAATTTGGCTGTTTCAAATATAGACAGATAGGGTGACTTGCCAAACTAGAAAGAGCACAATGGAATGGTTTCAGTTTGAAGTTGAGTTCATCCCTTTGCTTTTAAGATAAGAAATTCCTGAACTGAGAAAGCAGATACAACTTCCACTTTGAGAAAAGACACCAGGAAAGGTCAAAACAATTTAGAAGAGATTTGTCTCTTCAAATAAGGCAAGTAGTTATGTTGTTTTAAAAAAGGAAATGAAATCTTCATTGTAGAGGACTTATTCATGTAAAACAGATTAAAATATGCATTCATAATATGTAAATATAGAGTCAATTAACATGAAGCTATTTTACAGTATAAGTGATTGTAACCTGCCGGTGTCCTTTGGGACGACTTTGAAAGAGAAATGCTTCTTCTCTATAGTCCCAGTTAACAAAAATCAATAAACAGTAAACATAGAGCAGCCTGCTGCCAAGTGAGAAATGTCTGAATAGGGCAGTTTAATTTTCAAGAGATGAGCAGAATTCACCAGACAAGATAAGCTCAGGAGTCCACAAGGCCCTGCATGCATTCCAGGACCAATTCTAGTAAGGTAACAGAGTAAAATTAAGGAGAGGTATAAAAACCCTCTGCGTTTGGACCGATTCCTGTCTGGTTTGCCTCAAATTTAGTCAGTTAAACTTGTATGAAGTCAACAGGAAGAGGATATAAAAAAACCTGAGACACTTACTTCCATTTTCAATTTGATCTTTTCGTTGATCCTTGAAAGGTTCCATCAAAGTAGAATCTGACAGGAGGCCTATTGGTAAAGGAGGTTGTAGTGTGTCAATTTAGCAAAAGTGACATCTTTCCCCTGGAAGTGACTCTGCTAGGAGTCTGAGAAAGGGGTAGGGAGGCAAAAGGCCAAATTCTTACTAGCCGTTACCTCTGCCACAATTCTCTTTAGAACTGGTGCTGTCAGGAACACTCAAGTCATAACAAAGAGATGACATTATTTATACATAAAATTACACAAGTGTCTGTCTGACTTTTTTTCCCCTTGAAGAGTTGACATTATTACTCTATTTGATAACTAAATTATACCATGTAACATAGTCATTTAAGTGTCTGTGCTTTGCTCCCATTTCTAGAATTAGCATTTTTGAATTCTTACACGAAAACATATCACAAGGTATTTGACAATTTTTGCATGAGGTTTGCTTATATAGAATGTTCCATTCATAATCTTAATTTTCATTTTGCATGTGATCATTGAAGTATTAACTACTGCATCTTTAATTGCATTAAGGCAAGTTGAAAATAGCTTGCAAGTTTCTGGAGGTACAGAGGTTGGCTCAACCAAGTACAAAACTCTTAAAATTACGTAGATTGCTGAGGGTTTTGTGCATTTGCTATGTTCAGCATTCGAAAGCCGATTCTGCTGAAAGTGTCTACTTAAAATTCAAGCACTCTGCAACTAAGGAACTCCAAGAAGAGGTAATGAACCATAAATTATTGCCGTTAGATATTTAATACTCAATCAGTATGTGCTCTCTCATGCATATCCCACTGGCATTGCATTTATTCTGACAGTGTGGTACTGGTTCAATTACTTTGCTCATTTACAATAAAAGATTAATGAAAAGAGGTATATTTTAGTTCAGAGATTAATTGCATCCCTTACTTTCCCTACTCTAGAAATATTCAACCCATAATCCTGATAGCTTTCTCGTCAACAAGTACATGGAAAATTAATAGACTTTCTTCTGCTGGAATCCTCAGTAGGCTTGCAGATACAAACATCCAGGGAAAAGCTGACTGAAAGTTGGCTTTCTGGTGTGGAGGAATTAATTTACCTTCTCTCCCTTGCTCTTTCTCTTTGCTTCTCTCTTTAATCCACTCTGATGACACTTTGATTTAGCCAGAACAAAAATGCTTGTGCAGTAAGAGTTTGAAACCAGCACTCTCGTTGTCTTGTGTAGTCCCTTTGATATATGTTGTACATTTTGCTGGTGGGGTGTGGCCAAAGGCAGGTAGTCATTGTGAGGGTGGATAGACATTTCCAGCACTTTCTAGGGTCTTATAAAGTTTAACAGCCTTTTTATTTGCAGAGTACTTGCTAAAGTTACTAATAAAACTTACTTTTAATCTTGCTATGAATGTGATTGATACTTATTTAAAATTGCAGGGATTCTCACATAGTTTAGGACCAAATAGCCTCTTGGGATTTTAGTTTGAAGTTTTTGCTGCACCGTGTGAAGATAAAAGGTGATGGGGGGAAAAAAATCAACAAAAAAGACGTTCATCTGCATGCTGTTGACATGCAGGGAAGGCAAATGTTCCGCTTTATTTTATAGGAGTTCTATCTAAATTAACAAGAAAATTAATTTAAGAAAAAGGTAATTAAAACATCATGGAAAACTCAACAGTGACAGTCATTTACAGAAGTGGCTTACGTGCAAGCTGTAGAGCCTTAAGGCAGGTCTTCAGAACTACACATTTATAGCTGTACATTGGCTTAGCCCCTGATGTCAATTTGTGATCTTACTGGAACACAAATATATCATTCATATATATATATATATATATATGACAGATTTCAGAGGGGGTTGCTTTGAATTCCATTTACATAAGCATCCAGAAGTTTAGAACCTTGTTGAACTTAGAAAACCAGAAGAGAAATCTAATTATATAAATCTTTCTTGGAATGTGTTGGCAGTTCTGGTTCTGTTCACTACTGGAAACTATTAATGTAAAAAGCATAGCATACAACATTTCACTATTTGGGGCCTTGAACATTTGATTTAGGCATAAAAATATATGTATGCTTTATATATGTGACTAGTACATGCACTTATTTTGCTTAACTTGTTTGTTTCTCCATAGTCATATAGTAAAGGCTCTTAGAACTAGCTTTGAAAGTATTTTCTGGATATTCTGCTTTCAATCTGCCATAAAATATGTAAGAGCTATCTTAATGTCTATATTCAAGCCTAATCTCAAAATGCAGTTTTATGTATTATAATACTTTCTAATCTGTACTATTTACATCTTGTTGAGGCTCATCATTAATTCAGGGTGAACTTTGGTGACTGAGAGAAGAAGGAAAGCTGAACTAGTTTAAGTTATGATTGGATAGTACCATTTATGGGGCAGTTTAGGATAAGGTAAATGAAGAAGCATGAGTTCAGGGAATCATTCACAGAATCACAGAATATTAGGAGTTGGAAGGGACCTCAAAAGATCACCTAGTCCAACCCCCCTGCCACAGCAGGATTCCCTAGACCAGGTCACACAGAAGAGCGTCCAGACGGGTTTTGAATATCTCCATAGAAGCAGACTTCACAACCTCTCTGGGCAGTCTGTGCCAGTGCTCTGTCACCCTCACTGGGAAAAAATTCCTACGTGTATTCACATGGAATCTCCTACGCTTCAGCTTACAGCCATTGCCTCTTGTCCTGTCACTGGGCTTCGCTGAGAAGAGCCTGACCCCATCCTCCTGACACACACCCTTCACATTACACAGCCAGATTTGTCCCCGAGAGCTGAACAAAGATGAGGATAAAATATTCAGACTTGGATTGTTGGTATCTTAACAACGAGAACTTTACAAGCCTGTTTAATCCCTATGGAGTAGAGCCTATGCCTCTTCCTTCAAGACTTTTATGGCTTTCTACCATTGGACAGGATAAGGGATTCTGAGTTCATATCTTGAAAAGAGATCATAAACCAAATACGTATCTACAAGTTCTGAAGAACTGAGGTTAGACAATATTGCTTAGTGCACTGTGCTCTGATTTTGTGATGTTGATTTCCTTTGTCTTATTAGGCATGGGGTATCTTTCTGGAAATTATTTAATCTGGGGAAAAAAATGTTCTTTGGCTGCTCTTTAGGATAAACTGAGTTTACTTCTTTGCTCATTTTAATGATATCTGAATACTTTGGTGTCTACTCATTTAGAAAGCAGAAGCAAAAACCTACTGCTACATATAATTCTGTGTGAAAACTGTATTTTAAGTCTGAATAATTTAGCTTATTTCACTTCTATCAATGCCTGCTATTTCTTTGAATGCTGGATGGTTCTACATTTAATTTCTGATCTTTCTACTGGTGGATTTTTTAATTTAATAATACAATAACATACTCTAGAGCTGCCTATAATTACTTGGAAGATATGACTTCTTTTTGTAAGTTATATGCCTATAATTAAAAGAAGACCTCACATATATATATATTTGACTTGGGTGAAAATGCAGCTTCTGGTTTAGAATGGTTTCTGTAGAGAAACAACGGCAGGGTGAAGCTCTGCATGGCATTCTGCAGAGCTGCTCAAATCAGTCTTCTATGCAAGATCTAGAACTGTCTTTTTAGCAGATTTTCTCCTTCAGACATACTGTGCAATGGAAGGGAAATAATTTTGTGTCAATTTACATGAGATTAAACAAAAGCACATAAAAAAGTTGTTTCCTATTAAAATCTACACAAGTTTTCTATTATCATGTGCATTATTAACTGAATATATATATATATGTATGTGTATATATATACAAAATTATTTCCCTTCCATTGCACAGTATGTCTGAAGGAGAAAATCTTCTAAAAAGACAGTTCTAGATCTTGCATAGAAGACTGATTTGAGCAGCTCTGCAGAATGCCATGCAGAGCTTCACCCTGCCGTTGTTTCTCTACAGAAACCATTCTAAACCAGAAGCTGCATTTTCACCCAAGTCAAAACTTGTAATGCTGAAGAATCAGTTGTTGCTTAACTCCTATAGGCACCAAAGCTGCATAGATAGCTCAACTTCTAACTGTAAACCTCTTGCATGGGGTGGAATTCTAGATGTTTGTTCTTAGTTTCACTCTCCACAACTTGAGAGATCAGTCAGTAGCCAGAGGGTCAGACCAAAGCAGGAGAGTTTAAATTCTCTGTGGCAAAGAGGTAAGGTACCTTACCTGAGGTAAGGATCTAGCTACCAAGTCCACTGTGAGAGTAGACACTGCAAGAAGAAAAGGAGATTATAGAAGCTTCCTTTTTTAAATGACGCCACTCATTTTCTTGATAAATGCTTTGGAAATATTTTTCTACCTTTGAGCCTGTAGGACAGTCTGAGGAGAGTATGCTGATGGAAGTCCTTTTTGTGGGCTTCTGCAGTATGAATTGGTGATGAGATGACCTGCACCAATTTCTTTCAGTGCAACTGCAGTTTATTTGGCTGCCATTGCTCTTTCCGTACTGGCAAGTGATGGGACTGCAGTGCTACAGCACATACTAATCTTGAAGATAATTGTAACACTTGCAATTTTTGTTCTTCTGCTGGGGGTTGTAATCCTATGCCTCTGTTTCATACTGTAAAAGACCTGGTAGTCAGCAATTCAAAAATACAATTATTCTTTAAGCAGTGCTCTTGCAGGGACACCCTTTAAAGTAGAGCACATAATTCAGCAATGGTCTTTCATGCATGCATAGAATTCCATCTTATTGCACCCCAAATTCTGAGCCAGCTCATTCAGTGTGGTCTTAGAAGATGAAAGTAAAGGAAGCTTGAGGTGGGAAGTTTGAAGGGTTTTAGCTGGATTTGGCAGTCTTATTTCTTCCTGTCTTCTGCCTTCTATCAGAGACCACATCTTTAACTCTGTTTTACATCTTTTTGGGGCAATTCAAAAAAATCTGCTGTAAAACCTATATTCTTTCTTCATCTTTAGTCTTAATTTACTCTTTATAAAAAATCTTGTGCCAATAATTTTACAGAACCCTCATTGAATAAATGAGAGCATTTGTTTCATTCGCCTTTGATTTTCTTTCTGTTGCAATTGGGGAAGGGCCAACCAAGGGAGAAAAGAACAACATTGATCTCTTTTCTTTCACTTGGTTGAGTAAGATCTCTGGTGATGTTTACTGCTAGGACCTAATTCAAAAGTCCATGGAGATCAAAAGTCTTTCCACTTAGTTCAGAAAGCTTTGACTACAGCTTAGATTAACTGCACATTTATTTTTTGTGTATATATAAATATTAAAACCAGGAAAATGTCTGTATAGGATCAGCATGTTTAATTACAAATTGGCCTATACAGGTATTGATTCTTTAGCTCAGCAAAAGCAAAAACAAAACCAAAGCAAAGAGCCAAATGATGGTGACTCTTGGAAGGAGGAAAAAAATCTAGCAGAACAGTTTACATCAGGCAAGTAAAAAGTAATATGAAATAAGAAACATGGCTTAATGTGTTGGATTCTTTTAATGATCTATAATGCTAACTCAGAGTTTACAGGCATCTGAATTCATTTCGGAGGGGGAGGGTATTCACCCTACTGCTAAAAAATATAATCAAATATCCAACACAATTCTGCTCTTATTTAAGAAAATGGGATAAATTTTGGTTATTTTACGTTAACTAAACTTTATTTAAAACAAAGTTTAAATAACCTTACTGATTAAGGCAATATTTTAAATCAGAGCAACTCTACAAATGACTTCTTTTTAGGCATAAAAAGCAGAAAACAATCAGTGAATTAACAGTTGTGTATGAGAGTGTTTGTTTCTTAGTGCATTTTCTCAGAACCACTGTCCTTTAACAATGTCTTTGTTTTGTTTTTGCCCCTGGAGCCAAGAGGAAAAAGTAGGGACGGAGGAGTTTCTTGAATATATCTACACAAAATATTCTTTGATATTGTCTTAAGTCAATTAGATCCTCAATCAGATCCTCATTCTTTTTCCTCCCTATGATGATATTGCTTAACTCCCTTACAATAAAAGAACTACAGAAGTTTATAGAAGGATTTATATGATGGAGGGAACTGGATCCTCAGGAAATTCTCTCTGCCTCTACATACTGTGGTTCAAGAGAGAAGTGAAGTCACAGTTTCAGTTCTAAAGCTTAAAATTACTTATGCACTATAAATTGTACAGTAGGTGAAGCTTTGGTATCTTGCTCCAAGATACTGCAGTGCTACCATGGTAAGCCTCTCTATGGTTGAAATCCTGGAGTTGTCAAGAACGCTTTTGGACTTTATCCAGTTTTTAATTTTTTTACTACCGAATTTTACCATACAAAAGTAATAGTTAAGGAAGGTAAAATATATTAGTATTGGGAAAATTCATAGAAGTTTCATTAAATTGATTGTCTGCACATGTGCAAACAATGCATCTGAATCTCCATATCTTCAGAGATTTTTCTTGCAGTCAATTTAATCTCTTTCTGAAGAAAAGATAATTTCATTGCCAGAATCTTCTCTAACAAAAATGCTACTTGCAAAACAATATATACTGATATTGGAATAGTCCACTGTGTTTTGTGCATTGTATTTTAATAGTAAAACTGTGGGAAGATATTATTTAAGAAAGCTTAGATGAAACAAAAAAAAAATCCCCCAAACTTTTGGTAAACAATATTGGTATTAGTTGAGATAGTAGGCTTTGTTACTAAAACATGACCAAACAAGTTTATATTGGTAACTATTTTTAAATAAATATAAGTGGGTGAGAAAGATGGTCAAGGATCATTTTTGCCTTTTATCACAAATGATTTTGTATTAAGCCTACTTAATTAGGTGAGCAAAGATAAATACCTTTTATTAGTGAACTTCTGAAAAACAAAACCAACTGAATTAATACTCTGCAGATAAGTTATTCTCTATAACAGCAGTTTTCTGCGGCATATATTTAATGCCATCTAAAGAGCTGTCATTAACTAGAGGGGAAAAGCAGTTAACTAGGCCTACCTGTACAGAAACAGCAGTCTTACAGACCTTACTTAGAAACTCACCTGTTGCAGAAGGAGGGAGATATAGGTGGTTTCCTCTTCCTTCATGATGAAGATAAGGGAACAGTATATTTTAAGGGATAACAATACTGATGGTAATATGTGGCTCTCTTAAGCAAACAAAAGATCAGAACCCTTCAGAGTACTGTTGAGACTCAAGTGGCTCCAGAATTTATTACTAACTTTATAACTAACTGGTATATGTTTGCTAACTTTTTTAAACTTTACTTTTCTTCTTGGTATTAAAAAGTATGCAAGAGACCAGTTGAAAGAAAACACTGCACAAGTGCTATGTGAATAGTATTTAACCTTCCTGCATAATGTGAGTCATCCAAAGGAAACACATCTCTGTTGGAGTCTTGATTTCTTGTTGCATTATACAGCTGCTGCAGTTATTTAGTATGCCATGTATCTGCCTCCAAACCACAGTAGTTCAGTTGTGGGGTAAAATCTAAAGTACCCCTATTAAAAAAAAAAGGGGGGGGAGGGTGATGGGAGTAAACAAGAGTCTTGATAGAAGAGGTCTGGGGCAGTGTTGTAGAGTGGGTGACATGCTTGTGACGAAAGACTTAAATAACACATAGCTGTCAGATTGAAACTTGTAAAGAAGCAAAAAAAAAAATTACAGAAGCCAAAAAAAGCTAATGAAAGCTAATTACAGTATTGACAAACTGATCAAATATATTTTAGAATAAAACTTGGTGTAAATACAACTGAAATGACCAGTCAGTGCATTTGTACCTGAACTTGTTGGGTTTATCCTCTTCCAAACTCTCTAGTGATTTGTCTTCTCTGAATTGTTTTTCTTTGCAATCTTCCTCTCTGTAGGGTTCTCTATTCAAAGCAGAAAATGAAGGAGTAGAAAAAGGAAACTGAACTATTTCACAAGAAATTTATTGCAGATAGCAATTTAGGAGACCCATTATCCCAGCGTGAGGAAAATATAGTAGAATCCTAAGAAAGTCAACACAATACAAATGCAATGAATATATTCAGTGATTGAGTAGACAATATCATATTTTTTCAGTCCAGGTTAATAAAAATTCTAGTTAGTTTTTGTGTAATAGAATGTATTAAGTAAATATTATGTCCTAATTAGTATCTTGCTGTTCAAAAATCAGGAAATAGAGCACCTGAGATTATTTCAATCTGGTAGAAATTCGTAAGTTACTGGGTAATTGGGAATGATGTAACGAAGGTACGGGCAGAAGTCTCAGAAGTCAAAAGGTTAAAAATGTTTAAGAATTTTTCAAGCAAATCTAGTTACACAAAATATCTAAAGCTGAGCTGGGAGAGAGAGGCAGTTTTAAGTTTTCAGTATATGTATTTTAAGACAGAAACAAACAAACTAGAAAGGCAGTTTTGTCATTGTCAGTGCTATCAACACTGGTTTCTTGATTGCCGCATTTTTAATGCATGCTGTTTCCTGATGGATTATTCCTTGTATCCCCTGTAAAACTTTTTTGAAATGCAAACATAATCTTTTAAATGATGTCAACACAGCTGGTCAAAACCAGTAAAAAGACAGCAATTTTGTTGAACGTATTCTGAGTGGCTATAAAAGTCAACAACACTTCAGACATTCCATTCAGTTATATACTCATGTCTGTAGTATATCTCAGCTTTTGACTCAATAGGAGGTACTTGTGCCATAGAAGTGCAAGCCATACAATAAACTGGTGTCTTGAAATGAATTGTATTTGTCAACCAGCTCTGACAACCTAACCTTTGCTCTGTCCATCATTGCAGGAACAGTCACTTTCATTTAGTAAGACAAAGTGGTAAGTACATCAATTTGTTTTTAAAACACACATTTCAAATTGCCAGTCACATTACAGCAAATATGAGCTGATATGAAAAATACCAGCCTGGTCAATAGCACACACACAAGAATGTTTTTTCTGTGGGGCTATCAGTTATGACCTTATCTTTTAGATGAAAAATGCATTCTTATTTCTTATGTTAACTACTTGCCACTGTTACATTGTACCATCCAAAGACTTGTAAACCTTCACTAAATTGAGCTATTTAAATAAACTCTTAGACTTCCTGTAAAGGATTTGAGTTTGTACTGCCAGTGCACTCTAGAGAATATATTGAGTCCTCCTATGCCTCTTTACCCATTCATAAAATAATGTCTGTGGAAAGTGTTTTCTATGTCTAATACTGTATTTGATGTGATTGTATTTTTATAAACTCATCAAAATGACCTTTTCTGTGAATGTTAATCTTCTTAGATGACACTTTAAACATCTTCTACTTGAGAAAAACAGGTAGAAAATTAAAGTCCATATTACAATGCACCAGACTTTTTTCTTTATGGTACAAAATGTTGTGCAAATGAGGAAATACTTGTACCAAATCAGGTGTTTCTGTATATGATGTAGGGTTTTGTGTGTGACACAAATGTTGGAAAACTTACTGTTGTTGCTGTACAGTTCCAAAATTAAGCATCTAACTTTCACTGAGTTTCCATGTAATGATGACTTTAACAGTAATTTACTAACTTCAATTAAAATACTTTCCAGCTAATCTTTGGCCATTACCCCTTTAATTATAAAAGGCATTTGTTATATAATAGCCTTGGAGACTGCCTTATTTGCTTTAAAATGTAGGTACATGTGCAATTAAACTTTTGCCATGTTTCACTGTGTTCTGGGGAGAATCAGTGACCGTTATGCATTACAAGACTTACAGAGCTGTGATAATGAAATAAATTTGTGCTGAAAACCTGTGCTTCAAGAGGGTATTAAAGCTCATTAATTTCATTAGCTGAATGTATCTTTCTCAACACAATTTTAAAGAAATCTTGCAACTCTATGTAAAAGTACTGTGGCACTGCAGAATGGACCAATTTGTTTAATAACTGTGGCTTCATAGCAAATAAACATTTTCACATGATTAGTCTAATAGTATACTAAGGGTTTTCTTTCAAAGTTTAGTATTTTCTCTCTTGCATATTTCTTAACAGCATTCAGTGGTGACACATTATATTCCACATCATTAGGAACTAGTAGAGTCTCAAGAAATGACATCACTTGGTACACAACAAGTCAAGCTAGGAGTTACTAGAACAGGCTTAAGGCATAAGCAAAGTAAGTTGTAATCAATTTAATATCTGGAGGCTGGAGCTGACTATTTCCAGCTCAGTTCTTTTGCAACTCTTTAAGCTTTAGCTGTTGCCTTTACCACAGTTATGAATTGGAAAATCCAGTCTTTTGGGACTATGGTCTGGTTATACAATCTTTCTTCTGAAGTCTTTTATTTCATGAAGTAAAAGGAGACTATAGCTCTTTATTCAGCTTTGTGGAGGAGAAAGGAAAGCAAAGAGATTTCTTTTGCAGAGGCAGTTGGGCGTTGCCCGAGGCTTGAAGGTGCATAGCTTTAGGACAGAAGGCATATTGAAGGTGTCAGATGATTGAAGATGATCGGAGAGGGGAGAGAATAGCTGAAAGGGGGATTTCAAGAGTGAAGTAAAGTGAGCAAGTATGACCTTGAGGTGTCTCCATCTCAGTTCTGCATTAGGTGGTACAAAGAGGATCCAGCGTTCTTGGAGGTGGAAGGATCCTTCTCTACACCTGTTTGGGTGGGCAGAGGACATATGATTCATCGCTGTTTGGGCCAGCTTTAAGTACCTTCCTGGTCATTATTTTGTGAGACCTTCTACTAAACACCCAAACAGGAAACAAACTTCCCTTCTTTTAATTGAACATTTCCATACTGATCCAACAGAAATCACAGAATCATAGAATACGAGGTTGGAAGGGACCTCAAGGTCCAACCTTTCTTGACAAAAGCAAATGTTGATTTGCATTGGTAAGGCTAGATTGTAATGTATCAGAATTAAGGTAGTTGACACCATTTAAAGTCTACCTTCATATTTAGATGTATGTCTGTTAGGCTTTAGTCATCTTTTAAGTGTTTCATGGCAACAACGAGAGAGTTCTCTAAAGGAAAAAGTTGTAGTATCTGCTCTGAAGGGAGTAGCACCCTACAGTGCAGACCTGTACTGGGTATGCTGCAACACTTGATTCAGCACCAAATTGAAACTAGCATTATTGTCAATGCTCATAAAGGATATCAGAATTCAACTTAAGTCCTAGATATTATACAGCCTCAGCTAGTTATTACTTTGCCATTATTCCTAGAAATAATTATTTTTCTAAAATATTGATAATATTAAGTGCTCTTATTAAGGACTGAAAATAGTCAAATATCCCTTCTTTGACAATGCACTATTATATTTTCCCTCTTTTTCTCTTTAATGGGATATTTAAGTGTTGTGTGCCCTAAATTTAAAGAACCTCCGTAACCCAGCTGTGTAGATATAAGTGCTTACTAGAAGTCACTGTCTTTGTATTTTCCATATATTAATTGCTTTTTATCGATATTAAGAGCTAAAAACAAAGAAACCCCACCTGCTGAAGTCATAGCATATTAGTCTGAAAGCAAAGAACCTTATAGCGATAGCATAATCAAAAGAATCAGTGTCTTGCTGTTAGCTGAACTCCTCTACTGTATCTACTTCATCAGTTAATCATTTTTAATGTACACTCTACAAATAAATGTAACTTCTTACTTTTTGATAAGTCCCATATTTGTTTCTGTATTTAGGGAAGTAATTTAAGTATTTGATCATTATAATGATCATAAATAGTTATAAAATTGGTTTAATATTCATTCGAAGCCTCATTCGGTAGCTCTTGCCCATCTTGAGTGAGAACCTTCTTTGCAGTCTGAATTATGGGTTGTTTTCTGATTGATCATTCACCCTGCTAGGTCTTCTGTTTGGTACTGTGTATTTCCAGAGGTGTCCCTTCCCTTTTTGCATAGTCATTATGTTTTCTTAATAGGCAGGAAATATAGTAAGGAATTCAGGGGATCCTGGCTGTTGCAACTGTTTCTACAGCAGGATGTAAGTTTGATTTGCAATCAGGAAAAAATAAGTTCTAAAGTATGATTCCAAATTTAATCTAGAAACTTTCTTTTCAAATAACGTTAATACATTTCTCATATAAAAATGCGAAACTTGCCTCTTCTGTCCCAAGAGAACAACTGTAAAAGCTAAGGTAGCAAAACTGCAGCATATACTATTTTTCTTATGCGTTGATGGTTTTTAAGCTCTCTGCATTTATTCTACATACAGTGCAACACCAGTTACAGAAAGGGCAGAGATCTTAACATACATGTAAGCAGCAGCCAGGATTGTGATGACTGGGGAAAGACTTCATACAAAGCTAGAATAAGAACTGCTGGTATTTACTCGAAGTCTATTCTCAAATTTGTCTTCCTTCCCTAATTGCTGTCATGTGACTTGAAGTGTTTTGCCTACAGAAAGTTGTGCATTTCAGTACTTTTTCATTGAATTAAATTGTTTACCAGTTTTTGTTGGATAATTGTTTTCTTTGGTTGGGTTTTTTCTCCTCTTCCCCCAAAAGCCATAGCTGGCTGATTTGTCTGCTGTAAGTCAAAACATAGCATTTTCCCTGATTTACACAACCAGGAGACATCCTCAACCAGAAAGCAATTGTTGTTAATTAGTATCACAGTGCCTTAAAGAAGAGTTGTTGAGTCTTTTAATTTTGCAAAGTTGATTTTTATTTTAATGTGCCTGGAGACTGCTTTTGCCATGAAGTTTAGTAATTTTAATGGTAGAAAAGTCATTTGCAATTACTGTGATACAGCTTTGGTTAAGAGAAGCTAAAAGGAGAATTGAGCTAGAAACTAGTGATCCTCTCCTTATTTAGTAGTTGCCTTTATTAATGTAATTTAGTTGAAGGGTGTCTGTGAGATGCCTTGGGGTAGTAAGTTGAGATGTTTACTGGAAATTAAATCAATTGCCTGAATTTTCTGACACAGACAATATTTCACTATGGTGGAATTGTGGGCCAGGTTCTCTGTTTCAGTTAGCTTGATTTGACCTCAATGGAGTTAGAAAATTTATCAGTTATGTTGCTTCCAAAATAACTTCAGGTCTCGTTATTTTCCAAGGAATATTCATCAAAGTCCTGAAGTCTGTTTTCAATATGAACCCACTTGGCAGAGGAGAGACCATGTGCCAACTACTCCCTTATGTTTTTGTGACTTCAGTTTTGCATGTGCAATGCTGCTTCTATTACAGTGCTTCCGGCTCCAGAATTCTTGTTGTGAACAGAGGAAAACAAGGTGACAATACAAGGTAGCATACCAGCATACCCTGTATTAGGATTTTCTTGTGTGTGAACCATTTTCTAGCTGCAAAGTGAAAAGACAGCTTTTCAGAACACTAGATATTTGCAGAAGCAACCTTACCTGTACTTACTGTGACAGGAGACCAAATACAAGCCACTGAAGAAAGAAAATAGAGGTTTTGACGATCTTTATGCAAGGTGTTGATAACATCCCTAACCATGATTATACTGTTTCTCATACAACGAACTTGTTGTTCCATGGTATCTTGCTAACTTGCTAATTGCTTTATCTCTAATGGAATGTTACTTATTAGGTCCTGCTCTTGTTCTTTTCAGTATTATCCATTTAAACAGACTCCAATGCAGTTATTTTCAAGGCCGACATAGAAGTAGGCAGATATATTCTATTAAAGTATAACTGTCACACACTACTTCCAGTTTGAGACATATATGTTTATTAAACAACATGCATTATCTATTACTGGTTTTTGAATTTCTTGCTTTCTGGGCCATGAAGTCCAACTTGCTGATACTCTTCCTAGCACTGTAAGGCTGTGTTTCCTTTTTAGACATGGTCTAACCTGAGGTAACAGATTAAGCAGTGATATATTTATAAAAAGTGAAAGGGCTTATGTCATTTTTTGCATTCTTAATGTTTTGGCAGTTGCATACATGACTGTGTTCTGTGATAACCATCTTGCTTTTTAGTATTCCCGGAGGGTTTGGTTTTATAAATATCGGTCGTGTAGTAGAAGATATTACACGAGACTTACTCAGCTGAAGAGTCATTAGTTGAAAAGTGTAAGAGGCAATTTTCCTTTTACAAGCCAAGTTAAGCCATGATATTTTAGAAGGAATCAGTGGTTTCTCATAAGCAATCCTGCTGTTGCTTTTAAAGAGAGTAAACCTGTAATAGTGTCATTAAAGGCCAGACTGACACCAGACAGTATCAGTTGGTTAATTCAACATTGTGCTGTGTTCTGCAGCAGGTATTTGTGAGATGGCGGTCTAAAGCAGAAAAAGCTAACACTGGATACCGGAGGGACAGGTCATGTGACAAGGGGACACTGAGTGCTTAAAATTAGGTCCTTAGGAGAGGAAAAAACAAGCGCACACAAAACCAGAAGCGCTGGACTAAGAAAAGCAGTATGAAGAGATTTCAAAGTTGTCCTGAGACCAAATATCTCTGAAGCATCCTGTGACAATACTGTCTTATGCTTTTCCTTTGAAATAGCTACCTGATTTGATTAATGTTATTGTTCCAGAGGTCCAGCAAGGCATCAAAAATCATTTGCACTCAACTACTCTGAGTTGTATAAATATTTGATGAGATGAAGTCCTGTGGGCACTGCAATAATTATACAAATTGTAATGCTAATCCTTGGTATCAATAATGCCTTTGGAGAAAATAGCATTATATACTTCACTCCCTGAGAATAATAACAATATTAACGCAGCATTGACACTTGGCAGAACTGCTTCCCCAGCCTGTGTTCGCTTGGCAATTGGAATTGCAGAGAAGCATAGAAAGCACACATTTCTGGCTGCAGTTCTGCTTCCAGAGTGGCAGAAAGAATTTGGCATTTAATGGTATGCAAAGTGTTGTTCCTGTTTGATTGTAGTATACTATACATGCCTTGGAGCATGACTTAAAGTAATTTAACAACTGGAATAACAGGCATTTGGGAAGAAACTAATTTCATATGAAGGCAGATCACAGACACTAGGCTTGTTCATAAAAATGTTGCCTTGTCATGCTCTGTGAAGTTGGATACCAAGCTAGCAAGATGATGATGGGGGGGGCAATGTTGCTCAGTTCTGACTAGGTGATAGTCACTTGACAAAATAACATAATTAGTGAAATGTAAGCATTTGAGCTAACCTGCTTTATAGATCTATAGCAAAGATCAAGTTATTGGTTTTTTAGCCCTTAATGTTTTTCTGAGTATGTATTTGAACCCTTGCATACTGGTTCTGCACTACCCCATGACTACCCATCATTGACTGCTTTCTGTATTTTATTAACTTGGAGAAGGAAACATACCAGTTGAATTGAAAAGTGATTTTGGTTGTGGAGTCTGCTTGCTCCTCAGCTATTTTGCTGGCAGACCTGTCAAATTGAATGATTGTCAGTACCTGTTGTCAATATGTATTGGAAACAGCTGAGATTACTAGTGTGTTCAGGTAGTTCACAGTGAACCTGAAAAGATGGGTGGAAGAAAGAGTAGTAGCAGCTTCTTTTCCTATCTCTCAATTTATGTCATTTATCCATGCCAGAACTGGATCTGGAGAGCTAAAGGCTTAGTACTCAGCTTCCATCTCTTCATACCTGCATGGTGGATAAAGGCTGGAGAACAGCTGGATTTTAGAACTCTTTAAGATTTTTTTTCCTTTCCAGTCTTCCCCCAAACTAGTCTGACTTATTTTTATTCCAGTGAAAGAATGAGGAGAAAATTGGAAGTGGTATGGTGTGTTGCAGGAGACCTTGGACAGAGGTCACTGTGTTGGGAGTTTTAAAGAACTGTCCTTGATGTTGTCATCATGGTTAAGGATTCTGTATTTAGGTGTTTACCTAACTGAATGAAATCTGTGGTTCTTCTTGACCCTCAGCACTAATTAAGGCAGGACCCCAAATTTCCCTTTAGCATATGTAAATCCCAGTTCTTAATCTTCCATGTTCTACAAGATTGTTTGAAGAGCTTTGAGATTTTTGAGGTGTAACAGAGGTTGAACTTACTTTAAAAATAGAAATTATTTGCACTTCTGTAGCAGCTTTCATCCAAGAAATTAAAGTGCTTTGCCAACCATAATAAAGTAAGGCACATAACATAGCTGTGAAGTAAGAAAGAGATATGACGAGTTCGCTTCTTGCTGGGAGAAAAATGATGTAGCAAAAATTGCAAAGTCAAATGTTCTGAGGAAAGACAATTTTTTTTCTATTATATTTATTTTCAATTCTTTCTCCATGTTCATGTGTCCTATGATGTAGTTCTAAATGATTATGTAAAATACCATTCAGTGATATACATGTATCTTTACTGAATGCATAGTATAACCTATGCATAATTTGGAAAAAAGTCAATACAACTCAGCCTTCAGTCAGTGGACAATTCATTGATATGTTAGATGTTTAAACACAAGCTATACAGTATCAGTGTTGTATAGTGATCTCTGCATGTGGAGATAATTTTACTATGGCACAGGAAACACTTACCACATGTCCATTCAATATTCCCTTTAAACTGGCTCTTAGGAAGTTGCATTCTGATTCTGTGTCCCATAATGGCTACCTCTTACCTCACACTATGGTGATTTTATTTTTGGATGTCTTGCTTAAAAAAATCTAAAGACTTCTTGAATCAAGTAAGAAATGGAAAATTAAGACAAAGTGATATCTTCTTGCCATTTCTGTGTTAATTTCTAGGCTTTTTAACATGTCTGGTAGTGCAGTCTACCAAACATAATAGGAGATGGGTGTTGTATCCTACTTCAAATTCTGTTACAGTTGCAGTTTTTGATGAATATTAAGATCTATATGACACCTCTCCTGAAACATTAGAATTCAAAGGTGTAATGAATTTCATAGTAGAACATGCCAATGTGCATTTGAGACATGTTTATCATGCTCCCTTCAGTTAAAGAAAACAGATCATATTGGTATTGTTTCAGGTGAAATTATACATTAGTGTTCTACTTAGTCATGCCTCAAATTGAGGTCTATTTCAGCTGAGGTGGCCAATAAATCTAATATTTTAGGGCCTTACTTCCCCATTTGTTCTTAAAGTTCATTGTGTATCAGAAAGCGATCCTTTTCCTGCGTTTTAGTAACTAATCTCTGATCAAAGGATATAAAAATCTAAACATCAAAGGTGCTTCTTAAGGGTTTACAAATCTCTACTTCCTTCTGTATCACAGAATATGGGTGCTACTTTTGAGGATACTGCATTTTATCTCTTGGGGAAAAAAACTTCAGTCACTTAAACAATATCAGATCTACCAATAATTTTCATTCCTTGTGTATTAGCTTTTCCATTTCTTCAACAGAGCCATCTGGATGGTCTGCTGAAATAAAGAGTGCATTGAATTTAATTATAGTAATTCAGAGGAAAAAGTGTTGTTTCACCAAAAAATTAACATTGTTAAAAATTCTAGTATGACTTTCAATTACTGAAAAAAGCAGCAGAATTGACTAGTCTAAGAGCATATCAAAACAAGTACAGCAGAGAAATCCATAAAAAGGAAATGAGCAAAGAAGTAACATAAACATCAACAGTTGAATGCTGGTCATCTCCCCTGCTACTGGCAGTAATTGAACATGTTAATGTCCATGGTTTTTAGCAAAATTGGCAGGATTTTTTTTTCTAATGTAGTGTGCAGATCTTTTGTATCCATTACTGCTTCTTTGTTAGGGAACTTAAACATTATGGGAAAATCTAAACATACAGAAAGATTGGTACATTTATCAAAGCTCTAGGCATGAAGGAGCATGGAAAAATGTGCAACTGTGTGTTTGTGCATGCTGTTTGATATTGGGGTGGGAAATCGGTGGGATAATCAAGATTGATGTTGTCTTATTAATGAAAAAGCTAAGTGTTTGTCAGGAGAAAGCAGCCTGTCTAAATCATTGGGTTAGTTGCGTGGTATATATGTGCTGTCTTTATCATCAGAATATCCAGTAGATCTCAATAGTGTTTTCAGTAAGCTGTGCTTTGTTTGAAGGTGTTCAGTGAAAATCCCCTGAAATCCTATGCTTTCTGTCAAACTTACTGTGTTGTGATATTTGCTACTGTGCTTTGCCCATGCACTGCATTTCTGAAAGCATATATGGTCAAAAATCAACCATCCATGTAACAAAAATACATATAAAACTGTTGAAGAAGAACACTTATTTCACAGGTCAGGTGAGATCTCAAAGTCTGTAAGACTCTCTGATCTCATCTCCCTTTGTTTTTGCAAAGCTCAAATGTGGTCTCTGGACTGGTTTCTTTGACTTCTCTGTACTTTTTGAACTCCTCCTTTGCTCACTTTCCACTGGACACAATCCAGCATGTTGTCCTCTTCTGCTCTGCTCCTGTTATTAACTGTTGCTGGTTGGGTTTTATGTTTATTCTTACTGTCTCACCCAATCCATGCGATTTCCAGTTCTTCCCACTGTCCTGCAAGAGATTCTTCCTAATGTTGTGGATAATTTTTCTTTCTTTTATTATGAATTTGTGGTTTTCATCCTTTAGGTTCAGGGTTTTTCTCCCTCCACCTCTCCTGCCACGGTATTATGTGACAGATCCCTTTACAAAGGCAAAGGAAAGAGTGCAGTTTACTCCTAGTGATTTGAATTACTTTGGTGTCTGTTTCCATCTTCTAGGTGCTGGTATATTTGTATTCTCTTCACATGTAATAGTAAATTCTACTCAGGTGAACACTGGCTTAAAACAAAATTGTGACAGGTTGTCACTTTCATACCTGTGGAAGAATAAATAATAAAGGAGGTAGTAATGATCAGTGGCTGGAAAGAGGATCTACAGCCAAAACATACTGAGTAGGGACCTATGACAGACTGTAACCTGTTTATATTAAGCACTGACAAAGAGATTATAGCCTGTGTTTCCAAACAAAACTGTAGGCTGGCCCAACTATGCTGCGTACAGCTTTTAGGGTGTCTGTGGAGTCCCCATAATTGTCCAATGTAATGGCACAGAATTCTGCATGAAACAGCTACCTGGCTCTTCCCTGCTGATTGCTACTGTCCTTGAAAATGGTGTTAAAACCCCCATTGATCTGGAGGGGAACTCAGCTGGAATAGCTCCAGATGCCTTTGAAAGTCCTGCTGGTTTTCCCTATACTTTGATTTATCCAGCATATTCTAAAGGGAAATT
This sequence comes from Galbula dea, assembly GCA_013399015.1. Lineage (NCBI taxonomy): Eukaryota > Metazoa > Chordata > Aves > Piciformes > Galbulidae > Galbula > Galbula dea. Next base: position 1,525,573 of record VWZX01008629.1, on the reverse strand, counting down.
TCAGTCTGCAATGGATGACATCAGTATTTTTAAATGGGGCACCTTCTAAAATGTGGAAATAGCTTCGAGAATAATTCCTGGTAAAGTAAACATTGAGTGTTAGCTTTCTGTATTTTTCTGCACAGCAACAACTGTTTTGCTTAGGGTCGATAAGAGATTGAAAAGTGTGGTTAATAATAAAAGCTGAAGTGGGAGTTACTTTAATAATGGGATGTCATGTGTAAGCCTATAAAATAAATAGTAATTATCACATTTGAGAAACTGCTCTGTTAGAATTCGTATTGCTCTTGACAGCTTCATCTGTACATCAAGCCTTTCTGGATTATGCGCTTTCTTGTTCTTAATGAGCAAACAAATGAAACAGAAATTCTTACCGTGATAGAAGGTGTTGATTTCAACAAAACCTAACCAAAAGTAGATAAGAGAGCCACAGTAGCAGACTGCAGGCTTATTTCTTGCTAATGCATTTTGCTGTTACAAAACAAGATGAAAAACATAGCTACGGTTTTATTATGTTTTTTCCTCCACCTCCTGTATGGTACTTATTCGAGGTGGATTTTAATATTACATAGCCCAAATTGGAAGTTTTATGAGCTGTAGTGAATTCAAAATAAAAGTCCATACTTTTTGCAAAGAAATGGCTATGTCTCATGTTCATGAAACCATAAACTTTAGTGTATCAAATTCCAGGGAGATGATGAGCATTCATGGTGGTTTTCTTCCTTCTCTCGCTATCCTCTCACACCCAGCATTTAAGGAAAATTCCCACTATGTTTGTCATTTGAGGAACGTTTTGGGATTTTTTTCATATTATCTAGTATAACAACTATAGAATTTTTCAAATACTAGCTTGCAGCAAATATATCCAAGAAAATAATCTACAGCTGTTTGCCATATTTTGTACAACTGTCATTTAAATATTTTTAATTTTTTGTTCAGCCTATGTAATGGAATTTGTGTTCTTTGCTTTCTTTAGGAAGACTGAAAGTGTAACACTCTTTCCAACAAGGTAAAACATTCTTTATCTTACCAAAAAGAACTTCATCAGTATCTTACTCACAAGAATACCCTTTAAAGTGTATTTACTTTTGCACTAAATAATATGTACTTGGCTATAAAGGTAAAATTAACTTCAGTAGCTATTTAAAGAGACGCAATTTCTTCTACACATCAGTCCTGAATTTAGCTTTCTGAGCCTTAGAGAGTCACAGCCAGAGTTGGTGTGTGTTAAGAAATGGGAAAATAGAATTTAAATCAGGGAAATAAGTTGCTAGAATCTCATTACACTGTCCCTTGAAAGAGTTTTGTCATGTTTTTTTTTTCTTTTCATATATAGGGCAATACGTTTTTGTAATCGGAACTAGTCTGTCAAATTGGTGTTATGCATAAAGAGGATATATGGCACACACTGTATACATGGATTAGCAAATCTGAATCACTATATTGGGTGCAACTGAGGAAATATATTTTCAATAAAAGTTACTTCAGTGTGCTGACTTCATTCAAAGTGAAGTTAATGACAAATCTATTGATTTTTGACATTAGCAGGATTACAGACTTTTTTACAGTTTTATCTGAATTTAGCTTTCTGCTCATAGGCAAGCTCTGATGCCAAGGATAAAAAGGGAAGACACACTTGTCCCACACAGCAAATAAGGCACTCATTTCTCAAAAAGCACCTGAGGAAGTGACACCAAAGAGCAGAAGCACTACTGAGTGAGCTGTCCTAACTTGCACAGTGCCTCAGTCAGAGGGAAACCCCTTGGCTCAGGAACAAAGCAGGGACTCCTGGCTGCCAAAATGGGATTCGCAAGGCACATCCGCAGCTCACAGGCTGGCACAGCTTTTCTAGACTGCCACCCACGAGGGGGCAGGGCGATCCCAATTTCCTAAATGGTCAGAATAACAGGTGAAGTGGAAGCAGCACAGTTTCATTCTAAAAGCTGTTTGTCATCCTGCTTCGACACAGATTTACCGTAAATAAATCGCAGCAACACCCCAGCAATTGAGAGGTTGGTTCTGCCTGCAACAGCTGCTAAGATGCTGCATGTCACCTTATAGTTGCAGGTGTGCGTGAGAGCCTGTGACGAGGCCTGGAGACACTTTGGTAGCAATTATGGAAGAGTAGTATTGCAAAAGACTGTTTGCAATTCCCTGGCAGTGGCGTTACAGCCCGAGGCTTTGCTGCAGCAGAGATCCTTTTTGGTTAAGGATAATGTTTGAGCCAGCTTTCCAATGCAAACCTGGAAAGTGAGAAGCATCTTATTTAAGCAGCCAGGGCGTAAGTGCCAGTTGGCTAGGCTGCAGTACCTTTCACTGTAACCCAAGTGCAGCAGCACCTCAGCTATTTGTTTTTCACCATGGTACTGGCTATTGTCTCCGAATCGGAAAGTGTGAGGTATCATCAGTTGTTTATATATTTGGGAATATGGTACTGCATCATGATCGTGCTGAGGAGGGAAGGGGTCGGGGTCGGGGCCAAGCAGTGAAGACAGCATATGAGGGTCTATAAAAACCCAGTTACATATTTCTGGTCCAGTATTTGAGCAATAAGCCTCTATAGAGAAGAGGCATATCTGAAATCCAAAATCCACTAGATAAACACTAGAGAAACGTTCAGTTCAGTGTTGTTCTGCTGTTCAGCAACAAATCAGGTAACTGTTCAACTGTGCTTGAGCACTTAGGCAGGTGATGTGTTTGGTTTTCCCGTTGGCCCCGCTGCAGCTGTCCTGCACTGGAATGTGTTCTGCAGCTTCTTAGATAAGTTTCACACAGGGACGTGTGTTAACCTTTTTGGTAGTACCTTTATAAAGCGTTTTTTGCTGTTTGGAGGTCGCCTTTGTGATGATGATGCAAAATAAAAGCACAGTAAAGTTAGTGCAGGTTACCCACAAGGAATAAATAGCTGTAGATTGATGCAGTGTGGAAGCCTGGAAGGAACAATAATGAAGGACCAAAAAAACCTTCCTAAATGTACTGAGTTAATGGATATTTCTGTGGGTTGTGTCATCATCCTGCTCCTATTCCAGGCTTTTTAATGTTACAGAGAGCTAAATACAAAGGCAGAAATGGGAAGAAAATAAAGGGGACATCTTGGCTGTGTTTTTGAAAGGATAAAATGAGACAACTGAATGACTCCTAGGCTACTATTCCTAGTATGATACACTGTGCTGTCTTGTGTCCAAGTTCAACTCCATTAGCATTAGAAAATTTGCATAAATGCAGAATTCTCACCTAATTGTGGGGTGAGAGAAGTCTATAAATTGTTTGTTTTGTGCTGGTTCGTTGTTGCATGTAAGTCTTTGCATTTTAGTCATGTAGTAAAATCTCTGCAAAATTTCTGTACAAAAGTAGTTCTGATAAATCGTTGGTGGCAGAAGACAGCACACCACTAAACCTTAATAATTAGGAATATCTTGGCTAGTATACGCCGTGTTATGCAGTCAAGCCTGTGCTCTGATGATGCATTCTTTTTATATGTCTGCTTCTGTTCTGGCTCTAGTCTGGAGCCAACTGGATCACAAAATGAGGAAATTGTTATTGACAATACCATATATTGCACTATAGGTCAGGATAGGCTTACATTTGAGCTATGCAACTACAGGTCACTTGGATGCATCTGAATTTGAATGTAAAGGATATACATGTGCTACTGTTCTGGCTTGAGTTAGAACAGAACTAATTCTGTTCAGTGATTTTACTTTTCAGTTAAAGCTCTTCTAAGTAACTGCAGTTTCTGAAGTTAACAGCATGTTTTTGCAGACAGTGTCCACTTCTAGCAGTGTTAAGACCTAATGTTTATAGTTAGTACCAAGGTCACTGCTAACTCTTGTGTACCATGTTGGGGAGTGCAAAGGAAAAGGCTGCACCTGAGGGAAGGAATGGACAGGACAGGTCAGCCTCTCTTCTTCAATGGCTAATGTCAAGGAGGAAATCTGTTCTGCCTTTGAACTCAAGCCTTGAGTTCCTGAATCCAGTTCTTCAGTCCAGCCCCTGAATCTGGTTCCTGTCTGCCACTGAGTCCAGTCTGGGACTTCTGCCACAGCATCAGTGGTGACAGTGATGTAGTTGCCATCAGGGGGTTGGATTCAATATTGGATTTGTATATACTTGTACATATTTCATTTTATTGTTATTTTCATTAAAGTAGGTTTAGTTTTCTTTTCCAATCCACAAGTCTTTCTCCCGTATTCTCTTTTTCTTCCTGTGGTAGGGAAAGGGGTCAATAGAGAGTCTGCCATGCTGTTAGTGGCCAGCCCAACCCTAATCCTTCACAGCTCCAAAAGCAAACATACATCCCTCCCCTTGCCTCAACATATGGATTTGTTCTAACAGAGATAAAATGTCATCTGTAATGTACTGAATGCTCAGTAGGTGATCTTCATCCAAAACTCGAAACAATGACAAAGAACAATTTCAGTTCTCCAATGTCACAGTACTGTGTAGTGCCTCAGAACAGCTGCTTTCTCTGCAGAGATCTGCATTCTGGTAGAGACAGTGACAGCCCTAATTGCAGTAAAAGACACTTGCTTTCTAAATGTCTTTTTTTTGGCTGTTCTTAAATAATGAAGACAACTTTCTATAGTGTTTGCATTTATTTTCAGCTAATGTGACGATTACTCTTTGCTTCACTGTTTGCAAATGCAAGGATCATTCCATACATGGTGGTGCTATAGTTCTGCTGTAAATTTTACCAGAACTCAGAAACACGTAGGAGTTAGGTTGGATTTGAAACGGAGGTGCTAGTTTTCACTTTTTGAAATTAACATTCATAGATGTAAGTCTTATTCACCAATATCCTGCTGTGATGAGAATAACAGTAATATACTATATAACTTCAACTAAGCTAGATTTCCATTTTGTAATTATATTTTTTCCACCTGAATTTTTCTTTTCTTCACTGAGAAAATGCGTTGTATTATACAACAGCATTTTAAAAGCCACAAACTGATCTGGATTTGTGTTGCATAATTTTTAGTCATTTTAATGTACATTAATGTTAAATTATATTCTTGATTTCCATAAATGATCTACGTAACATGCCAAACTTCTTCCACATCTTAAACAGCCCTAGGTTTTGATGAACAAAATTGATAGGTATGAGATGAACAAAAGAATGCTGATGACACATAATACAAGCCTTGATCAAAAGTTGTGAACTTGTCAGATCGTCTGCCAAAAATGGATTGTTTTCTGAAAGTTTGAAATATGGCTGAGATGGGTTCTGGCCATTATTCAAAGCCCTTAATTTATAACATTGATGCTGTTAGGCAACTGATATTTGTTGGTTTTGATTTCCTGTGGAATTGGGCATAAGTGTAGAATGCTTTATGTAATTTAATATGCAAAGTACCCCTCAGATCAGAGAATAGAATTTGTATCCCTGTCAGTATAGGTTGTCTAATCTGGCATAGATTGATATGCATTATATAAAACTGGAATTTTCCTAGACCTGTAGTATTTTGTTCACACAGTTAAAAATGTCTAGATGCACTTGTCTGTATTTAGTAGCATACAAACTGTAGCATTTTGCTTAAACATCATCCTCTAACTTTCTTCTGACTTCATAATACTCTTGCTCATTATTCACTCTGGTTTGTTGAGATGACTCTAGTTGGTTGTGTGTAAATCATAAACTTGTTGATTCTATTGCCTTTCTCTGCCAGTTAATAGTAAAACAGTACATACTGTACATGTGACAGTCATCTAATACAGATAATTGTTTAGCTAAGCATACTTCTGGTATAGCTTTTCAGCTTCTGTTTGTGCACTTTTGTTTCTTTTGTCAAGAGGTAATGGTAAAGTACAAGCTGGTAAAAACCCTCCTGCAGAAAAATTTTATATATCCCAACAAAGCTGATTTTGTGAGGAGAAAGCTTTCCAGAAATGAGGCAATCTTGCAAAACCATCCAGTGTTTGACAGGACTTGCTGAACCACAGCAAGGCTCCCATTTCCTAGCTGTGGGCTGAGTAAGCTCCTTTTGATCTATTGTGTTCTGCAGACAGCTAACCATGAGGCAGCTTGGATCTGAGGTCAAGGATCTTGCTCAATGTTTGATTACTGTGGAGATAAAATCCTAATGAAATCACTGGTACGGGACCAATTAGACATCATGAAAAGCCAACTGGCAAAGGGTCCTTCCTGTCCAAAGGAAGAGGAGAGGTCCCCAGGCCATGCCTCCACAAGCCCTTAAGAATGCCTGAGCAGCTGAAAGAAACCAATATTCTTTAGGATTTAACAATATGTTAATTTTACTCAGCTACATATAGGGCTTCAGAAACAATGAGCGTCCAGATATTGTTTTGAGGTTTTGTGAAAAATATTTCCTGCAAAATATTTGAAGTTTGGCTCTGCCTTTACTCAAAGGAACTTGTTCTCTCTGCAGGTTTGCAGAGAAATTTCTATTTCCTTCTGGGGCGCGGGGGGGGAGGGTGAGGTTGTGTGTGGGGGGGTGTTTTTTTGTAGCTTTGTCTGGTTTGGTTTGGGGTTTTTGTTGCTTCATTGTTTTTTTGTTTTATCAAACACTCTCCTAACAACATGGAAAACATGCTAAGGACACTTAAAAAAAAGTATGAATCGTAATAGTTTCCTGGCATTTAATTTCTATTACTGGAGAATCTGGCCCAGTATTCTAGCAAGTAAAACTTCTTCCTATTTAATTTTGGGGGCTTGGACTAACAGTACACAAGGATCTGACTAACTTCATGGTGTAGAAAAGAACAGGTTATGTCTATTTGTAAGTATAAGCTAATGTTTTGCATTTTAACAGGGAAGGAAATGAACAGTGGCAGTAAAAACACATCTGCCAGAGCAGAGCCTAGTGGCAAAAGTTACCTCTCATTAGTGTGATGACAGTATCCAGATGTCACACAGTTAGGGGCATTTGCCAGAATCTTTTTGAAGTAGGAGCACCTGTGACTGTCAAAAGTGATATTAGATAACAAAATGTATTGGATAATAAAATGTGTAACCGACATAGTCACTGATAAAGCTATCAAATGCTTTGCACTTTCCTTCACTTGCTTCTCTCTGTTTATTCCTATTTATATAGTATTTCCCCTGTACTGTGCTCTGGTGAAACCTCACCAGGAGTACTGGATCCAGCTCTGGAGTCCTCAGCGTAAGAAGGACATGAAGCACTCTAACAGGTTTCCCAGAAAGGTGGTGCATGCCCCATCCCTGGAACCATTCCATGTCAGATTGGACAGGGCTCTGAGCAACCTGATCTAGTTACAAGTGTCCCTGATCACTCACTGCTGGAGGGTTGTACTACATGACCTCTAATAATCCCTTCCAACTCTAACCATTATATGATTCTTGCCTGGCTGAATCCTTAAGGACTTCTTAATTTACTTTTTTTCCCCCCCAGCTCTTTTTTAATACTACTATAATACTATTATTATAATAGACATTATTGCATGGTACTTCTAGGCTGATATTCTGCTGGTCTGAAGTTTAAATGTCAGGAATTTTAGATTGGGTTAACGACTGGGTATTAAGGGTGCATCTTTCTGTACAGCTGCATGTTTCCTTGGTGTCTGCTGGGTGTTGCCCCATTAAAAGCAAGGAAATTATATGCAATGAATGCATTGCCATGAGCTATGTTTAAGCATAAACATTTGAAAAAGAAATATCGTTCTGTGGTCTTTGCTTTTCTCAGTTTCACCAAATCTGAAGAAATCTGAAAAAGAGTTTTAGGCTTTTGAAGAAACAAAAGCTACAGCATGCTTGAATTCTTTGTTAATTTGAACTTAGAATATTGTCTCACCTAAAGCAAAAACCACCCCAGAATCCAAACTCATTTTGCAATGGATTGGAAAGCTTGACCACTTGTTATCCTTCCAAATGGTGCCATTCCTGAACTGAATATGCTTTGAAGCTGCTGGCAGCTCTTGTTCACCAGAACAATAGAGACAGTAGCAAAACACACTATTACTGCCATGGAGTGAGAATGTTGTCTTCTGTAACTGTACAGCTTTCAAACACGTCTTTACGCATTTTCAATTCCAAAAGGATGTTAAAATACCCCCTGAGCCTCTGTGTTTAAATGGAGAAGGATGCAATTTTGCATTTCAGTGGAAAAATATGATTACTCTTTTAGTTTTTGAGTAAAAATGGAATTATGTAAGTCCTTGGTATATCAATATCCACTGTTTCTATTTGAATCAATAGTGACCTCTGGGGTTGCTGTTCTGCTTCTCAAGGGGATTCTGTCTCTGCTATTTTGGCTGGGCTCCAGCTTTGGATGACTATTTCAAGGTTATAGTTTGTTTATTTTTTTTATCCAGAGACAGGGGAGATCAATCCTAATCTATAGAGAGACTGAATCTCAAATGCCAGGGTTCCAAAGGCTTGACCCTTCAAAGTGCTGAGCAGTCTGTGCTTGTAGGCTACCATGTGGTATTCAGCACCTTACTGAGTCAGACTTAACATTACTATCCTCTACTTTGCCCTGAAAAAAATGAATGCTTTTAATTTCCTACCAGAGGATTTTCTTCCCATTTACATTGATGCCACTGAACTCTAGCTTTCCAAGTGAAGTGGATAACGACATTCACTAATTTCTCTTCATTCTCAAAGGAAATGTTTTAGACATACTGGCTGGTTTTCTCTTTTCTTTAGACTGCTTTCCACTAGTCTTTTCTGCTTTTGCAATCTCTGATCCTTTGTTTCCCCTTAGCTCAGAAATACGAGAAACCAGGCTACCTGGAATGGCTGCTTCTGTCAGCAGCATCCTTTTTTAGGAACTAACCTTTGGTCTTGAGACAAGCCTGAATAATGGAAGGCACTACTTGTTTTAGTGTTGTCAACAACAGCTAAGAGAAACATAAAAAGACAGTTTCAATTCTTTCTACTTCAAATGTCAGTGGAGGTATCCTTCCACCTCCCTGATGCTCTGTGGCCTTTAGTAGTAACAAAAGGAAGCTCAGTGCCAGTGACAGTAGGGAGGTGTCAGCAGACTGCAGAACCTGAGTGAAAATATCCAAACACAACACTTCTCCAGGATGACTGAAATCTTATTTTTGGAGAAGATAACTTCATAACCTTTTAATTTTCCTTTCTGTTTTTTCCTTGGTGACAGATTGACAAGCCTAGAGATTGAAGTTGTTTATTCATAGAACAGGTTCAGCGTGGGCAGCAGCACTGATTGCTTCCCATGTTGCCCTGCTAGTGTTTCTCAAACCTGACCTCAAGAGGCTGCTCCCGAGACTGAGAAGTTGAGCCAGCAGTCCAAAGTCCTTTTCCTCTCTGACGCTGCCAAGATGACTAATGCTCAATGCTAGTGCAAAAGTGGTTCTGCAGAGTAAACAGCTCTCTGCTAGAAATTGCACTGATCACTAACCAGCTGAGTTATTCATAGCTTTCTGTTCCTAACAACCACCTCATTTGCTACTCCAGCCAATTTTTTTCTTCTGTCTCCAATCTTTTGTGCTCTTAACCACTGCTCACACTTCAGATGGCATAATTAAAATTTTATAGCAAAACATGAGTCTTCTCTTAGGCAAAATTATTTTAAGTATTACTATCATGGTAAAAGAAATACACAAGAAAATGTGGAATCAGTTTACAAGATTTTTAAATGTATGTTTACTATAGGCAGCAGGTTATAACACAGGTTAAGAAAAAGACATGCCACAAATGAATCTTTAATGTTTATCTTTTTTCCTTTGAGAAACAATTCCCCTTTCCATAATCCTTTTTTTTTTTTTGATGTTGCTGTAAGTAAGGTCTCCCTTTGTTGTATGTGAAAGATTTTGTTTCCAGATAATAAAGATATTAATCATACAATTACTAGAATTGCTGCTTCTGAGCATTCATAAAAGAATTTAGAGGCCCTTGCAGCAAGTATGCAAGAGAATCATAGAATATTCTGAGCTGGAAGGGACCCACAAGGATCATCTAGTCCAGCTCTTAACCCTGCACAGGACACCCCAAGAATCGCACCATGTGCCTGAGAGCAATGTCCAAGAGCCTCATGAACTCCATCAGGCTTGCTGCTGTGACCATCTCCCTGGGGAGGCTGTTCCAGAGCCCAGCCACCCTCTGGGTGAAAAACCTTTTCCTGAAATATAACAAATCTCCCCTCACTCAACTTCATACCTCTACTCTTGTCACTATCCACAAGGATAAAGAGGTTGGTGCCTGCCCTTCTGCAACCCTCATGAGGATGTTGAAGATGGCAGTGAGGTCTTCCTTAAGTCTCCTTTTTCTCCAGGCAGAAGAAACCAAGTGACCTCAGCCACTTTTCATAAGGCTTCCCCTCCAGTCACCCCACCATCTTAGTAGCCCTCCTCTGGATGCTTTCTAACAGCTTAATACCTTTTCTATACTGTGAAGCCCAAAACTGCAGCCAGTAGTCAGGGTGTGGCTGCACCAGCACAGAGCAGAGCAGGACAATCACCTCCTTTGACTGGCTGGCCATGATGTTCTTAATACACCCCAGGACACAGTACAGTTGTCCCTCCTGGCAGCCAGAGCACACTGCTGACTCATATTCGGTTTGCCACTAACCAGGACCCTCAAGTCCCTTTCTGCAGCACAGCTCTCCAGCATCTCACTCCCCAGTCTATATGATATCTGGGGTTGCCTCCTCCCAAGTGCAGAATCCAGTACTTGCTCTTGTTAAACTTCATGCCATTGGTGATTACCCAGCAAGTTAATTCTCGGTGTGCACCAAGAGAATGATTCTGCTGTCCCTGCTCTTGCTTGTGTTGATTCTCATCTACTGACTCTGGTCTAAAGAATCCTGCTTTGGCAGTGGGGTTGGACTAAATGATCTTTTGAGGTCCCTTCAAACTCCTGACATTCTGTGACTGTGAATAGCAATAAAGGCTGTCCGGAACTAAAATAGGATAATATCTAATAATTTCCTGCATAGACAAAGGAAGTTTAGGGTGACTTTAGAGAGTATTACTCTCTCAATTCTAATGATATGATACATTACATTAATTTAAAATCTTCAATTTCAAAATATTCTTGTGGCTTCCGCTCTTAGCCCACACAAACCTGCCAAAACAAAGTACCTTTCTAGGCTAGAAAAAGCCATCAGTTAGTAGTGCACAACACGTATCAAAGGCATCACATTTCCAAAGGTATCATTAATACCAATACAGAAGAGAGTGCACTGCAGCTTTTAATACCTCATCTGAAAGAAAACCACACAGTAAATTGCACTTTGCCTAGCTGAGGAGGGATGCATGCACTCTTAAGATTTCTCAAGGATGAGCACAATTTATATCTGTTCAGATGGTGTTAGTTCATATTTGCTTATGGATCACTCCAGTTATTCCTTCAGGATATAAACCATTATACTGTCAGTCTTCAAAAATATGTATTGTTAACATTAGCTTTAGTTTGCATTAAACATTTGAATTATATATGAGACAACTCAGGGTAAGGGTGTGCAGCGAACTGTGGTGTGGAGACTAAAAGTCTGTCTGAAGGCACTTTAACAGAGAGCTTTGTGTGAAGTCCGTACACCTGTCCAAATGTGTCTGGGCTGAACTATAAAGCAAATGATAAATCCTGTTTTACTCTCAATGGCAGCAGTCACTGACTTCTCATAAGAAATCTTACAATGTACTGAGCATTTGTCAGCCTCTATGGTATAAGCAGTCTGTGAAAGTCATGTGCTCATTGACTATATATGTGCATGTGCACAGGTATATGAGGTATGGAAGAAGGAGAGCTTGGGGCATGCTGCTGAGAATTGTCAACTTACACCGAAGTGAAAAGCAATGGCAAAATTACTGTGGGAAAACATCTTTTGCTCAGTGGTACTAGCATTCCTGTCTGCTGCCAGTACCTCCTCGTTTGCTTTGTCAGCCTAGCCTATGTAAAAGGAAGCTATGGTAGTGGACCCTTTTAGACTGTACATGTTACTGTATATTACTGAAACATGCGAAATTTTAGTGGTGACACAGATGATGAACAGTTGCCAGGGAATTTCCAGCATTCACTTAGCTGTGCTGGTTTGTACATTTGCCTAGGAAGATTGCTGTACCTTATGCTTCAATGGTGATCTGTTTGGACCCATAGCATATATCTTACTCCTTATTTGTTCTACAGATTAAGACTTTTGTTTGTAAGCTTAGCTTCACTTTTCTGAACCTTGTCAGTTAGAAACAGCTGCCTCACTTGCAGAAACTTTAAGGCAAAGTGGAAGCTCACATGTTATTTCTGCTGCCTCTTGAGCTCTAGTTAAATGAAGTGGTAGGATATGACACGGCTGGGAAACTTGTTTGCTTGTTTTTTCTTGGTAACTATTCCAAATAATGTCATACCTTGTTTCCAGGGGATTGTTTATTAGGCAGGTACTGATGTGAAAGCTTGGTACTTGTTTGCTTTGTAGCATTATTTTACTTGTGCTCTGAAAAGAAAAGAATACTGTAACAATGTGACTGGCAGCTATACATAATGGAATTTGTTTATCCCTGTTTATATTTGCAGCATCATGCATGTTAATTAGAAGGCTGTATCTGCGGTGCACTCTTCGCTGCCAAATGCAAATAAATGCTACCTAGTTTTATATGAGTTGTCCAATGGTGTAAACAAGCAAACCAGACTTCGTTCAATCTTTTGGATAACTTGTAAGAATACTCTTTCACTAAGTTTTGAGTCATATGATTCTTTAATATTCTGCACAGTATTTGCACTGCATAATGGTAGTACTCCTGCCAGCAACCCTATGTGTCTGTCTACCAGCAAACAACATTTCTGTAATTACAGTACAGGTGATGATGGATAGATGAGTGGGAAAAGGTGAGGGGTAGTGGGAAGACAATCATAGCAATAAAACACACAATGTACAGACAAGAAGTTAAAAGAGTACTGCAAAAGTAAACAAGAATTTGTGGGGATTAAATCAGATTAAGTATTACTGTGGTAAACAGAAAGAATGGGTGAAGTGGAAAAAGCACAATAGGTAAAAAGGTAGGGCCTCATATTTGTGTGCTTGTAAATGAAGAGAATTTCCACAAAAGCATTATTAAATTGTAGCTTCTGATAAATCTGAAATGCTGATGAATTGAATTTGATTTGTTAGTGTTTCCAAAAGTGCCTGTAATGCACAGTTTTCCACTGGAAAGTTGAGACATGCAGGCTACCTTGGTGTGTGGTTTATATGTACAGCCAAGGCAGAAGGAACAACTGGAGTATACTAAAAAGACATGAATACTACTTTGAAGTGCCATAATTACAGGGAGACATTAAAATTTTTGGAGGTGTGCTGGAGAAAGCTTGTACCCTCCAGTCCTTTAAAAGAAACTCACCCTTTCCCTTGTTTGCAAGGTGCTGACTTCCCTGAAGATTTCCTGATAGCCTCCAGCTGTTGCTTTTACACTTGTGTTCTGTCGGTGATAGCAAGGGAGGACCCAGCAATGCAGGCTAGAAGCTGATCTTTGAACACGCTGTCATCTATACCCTTTTCAGTAGGGTGAGATGTTAAGTATAATACTACTGAGATGGTGATAAGCTTTATTTGTGCTAGCTTAACTTAGTTCATTAGCGCAGAGTGAAGCTATTCCTAGAAAAAGAAAAGGGTAACTGAAGAAAAATGCTTAGCAGAGATGCAGCCCCTCACCAGCTAATCCAATGAGGGAGTTGAGGTTTGTGGAAGTACAGATTGTTCTGTCCTGGAAGCTGAGCTTGAGTTGAAGAGGTAACATATAGCTCCCTTCTTGCTTTTTCTGGGCTATCTAAAAAAGGAGTTCTGCTGTGGTTTTGTTCATATCTTACAGGCATTTATCAAAGTAATAGATAAAAAAGACATATGTTAAATAAAAACATTTATTAGAGGACATAATTTTAAATATTTAATGATATAATTAAGTCTTATTAATGTAATGGTCTTTATTCTTCCGTTTAAAAATTCACAAGGTTAATTTCCCTTTCATCTTTATTATGCAATGTTTGCCACAATTATTTGTTATATATTCTTATAAATGTTTGATGAATATTAAGAGATTTTAATTTAAATAAAAATATGGGTCATCTTTTGCCACAGTTACTCCAGTGTTAAACTGGAATTAGTGAAATTAGTAGAGTAGTGAATCAGGCTGTACTATTCCATCAGTTATGCCACAATTAGCTTATTTGACTTGAGTAATTCATGGAGAACGGTGCCTTGCACTACTGTCTTTGTACTTCAGCCGGCTTGCAAAGAAACTGAAGATCAACAACCAAAAGAATTATTAGCTACATCATTTTCATGTTATTTCCTGTGAGAGATGTTATTTCCAGCATCTCAATCTCTTATACTTATTCACTGATTTTACTACTATTGACAATAAATACCACCTACCGGAGTTCTTAAATGAATGTAGAATGCATATTTCAGGAAGTATTTACTTGATTCGTTAAATTACTGGCTTTAAAACTAGTTCTTTTCAGTAAAATGATTCCTCCTCTACGTACTTGCTTTTTTAGCTCCTTACTGATAAAGTACTTCAGCATGAAGTCCTGCAGATTTAAATGTTTTATATGTTCCTTTATTAGCAATATTTGTTACATATGCATCAGAAACGGGCAAACGGGTGTTTTATTTTACCACAGCATTCATTACCTGTCTCTCTCATTTTTATTTTTTTAAATCAGTCTGGCAAACTACAATGTCAGCAGTTGCTGAAAAAATCACTTTATGGACAATATGTTGACTTACCTTCTTAACTAAATAAAGAAACAAACCAGAAATCTCTGGAGAAAAGTACTTTAAAACAAGCATATACTTCTAATCTGTCACTGCATTCAGAATGGAAAAACAAATACAATTTGGACTAGCAGCCAAATTTCAGCTTGTGTTGCTATTAGATTTGGGATATGGCATATGCAAAAGTACTTTTCTGGGGGTTACTTTAAATGGTATAGGCTAAAACCTGAGGCTTGTGATACTTTTCCTTTTGCCTCTATTAGTAACCACAGCTACTTTTAGTTTGTGTACCTGCTATCGTCATGTTCATGTCGACCTAAGATATGCTATTTCTACGCTACTTAAGGAAAGCATCTTCATGAAGAGCTGGTCTAAACTCTAAAGAGATTTCTTGTGCAGAACAGAGGTTATAAAACACTGTCAATTTTTAAGTTACCCATTTTATGACAAGGAGATATCCTTGCCACTGAATGGTTTTCCTTTCAGTATGGCAGATATATTTTACTACTGCTTCAACAGCAGTTCCCCCATACCACTGCACTGTAATGGTGAGGTTTGCATGCAGTCTGGGTAAGTTTACTCAAATCTGGTAGAAATAAATGCAGCCTCTTTTCTCAAATCACCAGGAAGACCTGTCTAGCCCCTGCTAACATGGGTACATTAGGTCTATACTTGCTCTAGAGTGTGAGAATGCGTCTCTTCTGGTACGGTTTCTGGAACAAATCTAGTTGTTACATTACTGCCAGCATGTTACCTGCATGCAGTATGGCTGTTAAATAGATGCAAATATGCCCTTAAGTGTTAGAAAACAGTGTATTGGCATACTATGATGTTTGGCTTTCTATCAACGGTCTCATACGTATGCCAAAACTGTGCTGGAAAACTATGTTCTCTATGGATTTCATGAAGAATACTTAAGTTACAAAAAAAAAAAAAAAAATCCAAAAGGGCCAACATGCTAAGCAGGGAAGAGTCTAAGTTAGCAAACAAGAAACAGTCCTGTTGGCTTCTGTCAGCACGTCACTTGAAAACCACAGCCCTAGATCAGCTAGAGTAATGATGTGATGATGGCTCTTTCCACTTATAGGAAGTGATACTGGTTTTACAACTAATAAGATTCAATTCTCTCAGCTTGTATCATATCCCTAGTATAAGCAAGCATTTCTTCTCTCCTGGGATCCACCCATCCCTCTTACCTCAGCTCTCAGAAGTCCATTAAAAATGTGTTTTAGGTAGAGTATGCTTAAGCTTGCTATTATCATGGAATTTTATGATAAATCCTGCTTGAAAGTGAATACTTGGCTTTAAAGTCAGGCCACAATGAAATGAGGAATGGGAAAAAGTCTTCAATGGTTCCCCCTAAAATTAACCATTTGTGCAGTGGAGAAAGTCAGGTGGGTAACTCAAGCATTAAATTTGCTTTTTAAATACAGGAGAGCCCCTTACACATACAATTAATTAAGTTAAACAGCTACCTCTTGCAGATAAATTTACTGATGCTTTTCATGCTCTCTTCTTGGAGCAGCACTTGGTAATTTTACCTTTCTAGGTTCTTACCTCCCAACATCCTCTCTCTTCCCATCCTCCCTTTCTTCTTTATTTGTTGTCAGGCAGCTGTCCTCTGCCCTGCTGATGTGGCAGTTAAACAGCTATAACTGCTTGGCTGCATGCATTGCCTCCTGAAGCCAAAGAGCAGCACTGTGCAGAACCTCCTATCACTGACCAGCATGACACAACTTGTCCAGCCAGGTAATGTCAGAGTTTTTGACAAGCACATCAGCGTAATGGAAGCAACAGGAGAGAACCCACAGAACTTGTGACATGCCTGCCCCAGTAATTTTATTTATATTCATGTAAAATTACTTATTTTCTAAGCCGGTGACAAAAATTACTTCCATTTTGGCCTTGTTCAGTCATGTGCTGATAAAGAATGAGATATAGATGTCTATGTAAAAGTAGATCAATTTTTCACAAATTAGTGTGCATTTTTAGAGGGTATTTGTGTTTGCCTAGAATAGCTAATATAACTTTCAAAGCTAGGACTATCAGTGATGTCCAGCACTTAAAAAAATATATTTAAAAAACAAACAAGCAACCTCTAGAAACATAATTGGGGGGGGTTGTTTTTAAATCTTGCTCTAGGGTCATGTTTGGTGATGAATATGTTAATTTCCTTTCACAGATAGAGAAGACTGTTGTTTTGATTCTGATAACACTCTTTGTATCTCAACATTTGCACAATGTCCGGAAGAATTACTGGGCTTTATTTAAGTAGCACCTCTGAGAATTAAAAACTTGACAGCAAAGGGGGTGATTTAATTTTAAATAGAGGAGATAATTCATTTATATCCACATGATTAATGTAGTGAACACTGAATTTCTCTTTCCTCTGAGAAGAAAAGCTGTGATACACATTACTGAGACTTAGAACAGAGTGGCTGTTAGGAAAAAGGAAAAACCCCAAATTTTTAACCTACTTAATTACTGCACACTAGAGGGCACTTGAGGTAGAGCAAACAATATTTGTACAGCTCCAAGAAACCAATCCGGTTATCTATATTCACAAGACATATTAAAAACTAAAAGCAAAAGATTTAACTTTCCAAATTGTATCTAGAACCATTAATGTGAAAAAATAAAAGGTTGATTGCCTTGCTGGATATAATTTTCTTTTTTCTTAGTATTTGAGGTACAAAAGACATAACTTGTTTTTCTAATAGTCAACTTGACAGCAACTAATCAAAATTGCAAACAGTACCCAAGGAATAATAAAACCCGATAACGTGTTATTTTTATGTACTCCATAATATCATTGGTGCATATGGTACACAAACTGGTAGTTGGGGTTTTTAGATTTTAAAACCCCTAGAGAGTGAAGAGGGCTCAGAACTTTTATTTTACAAAATAGAGAATTTTGGGATGGGGAAAAAGATTTGCCAAGGGCCCAAAATGCTCAGTGCTGCTGTTGGGTTAAATCTTCATTTCTGTTTCGACAGTCCTTGGGCTGGAAAAGGAATTTGCATGGTTATTGGAATGTGTTTGTCCTATGAAAGCAAAGCTAACTTAATAAAAATCAGTGCGTGTATTCTCATATATAGAGCAACAAGGGAATGGGCTTTGATTAGAGGTCTTTCACAGAAGATCACACGGGAAAACAAGTGGTTTTAGGTGATTGAGGATATTTTCTGTGACTTATGGATGCTGCTGCTTTATGGGCTGCTCTTTCTTCAGTGGAGTTTTCAAGCTTTCACTGCCAGTGGCTGGTATTGAATTGATATGTCATTCCTTTGCAAATTCTACACTTAAGTTTCTTAGTGTCTCTGACTTCCCCTGTTAAAATGAAACCATGACTTTCTGTCAGTTTAAAACAAAACAAAAAAACCCCAACAAACCACAAAACCTACCCCAAAACAAACCCCTTTATCTCATGGGCCATTTGTGTAACTGCCTTTGTTTTAATCTCTAGTATCAGTTGTAAGCATTATATAATGGAAGTTTTTCAAGTTACAAATGTCTTCAGTGGCTTCCCAAACACAGAGGATCATTATTTTTCATGATAACCAACTTGTGATAACCGCATACAAGCAGGTTTTAAAGGTTGCAAGGCAGTGATAAGAACCTGTGTTCTAAAGGTAATTATGTCTCCGTACTGGCACACTGAACTGATAAAAGCACGTATTTTATTCAGAAATGTTCTGGACTTAAGATTAGTCCTGTTTCCTCTTAGTTTATGGAATATGAATTCTAGCCTTTCAAAGCAAATTAAATTTAAGGACATAACTTGAGCAAAAGGCACAAACTAGGTGGAGTATTTAGATACTGCCTGAGAAAACAGCATCTAATTTATTTACAGCTTTACTAGAATAATTGTAAGTTACACCAGTATTCTTTAAACTTGCTTTAGTACCTTCCAGATCAGTTGTTATATATAATATATTATTAATATTACTTTGAAGTTGCGTGCTAGGGGTAATCCCTGTAAGCAAAACTAAACCGCAATAAAGTCATTTATCTTGATCAAGTAATTCACACTGGAATCATTAACCTCAGATAACTTTGGATCAGGTCCCATATTGTGTATTAAAAACTGAAATCAGCTACTGATACTTTAAGGGAAGTATCTCATTACTAGGTGATCTGATGGAATGAAATCTGAATATGAGGAATTAACACAGTGATTTCTTTCCCAGACATGCTTCCCTTCAGCCTCCTCCCCACCCCTTTCACGTTCCTGGGTTTTGCACTGTTATTTAAATGAGATGACGTTGAACATTTACATCAGCAGCAGCCCTTTTAAGGCTGTGCTGTGATTGAGTCGCCCCTGAAAAGCTCATTTCGAGTCACTTCTATTGAATATTTTTAAGCAGTAAGGTCTAAATTATCCATCTTCTGAAAACAGTTTATTGCACTGCTTTGCAGTGCTGTGGAACAAAAAATTATATGACAATCAACAAGAGTTTTCACAAAAATACAAACGAGTGAAAAGATGCTTGAAGTCCATTATGCCACACACTTTCAGATGATAGATATTTCCTGTCTGTATATGAATGAGATGTCGCATTGGGGCTTTTATCCTTCTTACTCATAAAAGCAAAGCAATATGGAAAAAATCTTCAGGTTCTCTTCCAAGCAGACACTAATCTTTTTTCCCCCTTATCAGTCACAATCCATCACAAAAACCAAAAAGCCACAAAGAACCACAAAACAAAGAAAGCCAAAAATCCCCACAAAGACACAAAAAAGGTAGAAAAACCCCCAAAACCCAAACCAAAAAACATCCCAGATCAACCAAGCAAACCCCAAAAGAACAAAAAACCAAAGCCAACCAAACACCAAACCTCAACCAAAACAAACAACACTCACACCACTTCTGTGTATTTTTTTTTCTGGTACAAAGATTTAATATTAAAAATTGAATTCCAGTTTGATCCATGATGCATTCAGTCATATCCTGCAGACAATTCTTTTCTTCACTACAGTTACTAAACTAAAAATCCTGATTTCATTTCAATTGGAGTCAGAGCTTTTTGCTTACAAAATGAAGTGACTATTTAGGAGATAAAGAAATTATCTTCCTCAAAACATGTATTTTAAGATATTTAACTGGAAAAAGGAAACAATTTTTAGCCAGCATACTCATCAGTGCTATGTGATTGTGTGTGTCTGTATGTATGTGTATCACTATGATAAATATAATGAAATAGTTTATTTTGGATAGGATGCAGAAAGTTGTATGTTTGCTATCCCAAGATTATTTTTAAACTAAATATTAATCCATACACTTCTTTCTGTTAAGACTTACTCTATTACCTGAAAGGCTTTCCAGCAGGGGAATCCATGGGTGACATAATCAATTTTAACAAGACACTTGGCACCTTAGCCTTCAACAACTTGAGGATGAAAGAGCATAGCATTTGCTCCCGTCATTTAAAACTGCCAGGCAGGTCACATAGAACAAATGGCAAAAGTCAAAGGTGGAAAATCAAAACAAAACCTAAACTTTTAAGCTGTAGTTGGAGGTACAACTTTTACCATTAGCCTTCTTCCCACATAAAACTGTATTGCCTGTTTAAAGCACAGACACAAGGGATCTAACCCATTCTAATTAGTGAGAATTTTTATTCTTAGTAGTTCCTATCAGTAAAAACAAGGCGTGCAATTACTTTTACTGAAACATTAAAAAAAAAAAAAAAGATTTTGCTAACTGTCATTAATTACCAGGAGCAAAGACAGGCTAAACTTCCTGATGTTTCCTTGTGACAGCATCTATATCATCACTGTGTTGTTCAGCTGGTGGAAGGATGTGGGAGAAAAATGCCCTTTGCCTCAGTGGAACCCCAGCTAAAGGGAAACAGTGGTTTTGATGTTAATCTATTGCACTGCCAAGTGTCTTGTATTTCCCTCTAGACTGTCAGACTGCTTCAAGTAAGTATGATGTATTTTATATCCATCCTTCTCCAAGGAATCATCCCAGGCTCACAGTTTGGAAAGTTATCAGTTGGGCTGAGGGAAGCAAAGAAACAGATAGATGTTTCTTTATTGGCCTTGAAAACTGTCAAATTCTGGGTACATTTTGCCACATTGATGTCTTTGAGACTTCCTTAGAATGAGTATTTGTGCAAGAAGAAATGCACCTGTTATCTGCAGTAACTTGCCTTTAGTTAAAATGAAGTGAAGCGCCTAAGAGCTCCAAATGTAGACCTCTCTCATTCACCATCTTACATGTGTGCATGCACACATAATATCAGCATGAAAAATAAGATTAACAATCATAAAATTAAATCATATGGTATTCTTACTATGTAGAGGAATACTAGGGCCCCCTTCTGTAATCCTAGATCAATCTTCAAAAATGTAGTCACTTCTTGCTTAAAGTTAAAAGATTTACAGATTATATGAATGAGTTTAAGATGCCCAGCCATTTACAAATAATGTTGAGCAGCAAAGCAGCCTTAACAGTACAGAACCACGCTGAACGCTCAACTTAACATAATACTGGGTAAAGAAAACTGGAAGACAAGGATGGAACTGAGTGCACTTAGGCTTCCACAACAGTACTAGTAGAGTTGGATCAGTCCTCCATTTTAAGGGTTGTTGTCTGTACTTGACCATGTCTGTACTTTGTGCTCCTCGTACAATGCTGATCCCTTCTGTACCAGTAAACGTTCAACTTGGTACAAAATATAGGTGGTGGTAACATTTAGCACTGCTGATGTATGTGATTATTAATTATAATACATTTAATCAGCTAGTACATAATATACACGGCATAAAAAGGAAACTCATAAACTCAACTGATGCAGAAGGTGGTGGCAGAGGGGTGACTCAGACCTCTCCCGTCACTGGCTGTGGCACTCCCCAGCCCTCTGCATGGACACTGCTGTCCATCCTGCGTAGACTTGTCCTGAGCCCTCGGCGAGATGACCAACCCTCGGCTATACAGTCCAAGGCAGTTAAGGTTACTCAACGCTCAGGGTCCCTTACCCTCTTTCCAGCACTTCTCAGGCTGGGGCTGTGCAAGACACCAGCACTGACAGCCACAAAGAGGACACTGAGCGATGGTCAAGAACTTACTGTGCGGCAGTTGCCCTTCAGCCATCTCTTGCTGTGTGGAGGTCTTGGCTCTGTTCTGCGTTTAGGCAGGTTCAGGCTCCTGCTTATAATTTGATTGTCACTCTTGGCTTTAAAACAGTACAAGGGAAAAATGAATGCCTGCCGTTCTCTGGGGTTTGTTGGGAAAAGGTTCTTTAACGGGTGCCCTCCCTGTCCTCGCAGCGTCCGACTATCTGTTCCGCAGTGGCTCTCACGGGGATGAACAACTGCCTCTTGCCCTTCCTGCCTCTTCCTTACCCCTCCGCAGCCCTCTCCGGGTTACTGCCCGTTTCCAGGCGACCCCGGCCTCTCCTCCGTGGCCGGTATCAGAGGACGAGAGGCTCCTTTCTGCTCGCCGGCTCCCGCGCCCTCTGCCCCCGTGGCGCTATACCGCCGCACTCCTCCCTCCCGACTCCGTCTCCCGATGCTCTCTCGGCACGTCCCAGCCCTGCAGGTGCTGCTCCGCAACCCCCGCGGGCACCTCCCCAGTGGCCCTTCGATTCAGAACCCGGCCTCCCCCCGCTTTACTGCCCCCCCCCCTTGCCCTCCCCCCTTGGCGCTGAGCGGGGCCTGCCCACGCGCCCTGCCCACGCGCCCTTCCCACGCGCCCTTCCTGCCCAGCCTGAGGGAAGTGGGCCGGCGCGGAGTTAGCGGTGCAGACGCCTGTCGCGGCTCCGGGGAACGAGCGGCTCCTCGGTTTGTGGAAAAGTTGTGTGCTTACCGGGTGGAAGGCGGGGTAGAGGGGTGAGGAGGAGAGGGAGGAGGAAAAACCGCCACCCAAAACTGCTTACATGAATTTCCAAGCGCTAGACCTGCCTCCGAGATCAGCCCAATAAGAGCTGTCAGGGGAGGCTCCCAGCTCACTTTTCCACATCACTTCACAGTTACATTTGGCAGGCAGGCACGTTGGAGCGCTCAGACCCGGAATTAGTGGATTTATTTGGAATATCCCTGCTTTCCTGGAGACGTGCTGCTGCCGCTGGCTTGTGCAAAGGGAGAAATTAATAACTGCACTTTAGCATGCAGGCACAGAAACACGAGAAGCTAAGTAACCAGCATCTCCGCCAGCATCAGCAGCCTCAAAAAGCATGAAAAGAAAATCAGGAAAATCCTGCCTGTTCATAGGGACTGGCTAATGTTTTTTACTTCACCCTCTCTATCCGTGCGGGAAGTGGTTGTCAGCAAGAGGTTTCCTTGGTCCTTGAAAGAGTGAGTATTCATTTTCTTAATATTATGTACGTCTCGCTGGCAGAGCGCTGTCTCCGTAGATTTCTTTTTGACTTAGTGCCTGTGTTCCTGGCAAGGTGCACTGTGCGAGTGCCTTCCTCGTTAATAGGTACGGAATTGGGCTGAACTGTAGTGGCTCATTAAGTCAGATGTTTTGAAATTCCTGATAATAAAAATGCTTTGGGATGCTAGTTAGGCTTTTTTTTTAATTCCTTTGGGAGGAGGAGTAGTGGTGGTGGTGTGGCTATTTCTCTTGCTGTTATGGTTGGGGGTTTGGGTTTTTGTTGTTTGGGGGTTTTTTTTGGAGCGTGTTTCCCCCTCTACCCTCCCCCACTCCTGTAAAGGATCAGGAGGACTTTGGATCATAGAGGGTTGCTTCCAAGGCTGGAGAACACGTTTCTTCTGTTTCTCCTTCTTGATTTCTTATTTAGTACAATAAATCTGTGGGCTGTTTCGCTGTGTTGAATGGATGCAGGGCTGCGTTCATGCATTGAAATAGATTGCCATTTTCGTGCTGAGAATAAAAATCACCCACCAGCCAGATATGTAAATGAGGGAGGAGGAGGCTGGAAGAGCCGTGAAGGAGGGGGAAAATCCTTCTGATTTATCACCATCTTCTGTCCCCCCAAAGGTTTGCGTTCTCTAGGTAAATAAATAAATAGGAATGGTATGATAGCTTCCTTTCCTACTTTCAGAGTGAATAAGATCCCAGAAATACTGCTTTTCCTCTTAAAGGCTAAGATGGGAATGTATAGCCTAACTAGCCAGGAGCCATCCTTGTCCCACAAGTTGTTTTCCTTCCCTTTTTTTCGGTTGACTAAACAGATAGTGCACCCAGCTGAAACTTTGGAGAGGGAGAAAGCCGTTAGCTCCAGTCACTCACTAGTTACATCACTGTCAAGGCTCCCAAAGAAGAAATTCAGGAGTCTGTCGACCCTTGAAGCAGGCTGTTTCACTAAACGCTTTCTCTTCTCTTTGAGGAAGGCAGAAGAGTAGCAAATCCTTGCATTCTGCTTGACTATGCTATGTGCTGGATAGTGGCATCCCAATAGGGAGCCCCAAGCTGTCAGACAGCATACCTGCTAGATGGTATCAGACCTGTGCATGGTGCTTGGTTGGGGAGTCTGGGAGGCACTGCAAAGCTTCAGCACAGGAAACCTATGGGAGTTTCTGTGTAGATATTAGGATATTATAGAAGAGGTTAATTCAAATCCTTCTTTAGACACTGCCTTACCACCATGAAGGTGACACCACTTAACATAGGCAGGAATTCCTCTGTGATTCATTGCGGTTCAGTTATGTCTTGAATCTGTCGCAATTCAAGCAGTGTGCATTTAGTACCAGACTAAATAGAGTGGAATGAATCCAACCTGGCATATAACGGCATTACACAAACCTGCTCGTGTTGCCAACAGGTATCAAACTCTATACCCTTACTTCTCCTTCCCTCTTCTTCTCTCTTAGACAGGCACAAACACACACACACTGTTTCATGCAAACGAGTCTTTCTTTCCTCTGAAAGTACTTAACAACTTTCATAAAGGCTGATACTTCTAAACAACCAACTTGATCACATAAATGGCTTGCTATTTGTGTCTCTGGGTATCACAGCCAGATGTTTTTTGGAGGGGTGCTGATTGTTAGAAATCAAGTAACATTAACTGTTTATTGTTTCAAATTTACCACATTAGTGCTTAATAGAAGAGAAGCTAACAGCTGCTCACTTCAGTGTCAATTAAAGAATAGAGCTGATATCTACCAAAGCTATAGATAAAGAATCCTCTTAACTTCACTCGTCCTCTTTTGGAAATTCTTCAAGAGTTTCTCTGAAATAAGGATAAAGAGAAACATTGCAGTACTTTTGTATGATCCTCATCTATGTTCAATACCAGCGTGTTAGGAACAAGAAGAGATTTCACAGAAGGCTTTTTGGTAAAAAAAAGTGAATAATAAATACATTCAGAAGAATGAGAAATTGCTAGTGTACATTTTACTTGTCTTAAATGATAAAAAACCTAGAAGTTGTTAGTATTTTGCATACCTGCGAAATTATCAGTATTCACAGTCATAAAATAATTGATAACATCAAAACCCAAAAACACTCTCTAGTGTCACCTCCCAGCCTAATTGTGTGAATATTTGCAACAGAAAAACCCTAGGAAGGGAAGTGATTATTACATGATATTCTAGTCTAAGATTTTAATCCATTCAGCCTTTCTGTTCCACCTTATTGCAAACAGAATGAGCACAGCTTTCTGCTAGCTTCCTCTTAGGCTTGCTATTTATTCTCTCTTCCTTCTTTTTTTTTTTAAACTTGTATCCTGCCTCTAAAGAACTTTGATTTCCATGCCTAGTTGTAAGCTGAGGGCCTTCAGTGTCCTTGGAGATTGAAGTATTTAATGAAAGTTGGTTCTTAACTTATACAAGTGAGCAGTTTGTTAACTGAGCAGGCTGCTAGGCAAGAAACTAACTTTAGACATTTTCTTCAATATTAAAAAATCAATAAGAATTACGTGTGCCTGCTTAAGAAATGCAGCTGAGTTTAATAAGAAGTATCTCTGTATAGGACATCTACTCCTTTGACACCTTTAATTTGATTTTTAAAAAAAGTTTTCATCTCTCTGAGATGAGGTAGAATGTTCTTAGACAAAGTCACTCAGCTTTTTCAATATGCTTTAGTTGTTCCCATCAGCCTGTGCTACAGAGGTCCAAACCAGACTTGTAAAGGAAGAACTATTCTCACAATCAGATTTGAATTCACTTTCTTTGTTATTTGTAATCTTCAGAATTTTTCCAATAATATTGCACCTTTATGAAATAAACGAATTGATCCCTGGACACTTCATTTGTATCACCGTTAACATATTCTGCATCTCCAGAAAAAAATATATTTGTTCTCCTTTCTTCAGGATACAGAACTGTTATAAATAAGAACACACAATCAACCATAGATATGGATTTAGATCTGTTACCCTTTGAAGTACTTCCTGAATTTTATTTCTATTTCTTCTTGCACAGTTGCAGATTTCATCTTTTAAAATCTTCATTTCAAAAGACCTGAGAGCCCTACAGACTTTAGCTGGAACTTTTTCAGCTACTTATTGAAATTAGGGGCCTGGAACACACCCACTTCACTCCTGATGCATGAACATAATTTCATTTTCAGAACTTGAGACACTTCAAAGGGAAAAATACTGTCCTCTTAAGTTCATGAACAAGAATTAAATGTGAAGGCTCAATTTAAGCTTTTGGAGATGCATATATCTAAGTGATGATTATGCGTACTCTGTAACAGAAAACAACTGCTCATGCTGTTTATTATAAACAAGTATTCTTGTAGCTTGTCCAATAACCAAAACATACTGTATATCTTGGCAGTATTCCTTTTTCTATTCTGTTTTCCATCTCCATGAGAGCCTGACCTTTTGGACATGCTGTCAGTACTGACAATTGTATACTTGCAGTATATGCTGTAGATGTATCATAAGAATCTTTTAACTATGAGTTTAAAATAATACAAACTAAATTCTTTCAGTGGGAGGCAAATGCTAAGGCATTTTGAGCTTGGAACGTTTTAAGCATCATCGCATAAGATTGCATCAATAGAATTAATTTAGATGATGGAAACTCAACATTATTCTTAGTGTTGTTGCCATAGAAAAGGTGGCTCTGTTCGTAGCTTTCTGAACATAGCTGTTTGAGAAGCAGGTAGGCATAGAACAAAATAAAGTCCAGTTTGAGATTTCAAATGTGTGTTTATTTCCCGCCCCCTGAGGTAGACCCCGTTGTTCTGGAATCTGTTCAGCACATTTCTTATTTTGTCAACAAAGTAAATAACATCAACAAAGTGACATTTCAACTATATTAATAAAATGTACTTCCCAAAAATATTTAGTACTGATGCTATCTGAAGCTGCAAGTGTAGGCTGAAAACAAAAGATTATTTCTGTATCAGTTCAGTTACCAACATATAAAGTATCTGACTCCAGGCAAGAGGCTGATTTCTACCTGCCATAGATAGTCATGTGTGTAGCCTTTATTCATGGGAAGCAATGATAATACTCATAGATTTTCCAAGGTGTTGAGCGTAGTTTGTCTTGTGAAAATCATTTGAATTTGAGAATGATCAGCACCTTGGCTTGGGTTCAAAATTAGTTATGTCAACCAGTCCTAGTTATGGATAAGTGAAACCTTCCATGAGAAGTGGCTGTTGTGCCCTGAGGTGCCTAAGTCAGACAAGCTCAGAAAGGTGTTTCTCAGTGTGTCTTGCTTAGGTCTTTGCAACTTCTTGTGGGAGTTCAAATCATTATGAAAGCAGTCAGTCTTCACAGTCATTACTTCATAGTTTCGGCTGCCTGATTTGGTATACATTCAGTGAAAGTAACTTACTCCTGGGAACCAATACTCATCCCAATTTGAGGAACTCCGATAACCATTTAAATCCATTTCCTTTGCAGTCACTGATTCTCATAGTCTTGTACATGTGCATATTTTATATTTTTATGAGGTTTGAGTATATATATATCATTATGTAAAAGCTTTTAAATACTAATGCAAATGAACTGTATGCATTCAGAGGTAGTGCAGTTCGTTAGCTGAGTTTTGCAATTTGCAACAACATAGGTGTGAACCTCTTTTATTGATTAAATGTAACAGCTATGATTGCATTCTAAGTAACACATCATCAGAATTTAGGTATTAATGTTGGTGAAGTTTACACTGAGTTTTATGTATTTAGTCTGTGGGCTTTAGTTTTTGTGACTTTCCAAAAGTTAGATTAAAATAAACAAATAAATGAGAAAAAAAACCCCAAAACCAAACAGAAAATTCAATGTGGCAACTGCAAAAGAAAAAAGTTTCATGTTGGAGGATCCTAATTATTTCCAAACAACTCGTTTAAGTTGAAGGTAAAACTGCCATCAAATTCAACAATGCAAAATTAACCACCTTGACTTCTAGTTTCATGTTTCAGTAAAAAAGTTTTGAGTTTACTGCAGCAGTACTCTATGTAGTTAGAAAAATCCAGTTCTATTCACATAAACTTTTAAAGGTTTTTTCTTTTTTTTATTTTATGTACATACATATTTATGTATATGACTGTGAAGTTTATACAGCTTTCACTAAATCATGATGACCAGTCATAATTCTATATTCTTAGTTTAACCAGAATACATCAGGAAAACTTTTGAATTTTTCCTTACTTATTACAGAGTTTCTAATTATGTAGAGAATACTTAATATTTTTTAAAGAAATCCAATGAAAATGAAAGCTCTGCTGTATATCAGAAAAAGAATGAAAAAGCAGCCCAGAAAGCAAGACATTTATGTCCTCCATTAATATTTAAACATTTTTCAGCAAGTACAGGATAAGCACATCTCAGCTGCTGAAACTCTCATGATAAACAATGCCCTAGGCAGAGCATGTTTAACACCTAATTCTCAGTCACTGGTCAATCTGTTTGCCTTTTTATGAGCTCTCTTCATGTTGTGTACCACTTGCCTTTTTTCCCTTCTCTCCTTTAAAAGTAATATAGGTCTTCAAATTAGGTAATATACCCTTGTAAAAATGACCATCGGTTTGAGAGATGATGGTGCCGTGAGCTGAAGCTATTGAATCTATGTGTAATGTAGCTCTGTTTTAGTCAAAGGAAAATCACTTTAATCAGTGGACGGCAGAGAATAAAAATTGCTTCATTTCTTCATCTTACTATAGAATGAGAACAATGAAGAGACAACTATTTTTGTCATGATTAAGTTTCTGGACCACCTTGTTTGTTCAAACGAATTTTGATTTTCTTCCTTCTCTGTTCTGAACCTCCATCATGACCTTCTCAGCACAACGTTGTGAGGTGATGTTTTGACACACATCAATGAGTATCTTGACTTCTATAAGCCCGAAAACAAATCTTTTTTTACCTTCTAAGTAGAACATGTCTACATTTCCTCAGTGCATGTGTATGCATTCTATCAGCTGTGTGTCTACTACAAAGGCTGACAAACATTGTGCTTAAACCAGTCCCTTAGCATTTGACAGAAACTTAAGAACTCATTTAATGACCTAAAGATCTGTTCAGATGTATTCAACTATAAAATGTAGCAATGCATGAGTAAGCTTAAAAAATAGTGATACATCTTTGCACACTGAATTACTCATGTGTGTGCATGTGTATGTGTGTGTGTAGGACAGACTATGTAAGACCAAAAGAAAGAGAAATAGCATCTGCTACTGTTCTTGCCAAAATAAGTAACTCTTTAGACAAAATCCTTTTATTCTTCAAGCAGGCATAAGCAAATTGCCACACGTAATATATCAATATAAACTTTGACAATTGATTTTCACTTGCATTGGCAGGATCCTGTCCTTCACACCTCTGGTATCACAAAATATACTTCAAGTGTATGTCACCTTGCTGCTACAGCAGAGTTAGCATAACATTTCCCATCTCATTTTCCTTCGTTTGAATTTTCACGTGCTTGGTTGAAGGAAAGGATATGTGGATAATGCTTTTCTACATAACAGATAACTCTAGGTGACATAACAGCACCTAAAAATCACTGCTGGTGAAATTTAGAGCATCTACAAAGTATATGATTTGGGACAATGCCTAGAACACACATCACCCAGAATCTCGCTGCTGACTCTCTGTTGTTTTCAGTCCCTTTCCACTGGGCGGTGGAGTGTGCAGTGCCTCACTCAGGATCACTGGGAGATCCCCTCCTAATGGAGCCTGTGCTTAGAACAGAACATCTGACTGCTGCCCGACTGCAGCTGAGTTGGCAAGAGAGGTTTCTATCCCTAATATCTGCCAACATCCATGAATGGGGCTGCATCAGATTGCTACGGTTATATACTAGGAGTCCATCACAGTTTTATTTAAGTGGTTTCACTGGCCCTAATTGCTTGTTCTCTTTTCCAGAAGTTATCGTCCACTCAATGTTGTTGATTCAACTATTTGCCTGACTGCTTTCTAAAGCATATAGTCAAGCTTCATATGGTCTTTGGTAGCACAGCTGTTCCCAAAACTTTCTGTTGTTGTTTGTGGGCTTTTCAGTTGTGCTGATGCAACTGTTCATGCAGCCACTCTGTAAACTGAATCAGTGCAATGATCTCGGTTATAAACTTGAAGGAAAAGACTTCTTGAAACAGACATTTGTTTCAATTTTTTTTTTTTTAACACACATTTCAGTGATCTGGCTTATGGTGTTGCCTTGTAAATAGCACAACTTCAGGGATAGTAAACTACAGTGAAGAATGGAGTGAAAATGAAGAAGAAATATTGGAAACGTGCAGCTGGCATGTTATGGGGGCAGGGAGGGCAAGAATCTTTTAAATTAAAATTGTTCTTGGTGGAAGAATAGCATGAGAAATGGCCTAACCCAGCTCTGTCAAAATGATTTGGTTTATAAACACCGTACTATTAAAACCGTTTAAGTTAACAAGATCATTGTGACAGATCTGGGTTAGGGAGTGACTACACATGCAGTTATGCTGGCAGATAAGAGGCAGTAAAGTCTAGCCAGGGCATGCAAGTGGCACTTGGCAGTGAGCACTGCAAGCGTGATCTTGGCTATTGCCATAC
This sequence comes from Galbula dea, assembly GCA_013399015.1. Lineage (NCBI taxonomy): Eukaryota > Metazoa > Chordata > Aves > Piciformes > Galbulidae > Galbula > Galbula dea. The sequence goes on along the minus strand of VWZX01008629.1, from coordinate 1,495,026 downwards.
TAGCATGTGTGATTACAGACTCAGTCCCTCTTTGTCTCACAGTAAGGTAGAGAATTTCTTTTTAATTTTAAGTTTTTTGAGTATGTGAGTTATCTTTACACAAATGAGTAATTCACTGAAGAATAATAGTTATGATTTATGGCAAGAAGTACTCATTCCTTTGCAGTGGAGACACAAGAATGCTGCCCTACCCAAGTTGATTTAAAATCAAGTTCAGGTACAATATAGTAGATATGTACTAGAAACAGGATGAGTATGTAGCAAAGTTATATAGGTAAATATGGCATGATTATTTGTTGGTTATGATGTCTTGAGAGTTCTGCTCTGATGGACTTCGGGTTTGTTCTGCTTTAATGATAAATTAAAATCCTTACCATAGTTCACTTATGAATTGTTCCTTATGGAATGCTAAGGACTTTACATTTTTACTATTGAAAATTTAAGGCTGTATTGTGCTGCCAGAAGAGAATCAATGAGGGAAAGGTAATTGTGCTTCCCACAGTGGGAAGGCTTTGCATCATGTTACTGCTATTGATGGAAAAGGACTCTGTCTGAATCCTTAAGAAATGGGACTAGGAAGCATAAGTGGTAGTGTAGCCAATACTTGCATCAGTAAAAGCAAACTTGAAGAGCTTAGGGAACAGTAAGAACAGTGTGAAGCAAAAAAAGCCCCGAAAGGATATTCTAGCTGCTGTGGGGAAAAAAGACAGGAAGGACAGACATGGCCAGAGGTAAAAAACAAACAAAAAACCCCTTTGGTATCAGCCTGTGTGAAATTTGCGGGGCCAACTATTTAATAATGCCTTCCGTTGGCTCCCAAACACATTGCCAGGAATGAAGAAGAAATTTCATTTCCAGATTTGGTAAAGAATTTTGGGGGCAGTACAATCTCCATGCGTTGCAGGAAGTGTCATGATGCCCTGATAGAGCAGTGAAGCCCAGATGAGCCTGTCTCTTAAATTAATCTCAAAAGGCTCCAACAGTCTAGGTTGAACTGTAGAGAAATTATCTAGTTCTACTGTTACACACTGATCATATTTCCCTGCAGGACACAAATACATGCAAAAGCCTGAACAGATTTTCTCTTTACCCTGCACTACCTAACACTTGCCTAACTTGTCTGTCAGTACTTGGGATCCCATCTTGCAGTTTTGTGTTCACTGAGCTTGTGTAACTGTACTCTTCATTGAGTTATTTCATTGAGTTAGGTTTAATGATATGGTAGATGCATTACTAATATTTTTGGTGTGCTTTTGACTCTTGTTTGCCTTAAGGTATTGCTGAATAGGGAGCTACTGTGAGAACAGTCCAGTCACAGTGAATCTTATGCGTTAGTGCTAGTGGATAGAAACTAAATTGATTGGAGTAAGTGAAGAGTAACAGGCAGTATAGGGGAGGAACAGGGGAGGGATGTACTGAAATGAACTTCGTGCTTGCCAAGGATTCAGAGTGGCAGTCTGAAAAACAAATACCCTGTTCTTTCTTCAAACAAAAATGTTTCTGTGAGCATCATGGTGTTTTATCTCACTTATTTAATCTCTTTTAGAAGGCAGCCTGTGTAGTTTAATTAGGAATTGTTTTCAAAAAGCTTACTGAATATGAAGAGAAGGGCTTTGTTCTACTCTTGTTTGGTCCTATGAGTAAAAAGAATTATACCAGTTTATACTGGAGGAGTAAGGAAGGCAGTCATTGCCCACTTGAGTTCTTCTTAAAGCTTTCTTGAAAAAGATGCAACATACTGTTCCGTTTTTGGTGGGCCTCTGTTTCTCAGTCAAAAATCATTTTGTGTATAAAACCTGAAAACTCAGGTATAGAAAAAGACTCAAGTTGGGTTTTCAGGTTATGCCCCCAGTTTTCAATTTAATCCTGGATATTGTTCGAAGATGATGTCTATTACTCGTTTTTGCAGTGGTTCTGTTTCTCCTGTGTTTCAATTTTTGCTCCACTGAAGAGCTCAAAAATCTGTCACCCACCCACAAGGATCCTATACGAACTTAACTACTTTCATTGCAAATTTGGCTGTTTCTCTCTTTTGATACCTTGTACCATCAAACACACCCCAGGAAATGTATCTTTTTAACATGTGCCAGAAAGCAGCAGTAGTAACCTCCATTTAAGTCCCTAGACTGAAGAGGAATTTCAGGGGGCTTGCTAGACCCTTCCCATCAAGCAATTAGACTGTTTGCTTCTGGGATTGCGAGAATGATGAGAGATTGAAGACTTCTCTTGCTTCCCTCACACTTTTCCCAAAATTTCATTGCAAGAGCATACTGTATTCTGTCATTTCTTTTTTTCTCAGTTGGCAATGAGGCTTAAACGATGTTTCTAAGCCACTTACAGTTACTTCTGTAAGGGATATTCACCTCATTCTTGATGCATTGTCAAAGCACTGCGCTATTAGCTCACCATTCTTGCATGCTACTTGAGATATTGAGTTTTAGTTTGATAACAGCTCCTCTTCCCTTTTAACAAGACAAGTTTCACACAGTTTCAGATTTTCATGCAACAGATTTCACAGTTGCTTTGGTAATTACTGAAGTTTAAAAAAAAATACTTTTTACGTTGATTGCTTGTGAAATAACAACTGGCTTTTACTGGTGTTATTCATGTTTTCAGATAATATCTTCCGTGAGTGTGTATGAACCTAAAAAATCCTCAACAAACCCACCAACCCCCAGAAGAAAACCCCAAACCCCCAAGAGTTTCATAGATCAATGCTAGGAACTCATTTTAAAGTGGAAAAAGCCAGCACGAGACAAAGTGTAAGCTTAAGAGTAGACATTTCTACCTATTTTATATATAATGATTTCTTATGAGACTGTTTGGATATGATTCAAAGAAAATGTATCAGGAATCTTTTAACATAATTCTGGCCTCATTAGAGTAGCTGTAATGCAGCTTTTCTCCCTCAGCCATGTCCCATCTATCTTTCTAAGTGATCCATGGCTGCATTTCAGGTTTTGCCAATCACTGTGGCATTAGCGAGCCCTACTGTGTTAACTTGCTTGTCCATTTCAAGGAATATTTATACTGAGAAGAAACATGATGTTGCCTTCTAATACATGAAAGGGTGTGTGGGGAAAGGAAGACAAAATGCTCCCAAGTGTCCATCAAGGAAAATGCCTTTGAAATAAAATCTGACTCTGTGTTTTCTCTGAAAGTGAGAGACACTCAGAGTCCTGTAGTGCAGATGTTCATAATGAGCTTACTTAGGGTCTCGTTTGGGTATCATGGATTTCACAGAGAACTTAACTAGTGCTGCTGCAGCTAGATAATTGCTAAAATGAGGATGTATTGATGGAGCCTTGTACACTTAACAAGAAGTAATTTATTTTTTCCTTCATGTGAAGGAGAGTAAGTCTGTATGCAAGAACATTATTTCATTTGACTGTTATTATTTGACATGCTAAGTGTTTATAGTTGATTGACTATATGAAAAGCACAGGCTAGCAAGAAGGCCAGGAGTTTCTTCGGACACTAAGGCAAACTGCAAGTAAAATGTTTTCCTAAGTATTTGTTATCATTTATCCAGGTCTTCTGTAACTATTTCAAGCAATGAAAGAATCCACGGAATCCCTTTTTTTGTATTAACTCATTTACTATGCACTTACATTATGTGTTACAAATTTACAAACTAATATGGCTTGTCTATGTAAAAGTAAATAAGATCTTTCAGAATGCTTTCCTAAGCTCTTCAGTCACTGATTTGACCTTTTTTTCTTTTTTTTTTTTATTTCCCCACCAGGAATCTTTAATGACTGGAAAACTCAATGGATCATATTTTTATAATCTAAGTTATTTTTACATTGACTGTGCTGTAAATGCATGGAGGAGCTGTAAGTAAATATTCTGTACTGCATGATGATTTGGATTGCTACAGTCTGGAGGAAAGCAAAATAGTAATTTCATTTTTGTGGTGATTTGCATAGCTTGTGGTACAATGCCAGAAAGACAAACGGAAATGCTTATGGATACATGGACTCCATTAATAATATTATGGATTACTGTCCTTCCTTCCATTTATACGGCTCCAATGAATCAATCTCAAGTACTACCAAATGGATCCAGTATAGGACTAAAAAGGCCAGCTGAAGAACAAAGAGTTTTGAACCGTTCCAAGAGAGGCTGGGTTTGGAATCAAATGTTTGTATTAGAAGAATTTTCTGGACCTGAACCAATACTAGTTGGCCGGGTAAGGCAAGATTTGTTGGTTTGTTTGGTTTTTTTTCCTCTTGAGTATGTAAATGTATAGCATGTGAAGGTCTTCAGTCACTGGGACTCTTCCAAGAAATTTGTATTTGAGCTGCTCTGTTATTCTGAAATTCTTCTCTAATATACATACATTTGTGCTTTAAATGTTCCTCATTTTAAGGATATGGTTACCTGGTTAGCTAACCTGATATTTACAACCAAATTATACATTTTCCATTTGACATCTATTTGCTGCATTGCAAACCTGGACATAGGTGTGCTTTTCTGCCATTAGAGGGGCAATGTTGCTTGTATTTGCTTTCTACATGTTCAAAGTACTAGTAGAATCTCCAAACTGTTATCTGACAGTTAATTGCTTCAAAGGGAACATTGCTGAAGCAGATGTCATGTTGCAGGTTTTGTCTCTTTCTACACTATTGTAGAGTATACATGGTACTTTTCATAGTCATGTATGATTTGTCCAAACATAATTAGGTGATCAAGTCAGTAAGTATAAAAATAAGTTTCTGCATGAATACATACAATACACACAAGCTGAATTTAATGTATGTTCTCAAATATACTTTTAAAACCCTCTGAAAATTCACCTCTTAAGAATGATATTGTTAGAATAAGACTGATACTTTGATCTTGATAATTTTTTCATGTCAGTGGAAGGGCACTGAGTAGAAGCATTTGATTGTGATAGAACTGAAACATATATTTGCAAAATAAAACTGAAAATTGAGATTAATTACAGTAAATATAAACAGAATATAAATCAAAAAGGTTTATGCATTCATTCTCTTAGTTAGAAAAATCTCATACAAAAGTTTCTGAAGTACAGAGAAAGTTTAGCCAAACAGGATTTAGAGAGATACATAATATCTTTTATTAGGTGCTTTTTTTTTTTTCCAGGAGGCACAGCTTCTGGGCATGAAGACACTTCATCAGAGTTTTAAGGGTTCAACACAACTGCATACTTTTCAGAGATACTTATTCATTGCTGTTCTGCATTAATATACATATTAATAAATGCATTTCCAATATATTTGCTCTAATAAATGAAAGAATCTGTGATGAGATAATAGGAGACTAATTTGACTTCATTCTTCCAGTGTGGTGGTGTTCTTCAGTGACTCACATAAAGGACAGGAGAAAATTTTTTGCTCTCATTCTTGAACTTCTTACAAGGAGTTAGAACATTATGCAGTTTCAGAGTCAATTTTCATCATCATATTCAGTACGATCAAGCTTAAAATCAGCATCTCTGCTTGAGTTCACAGCTGTAAAAACATGTATGAATACTTATCTTTTGGGGTGATTTCTGAATTTTTGAGATTTCTCTATAAAATTCTACAATTTATTTTTACTTTTTTTGTCTATATTAGTATTAAATTTATTTTGACCCATTATATTGTAATAAATTCCATATTGTTTTCATCTGTACATGTAGAAATGTATATAGGCATTTTAAGAAACCCACAAGGTAACCTTTTTCATGTTCATGTGAAATACTTTAAATGAATTTGGTTTTGTTCACAGCAATGCAACACAGAAAGATAGATGTACAAATATCCTTCCTTTATTTGTTTTTTTGCTTCACCCATAGGAACAGGTACATACTTTGCAAAGCTACTGCATCTACTTTAGAACCCTCCATATACTGCATATTGCTGTCAGCTGTTTACAGGACTCCCAGTGGCTGACAACCTCATTCAAGTGTAGAGTGATACATCTTGTGACACGGCATGCTGTCCCTGTGGACTTGATTAGTTAGATAGAACTTTTACTTGATGTACAGTGCTGCATTTTCTCAGTCTCCTCTGCATGCATATACAGCACCATGGCAGATGTGCTGTGAAATCTGTGGTGTAGCAAATGCCACAGGAGACAGCCACTGAATTCACAATGAAATAGGTAATAGAGTTAAAAAGCATTAGGAAACTAGGTTTTGGTTATATAGTTGTAGCTCCTGTTTTATGGAACATATGTTGTTTGTGATGTTTTAATGGGATAGGGCCTGGTTTAACAGACAATTTTAAGCAAAAAGCTGGGATAGTTAATGTGTTAACAGTTGTTGTTCATACGTATAATTCATGGAGAGAACAAAAGAGGGAATGAAGGTGACAGAAGATTTGCTTTGTGGATTTTTTTGTTTTGGTTTGGTTTGGGGAATTTTTTGGTGTTTGTTTTTTATGTTCCCTGACTTAGTACTAAATGAATCAGCAGTTGTGTCCAGACACAAAAAACCACAAATGGTCAGTCAGATTAGTGCTCTTTCTGTGAAACCACTACTTTGACAGTGCTCTCTGTTTCTCGCAGAACATTTCCTAGTTTTTTTTTAATTTACCTGTTTCCAGTACCAAAGTAATATATTGCATATCTCATCATATCTCTATGATGAGAGATTTGTAAAATAATCAGGCCAGGGAAGGCCAGCACCTGTGTCACAGCTGCTCGGTCACCTCTGTGGCATGTGGTTGGTAGAATATCTGTGCTAGTCCTTGAGAGGTTGCTCTAAAACACCTTGAGAGAGGAGGAAACAAACCAGATTGAGTAACTGAAACTCAGAAAGAACATGGCCAGATCAACTCTTTAATGTAGTGCAGTCTTGGGTAGACATTTTTTATTGGTGACTGTGGAGTTTTAATTCCTTGCTTCTGACTTGCATATGTGTCTTTTCACTCTGTTAAATGCAGGGGGGGTTGTATGGTTTGTAGAATAAGGGAGCTAGGCAACTTGCTTTTTGGAGCAATAGAGATTTTTCCCTTCGTGTATGGCACTTAGGTTCAGGCCTTTAAAGGAGGAATAATTTTCCTGTAGGAGGAGCAGTAGAGAGGCATCATGTTTTCACAGTTAAGTGCTTCAGGCTGTGCTACTGTAAAAAACGAACCTGGAAATGCAGAGAGCACTTATAAATAGCTTCAAGCTCTAGCTTCAAGCTCTATGTTCTACATTACACATGGTTTATGCAATCTTTGATTTCATTGCTAACATACATTTTATCTCTTGAAAAGGAAATGGTAAAATCTCACTTGTTTAAAATTATAAGTAGTTCTGTTGAAGTACAAGGGATACTTACCTGCAAAGTAAACAAAGGTTTAATTATACAAGTTCTTTCCATATGTTTTCCTTTTTATTCCTGTTTTGAGTTTATGATTATACCTGAAAATACTGTTGTGCTCAAATGCTACAAACCAGAAACGATAAACTAAAGCTCTCATTACTTTAGGGAAGAATTACACGCTGTTTCCCTTAATAGAGGAAATCATTGTGAAATACAGGTGTAGTTTAGCCCTAGCACAGGTTTCGTAGGGTGTAACACGGTCAAACATTAATGCGTTGTTAGAGTTTTCACAGTGAGAGTCACAGAAATCAGAATACCGTATTATATAGATGCTTCTCTTTTCCCTCTAATATACACTTGTATGTTTTGCTATCTATGATTTAAATGCGTGTCATTAAATATTAAATATCTGAAATGTTGCAGAGTCAACATTGCTTTCCGAGGCCTAGATTTTTGTTGTTGTTTTGCAACCATAATTATACACTAATTTTCCTACTTAGTTTAGTAAACTCTCAGATGCTGCAATGTATCATTTATTCTGCTACTGCATTCTTTATGGGAAATACTAATTCCCCCTGCCTTTTGTGTGCTTCTGAAGGAGAAGAGAGAACTCTCTACTTCATAGAATGCTCCAGTTTACATGGTCTAAATCAGCTTAGTAAGCAGGGGCATACATAGCTCTGAGAAAAACTTCTTGATTCAATGTTACTGCTAAGACAGTGAACATAGTGTATAATATTTTATAGAAGCCTGATAAAAGTAGTGGGTTTTAAACAAATACACCTGCATAGGTTTGCTTCTTTTTAACTAAATACAGTTTGACTGAAATGAGCAGTGTCTGCATTTTCTAATACAATGCAAAAATAATTTTACAAATTTCACTTAGGGTTAACAAACAGGCTGTATCTTCAGACTCTAAAATCTCATTTCTGTGTATTTCTGGGAGTATCACTAAGTGATCTCCAATCTGGGAGAATGATGTAAACACTATGTAAGCAGAGTCACAACTTAAAACACTTGGGTGTCAGCTAATACAACAGGACTGGTAATAACTTCAGAAAGGCATTTCCTCAGATGCCGCTTCTATTTCTGCCTCACACTATTAAAGTAATAGAGTAAAAAAGTGCCACATACCAATATGGGCCACCAGTGTGGAAAGCACTTAGAGGAGTGCAACGTAATGTCAAGTTACTTAGGAGTCCTACATAATAAAGGGTCAACCTGCAAAACATCAGGCACCATCTGGGCCATCTGTATTTTCTTCACTGAAGTGAGAACACCTCTCTGATGTGATATGAATCCTAAGTTTTAGGCTTCATAGACAGTAAATATGGAGTAACTTCAAAGAGTTGGGATAGGGGTTTTGGTGTTGTTTTTTTTTTTTTTGGCAGGGGAAGTTCTATGAGGTTTTGAGATTTCTAATCTTCTGAAAAAAAGGAGCTAACATTGAGATTTTTTTTCTGTGAAGAATAATAAGCTTTTGTTCTTTTTTTCAATATATTGATCTAATCACTTTTTCTTGCTCACAGTGAATTGTTTTGCAAGTATGTATGCAAAATACTGAAGTGACAGTATGAAAAATTAAGTGGAGCCTTCCACATGATATTATGCAGATGCCCTATGATTGTTTAGTTTTTCCAACATAGCTTTAGTAAATGGTTTTCAATGTCTACCTGTAGGGCACACCTCTGGTGCTGTCATGATGCTTCAGTTCCAGTTGTCAATTTGACTACCAATTAGTGCCAGTTGTGATGGTGTTTTTTCCCTGAAAGTTTGTCCTTTTTTGAACTTGACAAATGTATTTCCCATAGGCCACTGAAAAGCTATCAGACAATAGTAACTTCCCAGAAGTGACAGAACACGTTGCCTTTTGACCAGTAAAGTGAAAGGGTGTACCTATTGTGTTCATGTCCTAATACATTGTTCCTCAAATTGCTAAGGATCCATTTACCATGAATAAAATGCTTAATTTTTTAATGCTTTGCCTTAAAAATATTTTTGCATTAAAATGAGAAATACTTTGGGACTAATTCCTTCAGTGTCTGCAGGTTTCCAGTAAGAGCTCTGGAGCTGAAGCAGCTGGTAGTTCATAAACTGAATTACATCTGAGAAAGGCTGGCATTTCAGCAGGTGGACAGCTCTGTATTTTTGGGATGTAATAAATACACATTTGTAGTAATCACAAGAAAAATGAGTCTGCATGTGAAAATAGTGGGAAAATGTTTGCATAAATTCTGTTTCTTGAAAGTTCTGTTTTAAAAGTTGGGGTTTTTTTCGTATTCTAGTAAAGTGAAAGAAGAAGGCAGGCACAACCTGTTGTGCAACAGACTAGGGACTTCACAGCAGAGGGTATTTTTTGGGTTGGGTTGGGGATTTTTTGGTGGATTTTTTTTTTCTTTAACAAGTCTGGATTTAATTTTATCTGGATGTAAAACAGTCAACTTCCTTACAGGTATAATTTGCTGCAATAAGTATTTTAGGCAGTATTTAAAGGTAACCATTATTTGAAAGAAATGTGTGGGGCATGTAGCAGTGAAGATAAAAATAATTTTCCTGAAGGTATTAAAGAAAATATTTATGCACCTCAGTAGCCTCTTGGTGATCCTTGAGGAACACCTGTAGTGATACAGAGTAATACATAACTTTCCTTTTTCCTGACGGCTCTGTGTTAGTGTAAAGATTCCTCTTCCATAATTTCTTTCAAAGCCTTTATTTTACAGCAGTCATGCCAGCAGCTAAGAAAAAGTGCAGCTCTCCCTGGAGATTATCAATGCCATTCCTGAATTAACCGGAGCAATCATTAGGAGCAACATAAGAAATCCTTTTTCTCGTTTCAGGGTCTGAGCTCAGTAACTGTTAGGCACCCAGCCCCTGGTGAATAGAAACAAGCTGAGGGTTTGTGTTTCAACTTGATGTGCTGCACCTTGCTGTTAGATTGCCTCAGTGAGCAGGAATGTGGTGAAATAAAAGACTGACTCAGAGTGGGTCACTGAAGGCAACCCAAGGTTGTGGGTAGAACCAGCAAAAGATAGTTTTTAGCACTTCAGAGTGCCCTAGTCATGTGCTGGTTTAAATCCAGAAACCATATTATCTAATTTTCTTTTTCCTTGCTGAGAGAATAGAGGTATTGTTACCAAGAGAAAAGAGGTGAATTTTTGTATATGCAGAACTGCTGGTGGGCATCCAGACGTGAAGTACACAGAGTATATAGGAATTAAACAAAAGCATAGCTCTTCTATCACATTGTTTTCTAAGGTCATGAAGCTACAAGCATGACATAGTATACACCCAAGCTACAAAATCAGGATATGAAAGTAAATGGAAAAAATCATCTTATTTTTTAATTAATTTGGGATAATCTGTAACATGATTGATGCAACGTGATTCTGTACATTAAAGCATGATGTGAAAGGCTCAGAATCTGATATTGCTCAACTCAAATAGCTTAATGAAAATCTACCGTATTTTTACAGAATAAGTTTTCTGAATACAATTACTGACACACTTGCTATTCTCTTTTCACTCCTTTTTTTATATTGTCTGTTTTGCAAGCAACCTATTCTCTAATTATTATGCTGTCTAAAGCATTTAATGTAGACCGTTCTCACACTTTCACACTTTTCAGTGCCTGCTGTTGTCTTGTCTTACAGACAAGAAAATACAATGTCCAGAGGCAAAATGTTTTCCTTCATGCAAAATCACCTGAAACAAGACTTAATGCCAACACAATATTTCAGATTTTTTAGGGTTTTTTTGCTAGTTAGCAGGTCTTCATTATTTTGTTGGATAGCCCATATACTTGTTAGAATATTTGATTAAATGAGAGCAGGTGCTGATCTACATATGCAAGGATTTTTATTGAGTTTTCATATAAATAAATAGAAGTTACTTAAATCATTCAAAGCATATACCAGGATTTCACTTGGCATGAAAGAATTTACAAACCAAACTGAAATTTAAGCTGTGGGGTTTTGTTTACAGGAATCTCAGTGTGGGCTTGTTTCTTGTGTGAATTTTTGTAACATTTTACATACCCTCAAAGCATACATAGGGGGCATTTTTATAAACTGATCTACAGCAAATGAGGAATTGCACACCAAGTAACGTTAAATGTGAAAGTTGTTAATGCTGCCATTTATGTTAACAAGCCTTAGCTAAAATTTTGGTCTGTTCGTTTGAGTAGGAGACAATTCCTACCTCACAGCAGTTCCTGTGTACATAGGGTATGCAGACTGTAACTGAGGAAGAAAATACAAATGCAGGAAGGTGGTGTGGGCAGAGAAGTAATTTTCAATGTCCACAGTTACATCTCAAGTCCATGACGTTGCCAGGGCCAAACTTTCTGATTCTCTGCTGATTTCCATAGACAGTGCTGTCTCCTGGTAGCCTGTGATGGTATTGCAAGGTGTAAAGACTGAATGTTACCATGAAGTCTAAGAAACCATGTGATTCCTTTTCAAGTGCATGTGATGTGCTGTAAGAGCTGTGTCCTATGCACTTCATTAGTAATGTAAATGTGATATGATAAATATATGTCTGCTTAAATCTGTTGAACATAAGGCTTACTGTCAATGGTGGAGTTACCATGTTTCACAAATAAAGAAAGGAAATGAGAAACACTGTAAATTGTTAGGCTTCTCCTTCTGTATAGAAGGCAACTACACTGATCATGCCATTAAGTAATCATTTTGTAATTGATTTAAATTCTGTCACTCCAGAAGACCACCTGCTAGTTACTGCAAATTACTGATAACCAAAGGAATGATAGGACTTGAGAATTGCACATGCATAAATAAATACTTGGATTTTTAAGGGAACTTTTGTGAATAACTGTTTCTGTGTAAATCAAATGCATTCTGCACAAATACTGTAATAGACAATTCTCTATGGGACAGATTCTGATGGGTAGAGGAAAATTTTGCTCTACTAGTTGGGCTGGAGGCCCACTCTGAGACAATAGGTTCACTTCAGTGCTTTTTGTTGTGCAATGTCTGTTTCATACTTCTAAAGTGAAAAAAACCCCCATACTATAACTGAGTCAGTACCTATTCCAACTGGCATCTCCTATGCAGAATTAGGAATACATTTGTAAATTCTGCAAATTGCAGAAAGACTGGAAAACATAAGAGATACTTTCCCCGCTCTAAAACAGGCAAATATGGCTCCATTTTGTCTTAAGGCTCAGTTTCCAAGGGTAGTTTCTTTGTGAGAGGAAAGCTCTGCTGTCACTTTAGGAATGCAGGTTGTCAGCCTGGAAGAATACAATACTGAGTCATCTGATAGTCCACTTTGTATTTAGCTCTGAGAACCTCTGCAGCACAGGAGGATCTCAGCTGGTGGAGGACAAAATAACTGACCTCATGAGACACCTTTCTTCATGACCTTCCTGCTGTAATAACCATGATATACTCTCAGTCACTCATGTTTCATTGTGCCCATGAGATCCTATCAAAAGAAATCTCTCAGGATCATTTGTTTGAAAATTCTTATGGAAACCAGCAACCCAATAGTAGTTAATCATTAATTTATTCTTTTCTCAACCACTTAACTGATAAGTCACTTGTCCTTATTATGCTCTGTGCTATGTTCTGTTGCAGAGTCTGAATTTCTGGTTGGTGAAGCTGTATGCTTTGCAGTACTGCTTTCAGTTGATAAAAATAATTTTGAAAGGTCTAGCCTTCCAGAACACTTTGAATTGCTTCAGATCCAATGGGTCAAATTAATTCCAAATTTGGTTAGTGAAGTCTCTAAGCATTAAGTCTGTCTTACTGTACTTAATGTAAAGCCTTGCGTACAATTTATGCAGTGTCTGGTGGAGGCAGTAAGATAACAGAAAAAGCAATGACCACCCTGAGATGAAAACTGGTATGTGTGTATTGTGTGTATGCATAGGGTGGTATGTGTATCTAAGAAACTATTAAAAGGATTCCTGTTAGGAAGAGGGGACCGTGGTAATTGGTAGAGCATGTGTTTCATTAGTGAAACTGTTGCTCTTTCAGGAGTTAGGTAAGTAAAGGAGCATAAGAAAGCCACAGCACTCACACAGCTTCCTCTCTTTGTAAGGTAACCCATGGAATGTTTGTCATTCTTTTAGAAATACTGTTAACCTTCACTGTAGGGATTGTACCTTCACACTCTATGCAGCAATATTATGAGCTGAAATTGAAAAAAAAAAAAAGTCCAAGGTAATTTTGCATGGTTTATCAAATGCTGCTTTGCAGCAGGAAAAGAGCTGAAGCTACTCAAAATCCTTTTTTTATGATTCTCCCTATTTATCACACCTTTATTGAAATACTGCATGTAGAAGTTCAAAAATTCTTTGCTAGTGCTTCTCAGAAATAATTGAGTTATTTATTTCATTGGAGAATCAAAAAGTGATAATGAGACATGCTTTAATTTCTAAAAGTCAGTCTTTTGTTATTCTGTAATAGTTTGGATTCTTTTAGAAGTGCAGCTTGCTCATTAGGAATATGTAAAAGTAATTTAAAAGAGGAAACATCCTATGTATCTCTGAATCTGCATTATTTTCAATTGACAATTTACATGAAATTTTTCTTGTTAAACTTGTTTGAGAGGCATAAAGGGGTTTGGGTGTTAAATAAAAATTGATATGTTTTCATTTACAGGAATTAGTGATGGGCCATGTAAGTAGGAAAGGTGTTCTTGTATATAACATATCACAGAAAAACTGTGGAATGGTTTGTCCTTGGTACTGTTCTGGCCTTTTATTACAAAGAGCAGGAAGAACAGTCAATAACCACTTACTAATGCTTTTCTCTCCCCTTTGTTGTAGCTTTAGGTACATTAGGCTCTCAGTAATTATCTCATTCGTAATCCTCTATAACAAGTAATATTTTCTGCATCTTGTGAAGCATAATTGGAAAATATTTTCTTTGGATGTGCACTATTTCTATTCCCTCTTTAATATAACTTTACCCAAGTGCATCTTGCCTAGTAAAAATGAGCAAGCATAATTTTATACAGGTAATCAAATCTCTCAAATGTTGGCACGTTTTCCTTTATCTCCATGGGACCAAAAGCTAACCTTCAAATAGACCTAGGTATTAAAAGAGAGAATTTCACCACTCAGTTAGAAGTCATATAAGCTTGCACAAGATGACTTGAGCAGAAGTGCTATTTTGAGTTATTAGTACTGTATTCTACTACAGGGTATTCCACTTGATTAATACAGAACTGCAGGGGTATATATATATCAGTGTAAGTGTACATGTATGTATCTTGCTATGTGTATATGTAGATATGTCTAATACATAATTTTAAAACTGGCTTATACCAGGACTTTACTGTCTTTCCAAATAATTCTGGTTTTTTCCACTTTAGACTCTAACCCAGACCTTGATACAGGTTTTATGTCACTGGGTTGAGCAAAATGCATGTGTAATGGGAGATGGAGGGGAGAGAAATTGAATGTATTTAGAGTCATCATGGTTGCAATACACTGTAGAACAGTTAATTTATTCCTAACCTTCTGATATAAATTGTGCTGAAGTGGGAGACAATGAAAGGCATACAAAACTGCAGATACAAAGCTAAGGACTGGTTTCAGGCAAAGCAGACACTTTCAAGGGTAATACATGGTAGACCTACAATGAAACCTTTCAGTCTCTATTTTTCTTGTGGAATTGAACATTCTCATTTCTATTTTCATTCATTTTGGTATCAAGGGCTCTCATGAATACAGAACCAAGAGAGGGATGATTCTGAAAGATGATATGATTCTCCAGCTGTAAACAATTTACCAGGATTCTGGTAGTAACCCAGCAAAATAGCTGCCATTTTCACAATGCTTATTTCAAAGGAGATGCTAGAAATCTCAGTAAAGATATTTTGGGTTTTTTCCTATTACAGTTTACAAGTTTGGCATTAATTTCAGAAAGTGCAGTTACTTATAAAAGACTTAGTTGAAAAATAAAATCACTAGACAGAATTGGTTCTGTTCTAGCTCAAACCAGGACAGCATTAGTTGCATATTTAAAGGCTTAAATTGGTAATTAAGAATTTTGTGGTGTGAATATGCATATTCTCCAAGACAAAATTTTGCATTATTTTAAATTCCATTTTCAGTGGGCCTGATTATTGCATGGCTATCATATGTAAGTCTGGTAATTGAGGTCTGAACTTGGGTTTTTAAGTTCTTGGGCCAAGATATTTCTGTTTTGCTTTATCATGAAAATTTCTACTGAGTTCTTCTGATTATAACACTTGACTTCTAAGATAATTGGCTTAGTGAGTTTGTTAACCATTGTCTTAATTTACTGTGAAAACTTGTTAAAAATGGGATATTCAGTAATTGTCTTTTTAAATGTGGTGCAAGTATGATCTAAATGAAAATGAAAGAATAAAGTCCCTCAACACAAAAGTTACATTTTTAACTTGAGTTAAAAAATTGATGGAGATGAAGTAATTTGGCTAGTAGTTCTGATAATCTGCTGGGTTTATTTGCTGATAGAACAAACTCAGAACACCTGTCTCTGCTTGGAATGTGAGCCCAGGCAGAAAGTACCTCTAACATGGAGTCAGTAGGGTACCCTTTCTTGGCTTATAGCTCAGGCCAGGATTCTTTCTCCAGAAGACAGAAGGCCTTCATTCAAGAG
Source organism: Galbula dea (assembly GCA_013399015.1). Lineage (NCBI taxonomy): Eukaryota > Metazoa > Chordata > Aves > Piciformes > Galbulidae > Galbula > Galbula dea. The sequence goes on along the minus strand of VWZX01008629.1, from coordinate 1,479,150 downwards.
GTCTGGATACTCTGAGGTGAGTCTGTTCTTGAAATTCTTCCTTTTGCACAAAACAATAAACATCGGTGAGCAAAATAAAGAACAGGGAAAAAGAGATCTGGTATAACCTAGGGGAAGGAAGTTAAGAAGGATGAAAGCTGCTGTTCCGTGTTCTGGTGTTGGGGGAGAGGATTTTCAAATACCTGCCTAATTACATGAGTAAAATGTGGGATGAAGAAATTGACAGCATGTTTCCTGTGTTCTCTTAAAGTTATCTGCATGATTCTATAAATTCTGTGAGAGGGTGTGTCTATTTTTACATCCAAGTGACGTGGAAGGCTGAAATATATGCAAACTGATGGCTGTCAGCTTTCACACAGACCTGGAAAAAGACATTTAGATGTTGCAGGGCTGGAGAGAGAGTTCAGATATAGTTGTCTAAAGCTGCCGGTAGATTTCCAAGTCTCTTTGTGAACTTAAGAAGCCATCTGCTAATATCCATATTAATGCTAGATAATTGACCTGAAATGGACCTGGTAGCTAATTGACCTGAGAGTTGCTTAGGAAATAAAATTTTGTAATATTCTCATGACACTTTGTCTTTGTAGGTGAGATGACCTCTAACATTCCTTATTTCCTCTCGGTGTTCTTTGAACTGTACTTCAGTGTTTTGCATATAGCTACTTTTAATATTATTCAGTGTTTGAGTTGCTTTTGTGAAGCTTACATATAGTTGGGGCTCGTTTGTAAATCAGGCCTTGCTGGCAAAGGAATGCATATTTGTACATTTTCCCAAGTTTTAGGGCTGGATAACGTCTTCAGTTTTAAATATACAATTTAAAAATAATGAAATATCAGCCTTAGAGTACAGACACTCAAAAGGCCACAGCAGGAAAGTCAGAGGTGTGGCATGCTCACTTACATGTGTCATAACATATGCCATGCTTCTAACACATGCATCTTTCTAAAGAGCTTCTCCATGGACTTGTACAAGCATAGCGTACTATTTCCTGATACAGAAATGGTACTATACATCTTTTCCAGTTGTATTGTGCTTTACTCCTGCTGAAATGAACTTCCACAAACTCCAATGGATTTGACATTTTTGTGTTTGGATCTTTTTGTCCTGTAGAAGTGTCCTTTGCACATTTATTCATTATTCTCGGGGTCATCTTCAAAAGGTTCAAGAACTTAGTGACACTACTTCTACTTACTTTTCTCCCTCTCTGTATTCCTTTATGTTGATAAAGAAACTGAAGTTGAGAGATGTAAAAAAAACCCCATAAACCATACATGATTTTTTTCTTTTTACTTGCAATTTGTTCAGGTATAGCATGTCTATGCTGACTCAATGTTTAGTATTATTATGATTGATCAATTATCAGTTAGGGAATGGGAAGAAAGGAATGTAGAGTAGCAAAAAAGAAGTAATTTTTCTTTTGACTGAAATATATTTTCATAAAATTGTTCAGCTGTTAATTGTTATTTAAAATATTAGCCTTACAAATCTGTGAGAATTCTACTGTTGGAAATAGGAATTTCTGAATTAGTTTCTTTCTAAAGTTAAGAGAATAATATTTGAGATGAATAGAAGCTATGTGCTGTTTTATTTATTTTGCCTGAAAAGGTCCATTGTTCTTGAAATCCTCTTTGAGTTCAGTGAAGCATTTGCATTAAAACACACATTTTATTACAAAGCACTTCTACATAGCCATGCAGGTCTGTATCAGGGAACTTGCTGCTTCTCTATTTCTCTTAGTATTTGTCTTAATTCATTACATTGATCTCATGTGGTGCAAAAATGTGATGCACTTCACTGAAAAACTGTGAATATATACTCAGAAATACACAATTGTATATACCCTGATATGAGAGAGTCACTCTCAGTATCTATATAGGCTTTTCAAACAGCAATAAAGGAAGCTCTGTAATAGTAACTGAATATTTGTGAGTGACAAAGACTCTCCTGCAGTTCAGAACCGGAATATGAATGGACACCATGGGATGCTGGCCCATTTCTGATGAAAACAATTTTTAACAGCATGAATTTATGAATCTACTCAGTGCAAATGAGAGCTTATTATGCTGAGAGTCTAAAAATGATGTTTCATTTATTAAATTAATACAAAGATTGTATTCAACTATGGCTGGAGAGTTTTGTTAGACTTTCCTGAATGTCAGAGCTGAGACTGAAACCATTAACTTGGGCTATAGGAGGTAATGGTGAAAACCAGGACAAGCTGCCAAAACCTTCCTATTCTTTGCTTGATTGAAATGAATATGTATTTGGAACAGCACCTGTCACTTTTTCCCAATCTGTGCACTGCAGAAAATGATACTTGCCCATTTAGAAAATACTGGGTTTGTTTAATAAAAGCTTTTCATAATTATTTTGTCCTAGAAAAAAAGCTTTTGCCCTAAGACCATTCCTCCACAACATGGTTCAGCTGCATCTAATTGCTGCAAGGTTGGAAGCAATGGCATCTACTCTAATCAAATCTGAAGTAACTTCAAGATTACACTGATACGGTAGAAATCATAACATAAAATTGAGGCACATTTGATACCCAGTCACACATAACTCTGAGGCTTATTACCAGATTTTGATATCTAGTCTGCCAGCTGCACTGTGCACTGCCCTGCTCATTCAAACCATATGCCTTGAGCAAACAATCAGCAAAGTGTGTTAAAAGCTCTGAATAAGTACCACATTAGCTGTAAGTCAACCAGCTGCATGCACTGCCCTATTAATTTGGATAAAAGCTTACCCCTTCAAAAACTGATTCTTTTACTACTTTGTCCTAAAAATACGGCTTAAATATAATCTGTGCATCTACAGTTAGATTTACAGCAACAGTTTCATACTATCTGCAAAATATTACTGAAACTCTGTTTCTGCTCTAAAAGTTCCCTTGGAGACAGAGAGTTCATTACAAGCTTTTCTGTAGCTCCAAAGGAAGTAGTCATTCCTGGAGCACCCTAAAGCCTTTGTAGCACATATTCTTTATACTCTTAAAAAAGTCTTGGTCAGAGTACAGTGTTCATTCTTGTGCTATAAACACAATGAAAAATGTATGCATTGTTTTTCCTCCTTTGGTTGGATTGGGCTGATGCTTGCTCTGGTTGAGTCACTGTCCTACAGCTATTTACAAGAGCAAGTCAAGATTTCACTGACAGTAATAAACATGTAAGCTGTATATGTGTATGACTTCTTATTCTATGAAGTACTGCTTTGTCTGTGTGCTTCTATATACTTTTTTTTTTTCCCTGTGTGTCCTGATTAAAATGGATACTCTGGTATTTATGTTTATGTAGCAGTGCATCGTTATTTGCATATTAAAATAAAGAGTGAATATGAAAATAAGGAGATAGCATTGCCATTGTGACTGGTAAAAAAATCATACTTTCTCAGCTATAATCATATTTCAGAATCCAGAGCAGTAGTATTTTAGGTTCAATTTTGTATGGCTTAAAAAGAAAGAACAGTGCATATTAATAAAAACTTTAGCAGTATCTCTGGGCTAGAATGAATTATTTTACTCCAACCAGTCTTAGCTAAATGTACCAAAGGTAGCAAGTATATTGTGAATGAAACATTTTCATTGCTATTTCTTACCTATGTGGTCTTCTGCTTTCATCCTCTGACATATATTATCAAGAGAAAACAGTAGAGCAGCCTACTGGAGTTAGCGTCTTGTTCTTCATAGTGCTTATGGTTATGCCGAAGTGAGGCATAAGTAGGCAGTAAATTAGATCTTCTTTCTATCAGTCGAACTGATATTAATTGTACCATTATTAATATTATTCTGCAATATTAAAAATCTTTAAATAGTAGGTAGTATAAAGCCTGACACACTTTTATTGTTTTATCTGTTGACTTGTGCAAATTCTCACTGTGAATACGGACAAATAACAAGAACACAGTTCCACTTAGCAGTGTTTAGAGCGTATGCAACAGACGTAACAAACTATTGTTGCTGTTCATCTCATCACATTACAGACCTGTAATAACATTATTTTATAGTTTATTGACTCAGCTTCCAGGTTCCTTTTACCTTCTATTTCAGGTAATTGCAGATGGAATAGATTTTGAATTAGTGCAAGATACCTCGCTGTTCTACACAGCAAAAAAGTACTAACATGTCTTCTCATTTGTACGGTGACCTTGGGTAGCTGCTGTCCTCCAAATTCTGGTCCCCAGTACTAACAGTGTCAAACACAGTTTAAGACAATGGCATCATCTTGGAGCTTTACACTTGCCACTTGTGGTAGAAGTAGCTGAAAGTTGAAAGGCGTTTTGCCAGGTCTTCAGTGTGGCTGTGAAGTCTTAGTACTTGAGGTCTGCAGAAGCCTAATAACTGATTTAAATACATGCTTATAAAGTTCACTTTAAACTTGGGGGTGTGGCACCATGCAGAAATAGTCCTCCAGTCTTAAATTAATACTACGCTGGATGGGAGCCAACAGGCTCTAAACTTGCTTTTAAAAACCTGAATCTGGAAAGCTTTTCAGAGAATACATCTGTATTTCTAATTTGCACCTTGAAGGGTGAAATTGACTGGAGAGTCGGTGAAAATTAATAAATTGATTCACAGTGGGTTGACAGCTCCCTGTGTTTCACTTTCTGTGAAACATCTGTGGGTGATGCCACCAAAAAATTTGACTGCTGGCTTGGAAGCTGGTCTACTAGCAATACATGATTAAAAACCTGTTACTCAGATTTATGCAACTGAATTCATGGCACTGTTCTCCATATTACTTTCTGTAACTTTGAACAGGTGATAAGAGGGACTGGGGCAGAGCAAGGAAGACCTGTTTCATCTCTGCTCTTCTGATTCCCATAGATGTGCAAGTGGAATAATGCAGCAGAAAATCAAGCCCAGAAGTTGAAATAATAATTTATAAAGGAAATATTTTTCTTTTGAAAAAGTAATTGTTTTGATTTTCTTGTGATTTTTTTTTTAACAGCTTTAGAGAGAAAAATAATGAAGATGACTAAGTTTTAGCAAATATTTCAGGGTGAAATTCCTAGCAGTCAAATCATTAGATGCATTCATTTGTAAATATCGGTGATGGAGATGACAAGTTATATAGATCACAATTCTTCTCTTCTTGTCATGAGGAGTAGTAATTTATTATTTGAGTAATCATGCTGTGCAGCAGAAAATGTAAATTCCCCAAGAAAATGATTCACAATGTTTATGAATGTGCTAGCATTTTATTACTATAAAGTTATGAACTCAGATAAAATCATCAGTTTCTAAAATGCAGTGCCTGTACACTGAATACAGCTTTTATATGAACCGGGTAGACCTGTGAAGCAAATGCTCTTGCACAGCATATATTAAGTATTTTCTTAATTTGTTTCTGTTATAGACACAGTATGCTCACCTTCATAGCACTTTAGTCAATGGTGAAGTTGGAGAATGCACTGGGAAAGGATCGTGATGTTGAGCACACTTAATAAGTAGAACTATTTGGCTTTCTTTCATCAACTCTACAAACATGAAATGAGACAAGAAACTCAGATAAAAAGTAAGATAAGTCTGTGCTTTGTGCTGAAGAATGAATGAATTAAATATATGAGATTCTTAGACACTATCTTTTTACAAGGAAAACATAAAATTATGTAATTTTACAATATTGGCATTTGAATTTATTCAGCACTTGTAGAATCTGACTGTGCCTTTATTTTTTTCTCCCCAAACAGACATTGTAGTTTTATTAGAAGGAACAATTTGCTGTATCACAGCTGGCCATCAGTGAGGCATTGTAAACTTAATTCTATAGATGGTCTTCAGTGAGGCATCGTCTGATTCGTTCTTAGCTGAACAATGCCTGCACACACAGTTGTTTGCTAAAACAATGAGAAGGGGGTTATGTGTATTCATGAGCGCATGCTGTAAGTTTGTTTTTTCAGGCTAAAGGGAAGGACTGTTAACCACAAACTCTAGAGCCTCTGTTTTTATAATTAGAAATCAATTAGGCAAAGCTTAGTTTTGCATATGTGATCTCTTCCCACAACTGTATGCCAGAATGATTTTGTCCTGAAATGATTTGCTTAGCAATTTTACATCAGCAGCTAATGTATTTGCAAAATTCAGTTCGAAGTACTAAATTACCTGTGTGCTTTTGGTGGCCACATAGAAAAAAGTTCAAACAAAATGAAATTACCTCTTTTTTAATTTTTATTTTATTTTTTAAATTTACATTTTAGTCTCATGGTTCATTTGTTTAATTAAAAGCTATCACAAAACTTGTTGGCATTGCAGAGTTGCATTGACTTTGGTAAGGGCACAGCAGGGCCAGTTACATCTGGAGTTTATATTGCTCATTTGTGTCCACAAGGAGGGTAAAATGCGACTGCACTATGTTGTGCCAGACAGATTGCTAAAAGACATTTACCCAACTGATTTGGCCAGTCTGGTGGCATGGATTCATTTCTGTCCGGATTGCCTTGGTATTTGGGTATCCTCAGGTGGAATAGCTGTTTAGCACTTCCTATTCCACTTATTTTCTGTTTTGTGCTCAGAGGGCTTTTTAGCTTACTAAAAAAAAAGTGTCTGATCAGTGTATCTGATTCCAGTAACCTTCATATTGGGGGTGGGGAGCATATGGAATGAGATCCAACAATCTGGTTCTTTTCCTGCAAAGTAAAACATAATTTGGAGTAGCTCACATTTTGTAGTCAGTCTGAATTCCTGGTGTAGGGAGGACTGGATGCAGGGTAATGCCAGTGTTGTCTTTTTTACTTCATGTACAGGATCATAGCCAAATGTAAATCTAATAAGGTAATGTATAAAATATGTTGCTTTTCTGGATAATTTTGTGTTTTAATGGAAAGGTCTTTCTATGTTAAAGGGGAATTTTCTAATTAATAATTTCACAAAAATGAGTTTATTGTGATGGTAACAACTTACATTCTGGGAGAGCAGGAGCCAAGAAATAATCTTTGGGTTTTTTTCCTCCTTTTGTCTAAGATTTCATTATCCGTGCAAGCTTATTATTTACTACCTCCCAGTAATACTGTTTTAGAATCTGCAAGAATATCTGAGATTTATGGTATGATAGGGCTGATTGAATTGGATCTAAGTAACTGCAGATGCGGCGGGTTTCATCTTTATCAGCTTATCCAAGCTTTTGCACTTAAAGGCTTCTGTCAGTTCAAAGAACAGACACTGCTTGGTTGAACAGAGCTAAACTAGAGTTGCACTTCTTAGCCTTTCAAAAATAATGCTAACTTAATTCAAACTTCCGTACTGCAGAACTTGAAGGAGTTTAGATGTGGATCAAGTACAAATTCCTTTCCATTTTTATTACCCAAGGAGGCACTAGAAAAAAGAAACATATCAAAGCTCTTGAAATGTAATTTTAGTTGTCTCAAAAATATTTTTTCTTTCCATATGAACAAATGAAATTTGAGTCCTTCCCCCATTCACGTGCTTAAATGAAAGAAATCACTAAAATCTAAATCAAAATTTAGCATCAAAGAGCAACTTTGTCAATACAGGCATTTGAGGAGGTACTTAGAATGTTGGGATAATTGTAACATTGGATTTCTATTCAGCATAGAGATAGACAAAAAGTTGCTACTACATAGCGTAATGAGCTAGCTAACACATTTCTGCCTTTAAAATGGTAGGAGAGCCTACTACTGATACATGGTGACCATAAATAAAAACTGCCTTTTCTGTTTGTGTCTCCACTTTTGGTGGTTTGTACTTCAGCTAGGCATCATGGCACATTCAGAGGAGAGTGGATATCCTTTCTTTTGATTTAATTTTTTGAAAGGGCAAAAGCATGGATGAGATCACAAATATACTGTTTCAAAAAAAACCCTCCAAAATTAGGACTGGAGATTTCTAAAAGCCAAAGCAAATTCAGCCTGATCCATTTGCTAGTAAAATGTAGTCAAAGCAATAATAGAAGTGGTAGTGCGAAGAAATTACTGGGTTTGCATGTCAAAGCTTGACTTCCAAAATCCTTTTGCCAATTTAGGATCTTTGAAAGAGAAGCAGGAAGAAATTATTAGGAAGAAACTGGTGAAGAAATAAGAAGGTATCAGGTCTAATCATATATTTTCATTCCCTAAAACTCAGTCTATCAACTTTAAGGCATGTTTATGTATTGACAGCTTGCCTTAGGTTAAGTTTATCAGGCTTCTATGTGGTATTTAGTGTTTATGGAAACTTGAATTTCCTTGTAATGATACTCTATATAAGATGAGAATATATCTTGAAAATACAATTTTCTGATCCCTGGAAAAAATAAGCAATTGGATCTCCTGTATTATTTGTGGACTCAGCCTGGACTGATGAGAGCAGAGCAAAGAGACCAAGTCCAGGGAACTATATTGCTTTATGCACAGCAGCCCAAATAATGTAAAGACAAGGCATGCTGGGGGTGAAGGAAGAGAAGAGGAAAAAAGAAAAGAAGAGAAAGCAAAAAAATGAGAGGTGGTTTGGTTTGCTTTGACACTGTGGGATCACCCTATCACTTCCCTTTCTCTGAATGCTGCCAATTGTGCTAGTGGTAGGAGTCAGTTGAGCCCATCCATTTCAGAAGCAGAGTTCTGCAGTGCTTTGTGCCTCTGTGTTCTTTTGGACTGCGACAACATATGTGTGTGATTAATAGAGATTGTTTACTGGGGGAAAATAGTTGTCTTCATGGGTGAGATTTCTCTGTGTTGATTGTGGGATCTGGAGTAACTGGAAGGGAATTCTGTCATTGGGAAGAAGAGGAGACTAATTTATGAGAACATAGTATGCAGTTATATGTTTATCATGCTGTGATATAGTTCACTGATTTTCATTATAAACTACAAAAAAAAAAAGTTAAAATAATTTAAAGATCTTTCTAAATCCTACCCAAGTTAAGAGGTGCTCTCAGGAGGTACTGTAAATGTGGATTTTACTCCAGTCTTAACTTATCCTGGAGGGATTACTTATTCAAATTGTGCAAGCAGCTGCCAAGTCACAGATGTGATGTCCTTTGTCACAGAAGCCCAATACTTAATTTTGTTTGCTCAGATACCCAAATCAGAGATATCTTCATCTGTATAATTCTAGAGCACAATCTGAGCTCTGATCTTAGAGATGTTAATATGTACTAGATGAATGATTACAATGGTCACTTAGCTTCTGTTAATTTGAAGTTTTTAAAGCATTCAATAAAATGAGTGTTTGCTGTCCACCCCTGAGTGGAATGCCAATTCTTGTTTATAACATGATAAAGTTAAAAAGAATGTCCAATAATTGTTTCCAGCAGGCTCATTTCCATTATTTCCTCACAGTAATTACATGAACAATAGGGATTCTGTACCTAAGACCAAAATATATGTTGAACTGTATATGCTGAAAGATAATCACAGCAAATATGTTTTAATTATGTTTGTGATGCTGTGTAAGTGAAGGCATGGCTGAAAGCTGTTCTAATATCTACAGAATGAGTCATAGTATAAAAACATTAAAACATTAAAATAAACTTAGTTCTAATTAGGAAAATAAATTATGATAAAAGGAATGAAATTGTTTTATTTTTGTTGGAAGTAAAGGTTTAATTAGAGGATTTGTGTAGGCAGCAGGAATGGTTTGCTTTTAAAGCAAATAAGAATTTCATTCTCCTAGAACTCAAGTGCTTCTTCTGAGATCAATTACGTATTTTCATTTCGTGCACAATTTTGAAAAGTTGGGGAGAAAAGCTACTTTTGTCTCACTCCAAATGCAAATTTTTGGAATATCAAAAAACGTTTTGAGCTAGGCATAAGATTTTTGTTACATGAAAAAGGAACATTGTATTTATATTTTGAATCTATCAAAAAGTTACATACTTTTAAAAAATGAAATTAATGCATATACAGGCATAAAAACCTTTTAATGTAAAATAACATTGAAGTATTCTGGTCAGAAATAGTTCAGAAGAAATACGTGATTGTCTTTTCCCAAACCCGCATTTGTTTCCTAAATCAGCTTTTCAGTAATATGCAGGTGAATGGTTGAAGTGAGCATCACTGAATCATTACGCTTGTCCAGAAAAATAACAGGTGAAAAAATATATGCAGCTCCAAGGGTAGGGCTGGTATTTTGGGTGTGGCCTCTGAGTAGTCTTGAGCAGCTGTCCTTAGGACCTTCAGCTACTTGGTTGTTCTGAATACTAGACCTCTTTATTTCGGTGGCTCTGTTTTTCCCATTAGCAAAATGGGAAGAAAAAGTAATTTTTGCTTTGTAGTGGAGCATTGATGCTCATTCAGTTACTGTGGCAATATGTTCAGATTGTAGAGCAACATACATGAGGTCCGTGTATTAATGTTTAGATGACAATAACGTTATCTCGATTGCAGGAAGGCAAATAAAAGGTTACCTGTGGTTTGTGCAAAGCTCTCAGTGAATTGCTGGTATTTAGGTTGTGTGATGACTCTCAGCATTGCACCCTGGGGCTGAGTGACATGGCCAGTTTGATGATGACTTGCTTTGCTTGGGCTATCAATATAAAGTGTCACTTCTAGAAGAGGATGAGGCCAGAAGAGAGCTTTAGCCACAGGGAGTGAGAAGAAATGAGCTTGGCAGTATGATTCCAGGCAGAATAAATAAGATTTGAGGATATTCTTAGAAAGGAAATACACTGACTATTGAATATAATGAGATCCAAATCAGATACTGCTTCTAGGAAAGAAAACCCCAAACCAGACACCACCCCAAACTCATAGGCTTTCTATTGATCTCATATTCTGTATCCATTCATTTAGCTATCATCTGTAGTCAAATAAGGTGTTGAAATCTATGTTATCTTTGCAAACAAGCTGTGGTCCACCTCTCAGGAATCCAATTCTTTGTGTTCTCCTTGACTTTAACAAGCTGCTATTCTAAATTTTTCTCATGCAGATTTCTTGTAAGAGTTTCTCTCCACCAAGCAACTCCCCCATCCTTTTGGTGGTGAGGGGCTGCTACTCTAGGGTTTCTCCACATGGGCTTAAAGATTCAGTTACTGTCAAATCTTTTGTAGACAAGATCAGGAAAAGGAAAGAAAAAGCGCTTATCAAATGTGATGCTCTTCAGGTAACCCTTAAAGTGAATATTATCACAAACACACATGTATTGTTGCAGGTTTTTCCCTCTTTGATTTAGGTAGTTGTAAGGCTGTAGTTTGTTTATGGTTTATAACAACAACAACAAAAAAAGGCAACCAAACCATCTTGCAATCAATAAAATGGCATCTGGAAGTTAAATATTCTCAGTTTTCTGTGCAAGATTTAAATTGCCTAATGCTCATGTAACTTTTTTCCACGTGTTTTTTAGGAGCCATATGCTTGGTATTTGCTTCCTTGGTTTTTTTTTTGCTTTCTTTGCTTCCCATTTGTTTTATTCTGGATATTTCTATCTGTTGGTTGTTCTTATCTACTAAAACTGGCTGATGTTTGGTGTGTGACTTTCACTAGCACTATCTCTTTGGAAATATATCTCAACAGACTAAAAAAAGGTGAAATATGAGGATTTATTTTTCTTGTGACAATGTAGCATGCTTTAGATGGAAACCTTTTACAGTCTTTTCACGTTTTCTCTATTATCCATCACCTAATCTGCATAACCTCATTTTGTTTTATTGGTAGAGGAAAGATGTCAGACTAACTCTTACATTGAAGTTCTTTCTTAAGGTATAAGGAGTAAGTACACTATATATAATACAACTTCATTTCTATCTTCCAGTTTGTTTTACAAATATGTATTCTATTCAGGTCTAGGGAATGGTTGGAATTCATGTAGTATTCATCTAAACTGTTAAAACTGGACTGAGTAGAGACTGACCATACTGTCAAACAGCATACAAAGGTTTAAAGTTACAGGTCAACCACTAGAAATCTATGGTATTCATGGATCAAGAAGTGGAACTGAATCTTTAGATGGCAATTTCTAGCAATACTTATGCCTACTACAATCTCCACAAATGCGACTTACGTGTAAGGGACTGTTGATGACCTGTTCATAATTACTGGCAAACATAAGAATTTTTCAGTCTTTCTGCATTCTTTCACACACTTGAAATTGTTTGTTAAGCCTGCATATCAATAATGTGTGAAACAAAAGCAGAATATATAGCTCACTCAGGAACTCTTCTTTTCTTGTGAATTTTTGTCTTATTATAGGAAATGTAAGTGTTGCAGTGCCCCAAAGTTGCTATGTGTTTTCCCTTTGTCAGGTTGAGATTGCTTGGATTTTGTGCTGGTTAAAAGGCCAGTGTTATTCTGGCTAGTTATGTTTTTTTGAAAATAATGTTTAAGCCTGTTCTACCACTATGCCATACCTTCTCATAGCATATACAGAAAAAGAAAAGGAGACTGGAGAACACATGGCGTTTGCCTGTTTAGCTGCCTTGCTAACATTGATGCTGTATAATCAGAAGCAGCTATGTAGGAGAGAACTGTGGCTGCAAGCATTCTTGTCCTGTGGGCATCTGTGTTTTACTGAGAAAAGCTACCTGTTTGTGGAGTTGGCATAGCTGAGACAGGGAACTGTGCTCCAGCTGAGTGAATACATACAGACTCTGAAACCAATTGTGGTCAGTAGTGAGATATTTAATACAGCTTTGAATTTTCAGTGTGGGTGGAAAAAAAGTCTGTTTTATTCATGCTGTGATTGTGATTTTTGTCTGGCCATGATCCCAATTTGTGTCAAAAAGAGTTAACTTTTGATAAACCAAGATATATTTGTTAACTGTGTCAGTTTTTGTGTCAGAACATCCGTAACAGAACTGAGCAACATTTATACTGCTAATATTCTGTTGAACATCATCCAGCAGAGTATCTTTTCAGTTAACTTTGCCATCAATGTTCATTTACATACCCAATGATCCCATCTCTGTAGGCAAACAAAATATTCCATCTCCTATATCCTGAGTAAATGTGAAAAGGCTACTTTATTGACTTGATAAATAATCTCAAATATTTTACTTTACTTCAGGGTCTTGCTATTTTCAACACTTTATTATCTCAAGTTAGATAATTATTAATCTCAGTATTTATCTGGTTTGTATGAAAGTCAGCTACGCCTGATCTATTATCAGAAAAGTAGAAGAAAGAACCCCAGAGTTGTAGGCTGAATTCTGAATTTGATTGGACTACAAATTATGGAGTCATAATATGAATGAATAACCAGATGCCAGTTGTGATTTGATTTTATTTTTAGGGGGATGTCTTTGGTTCTGTATCTTTCTTTATATTTCTTTATAACTGTATATGTGTTTCAAATAAAGTGTTTGTTCTGGTGCTCCTTGAAATTTGAGGCAGAGACTCCCACTGAGTTCCTGGGTCTTATATCAGGTACTAAAACCATTCACATTTTAAAAAGAAATAAACAAAAAATAAATAATAATCTTGGGACTAGAAATTTATGCAAGAATTCAGCCCCATGTTTTTCAATGAGTTTGAGCCATACTGAATCCATAGGTAGCAATTGTAGAAATCAGGCAGTGTTTTAAAAACTCATTTCTAAAATTACATATGCTGGGTTCATTCTTCCTTGTATCTTTTGCAGAATAATAGAAGAGGGAAAAAATTATATTTGATAGTTCACCATTAACAGAGAACAATGAAGTAAGCTCAGTGAAGGCTGCAGCACACCAGTATAACAGAGCCCTTGTGTCAACAAGGACCTCTCTGTGTTATTGTAATACAAGTAATTAATAATCATTATTTATAGATGAGTACTGACTCTGCAGTTGTCAGCTGCCTAGCTAACCAGCTGTCATTTGGCTCTCTCAGTAGAGTTCTTTCAGATAAATAGCAGGAATGTACATAAGATGTTTGGAATTTCTGTCATTCTTGTATCCAGGGTATCATTTGGATCATTTGCAAAGTTCAGTTCTCACTGTTGTACCTCTTATCCTTTTTAAAGTTTTGTGGTAGGGGTTCTCTTGTGTTTCTGTTGNTTTGTTAGTGGGTTGGGTTGGGTTTTTTGGTGGGGTGGTTTGGGTTTTTTTGAGCCCTTCCAGTAGGTACCTAAACTAATTTTATTAGAGAAGCTGCAGTGGAGTCCTTGGAGATCTTCAGGGATCTCCCTGTTTCCCTCCTTCGCTGTTGCTTTTACACCCATTATTTTCTTTAGTGGGCTACCTAATAATCAGTTTTCTGAAGGAGGGGGAATACATGTATCATTTGGAAAGAGGCCCTGAGAAATCATTTTTCTTTGCCTCTTAACGCACAATACACACCAGACTGAAGCTGTCTGTGCTCCTCACAAGCCCGAAAGACACTAGTGCAGGATAGTTGGTCACCTGTCCTTGCTAAGAATGTCCTGGTAGAGAAGTACAGAGAACAGATGAATGGGTAGAGTATAGTATGAACCCCATATGGGCTTTGGGCTGTTCTTTGCTCACAGAGAGAAATATATGAGCACTACCAAGCTTGTGTGGGTAGAGAAAACTGACAGTGATTCAGCCATCATTAAATTAGTACAGATGTCTCCTGCAGCCTCCCACAGTAGTCTTCACCATGAGCTCAGGCGACTTGGATCAAGGTCTAGACTAAATCATTGCTAAGTCTGTATGGATTCTGGCTGGTTTAGGATTGACATATGTTACATACAACTTCTGTGGCACTGATTTGTATACGATTTGTTTGTGTTCATGCTGAGCCAGAGTTTCATTTTTGATGGGACATTGACCCCGAATTTTGGATGTTTTGAATCATGGGTAGGATAGGTGTTTACAGCAAATGACATAAATACTCCAAACAGTGCCCACACTTGTAATCCTTCTTGGAAACAGGTCAGGTTATCTGATGTGCCAAAGAAGATGATAATTGTCACTAAGGCTTTAGTCTCTGTGTGTACTGAGAAGGGGACTGCAGGACCCCAAAACAAGGTGCTAGAGAATCAGAGCTAATACATTACTAAATATCAAACGCTGCTGGAGTGGGCACAGTTGTTTATTTCTGCATATCTAACATTGTCTAAGTGTAATTGTTTGTATTCTCCTCTCCTCTGTCAATTCTTCCAGGAAAGCATTAACCAAGGCAGAAGCTATGAACTATCTCTAGTTGTTTTAAAAATATTTCAAATTTAATAGTATTGCAAATTGGTCACATTGTGAGAGATGTAACCTTTGCAAGTCAGTTTGTAAGAAATTCAAAGGAATGCATGACTTAGTGGAAATGCATAGGAAATTACATTACGAAGCTTTGAAAACCACACAAGTGATGTGGCAAATAGTTCCTTGTGAAACTGCATGGAACCATAATAACTAGTTTCAACCAGGTTCTTCTGGATAACTTACAATCCTGCATGATTTATGCCTAATAAACATCTAAGTGCAAGATAATGGGGAAAACTTAATAAAATTATCCTCATGCTGTATCTATTTATTCTGATGTATGACACACTGATGTTACTATGTAACTGCAAACATAGAAACTCTGAAGAACTGATATTTTATTTGGCATCTCATAAGGAATTTGCTTTGTGACATTTCTTAGATGTGTTTATTTTCACATTCCAAGTAAATTGAAAAATACTTTTGTTAAGAAAAAATTCATGCTGTACCCATGTGCACAGTTCACAGGTTACTGTATGTACACCAAAAAAAATTGTAAGCAGATAGTTTATAAGACAATCAACATGTAAGTGTTCACTATTTCATTTTGTGGTTCTCTTTATTTCACTCAGTTACCTTCTCAAGAGTTTTCAGTTTTAGCTCAAAGCTGGCTGCATGGCTGATGTTTATATTTCTGCACTGTAGATGTGTTTGACAGCCAATTGCTAGAAAAGAGCTTTCTATTTGTACTGCCAGCTTTACACATTTTATGGTTTTAGACAGTGCTTACTTCCTTATGTTCAGACACTGAAGTATGCTAAACAGTCATCTTAAGTTTGAAAATTTACCTTCAAAAAAGGTATTTCAGTGTTTTCAGGTTTGTTTTATTAAATATTACTAAATAACAGAATGCATTAAATAACAAGTTGCGTTCTGCATGGTTTTGGGTTTTTTTTAATTAAGAGGATAGGTTAAATATACTATCATGGGGATTCTCCTAATCATCATGAGCAAAGCATGATCAGAAGCCAGGGTGGTGAAAGCAGCTGAAACCAGAGCCTTGAAGGACTGTGAAATCATGACAACTTGAATACGCTTAAATAAATAGAAATACCCTGTCACTTTTGACCACATTGGCCTATTGTACTTTTTTCTGCCTTTGCTAATCTAGGTTATAGCTTGTCTACTTTGACAGGTTTTGTAAGCAGCCTTCAAATTACTGCTGTGGGTATGTAGTGATTAACTTTTTTATTCCTTTTCTGCAATCCTAAGAGTATGTATTATAAGATATTGCTCTGACATTCACTTGAGAAAATCATTTGAAAAACACAAAGAGGTCTTAGCACTCAAGTGCAATGTACTCTCTGCCTGAGAATGAAGCCTAGCAAGTTATAATAAGCTTTTAAAGAGGAAAGAAAAAATACAGTTCAAACAACATGGAAGAAAAGCTCAGAAGAATGCGCATAAGATGTTAGTGATTAAAGGAACAGAACAGAAGGATATAGGAACTGCCCAACTCCTGGCTAGCACGCTGAATAGGAAATTCCCATGGCTTATGGTTTTTTTAACAGCCTTCCCTGTCTTTTTTCTATATTGAGGAAGAAGCAGCAAGATGGGCTCTGCTGGCAGTTGAAATTGACAATCAAAAAGGAACTGTCTTCTGAAGTTGTTTGGAGACTTCACACAGTCTCGCAGGTAGTAGAAACTACAGCATAGTTTGTGTCCAAGACTGACAAGATGGTGGAAGGAGTAAATGGCTTTACTGCTGTTTCACTGAGTTGGGAGAAGAGTGACAAGTTCAGGAGGCACTGTTAATTATAATGCCTGAAGCACCGGAGTTGTTAATATAAGTGCTTGACCCCAAACAGTAGGAGATGACAGAGACATATTTTCTTTTCCCCATAAAGACACAGAAGAGGGAGTATGTTTTACAAGACTAAAACTGCATAAGGTTTTTGAGGCTCTCTTTATCCAGCTTTCAGATCTCAAGTGATGAACCACAGTATAGTGTAGATTAAATGAGAGAAGTAAATTAGACAGGAAAAGATTCTTCTTTGTCAATATGACACAATTTCATTGCAACCTTCCAGGTATCAGAAACAGGTTAAAAAAATCAAGACCTTCTTACGGGAGCAGTGTCTGCAGGAACTTGAGAAAGGAACAGCAGTCTGGGTTCAGAAATAGTTACATGAACTCCAAGCTAGGCAGAAAGCCAACTACAAAAAGGTGCCAGCCATCTGAGGCCACTTGACACAGGACACTTGGGTGTTAAATAGCTGCAGAAGCAGCGACTAAAGGCAGCAGTCCAAGCTGTGGTGGGACACAGGTCATATGTGGTGGTGGTGTTCTCAGGACAGAAGGGAAGACAGATGGTATTCCCAAATGGGAAGGGCCAAGGCCAGCACTAGGAAAAGGAGAGCTATAACTATCATCTGGCTTAACATAAGGATTCAAAAGAAGCAAGGTATATAAGAAATACACACAGAAATGTCAGCCTGAGACCATGCTTTGGAATTAAGATAGCAAAGAGTAGAAGCAAATTACCTTGTATTGTTGCCATCGCAACCCCTGAAGATGAACATGTGATTGTGGATTTGGGGAAGATTTTGCATCTGGGAGAGTGGTTTCCTCCTTCTTAGGGAGTTCCCCTGGCAACGGGAACAACTTCCGTGAAACAACACTGACAATGCATGACAATGTTAGTTAAAACTTAAAGCCATGATTAACTGGAGGTAAATGTGTAGACC
Source organism: Galbula dea (assembly GCA_013399015.1). NCBI lineage: Eukaryota > Metazoa > Chordata > Aves > Piciformes > Galbulidae > Galbula > Galbula dea. The sequence goes on along the minus strand of VWZX01008629.1, from coordinate 1,461,403 downwards.
TTTTCAAAAATGGCTTGGGTAGTCTGGCAGTCTGGATATTTTTTCCTAACATGGATCTTTGTGAGACTGAACATGGATTTCTCTCTTCCTCTGTAATTCCCATTTGTTAAAAAAAAAAAAAAGTATAGGTATCTTTTTTTTTTTTCTCCCAAGATATTGAGTGAAAATAGATATTAAAAATTATTAATTCAGCCTGGTGAGAAAAGCAATACATGACACATACAGAACGGATCAGTAGTGCTCTAACCAGGAAGGCCTTTAGATCAAGATCCATCACATTCCTGAACACTTTTCTTGCATCAGTTGGTCATAATGAGTGAATTAGAACAAATAGTTAGATCCCAGTCTTGTCTCCAGTTTTTAAACAACAGTTCACTCTAGTGTATTATAAGATGATACCAAAAGGTAAGCAATGAAAAGCAGTTTGTGCACAGTTGCAGTATGAATATAACAGAGACAAAATTAGCAAATCAAATAGAATAAAAAAGCAGTAGCAAAGAATAAACAGAAACATAAAAGAAACCAGCTGGAATCAAAGATACTCAAATGACATGGTAGGAAACTGAGGCAGACAAAATCAGAGATTACATTCTTAAATGAAAGTGTTAGGGATATTATTGCTTTAATTCTTCTTGAATATGGTTATGAAACCGCAGCTGAGAAGCATGAGCTCTACTGTCTTTTGACAGTTACTCTAGAGGCTTCAAGTTACTTGATTCTCGTATCTTAAATGAAACCTTTGTCATCCACGGACATGTCTGTTTCCTTTCTGAAAGTGTTTTCAGTACTGACATTATGTCAGGTGTATCAAGGCTGTGCCCCAGTTTGTCATTACCCTGAATAATAATGCATAATATTTGGTTTTCCTCTTACATGTTGTGCAACTGTAATTCCCATTACTAAGTATGGCATCACTCCATCCATGGAGAAAGTGAAAGATTCTATTAATTTGAGATTACATTCACAGTATTAATTCTGTATTGTGTGCCAATGAATTGAATATATCTGTAACGGTTTAATTCCGAATGATTTTTTTAAAGCATGGGTCACCAATGAACTTGCTCATTGTCCATTGTGTCAGAGCACATCAACAATACATATATTTTGTGTATTATGTATCTTATGATGCTCATATTTTAGAAAAAAACCCTGCAAAGTCACATGCAGAGAGAAACACGTGACGAGTAAGGTGCATGACAGATTTTGAATGTATTGATATATGTATGACTGTAAAACTCACTAAAATCCTTCCATGCTTTCACAGAATGAGCTAGAACCCAGCAGTTTTTGAAAGGTGTCATAAAAACTGAAAATTCTGTCTCCAAGTTGTTTAAATGGGGTCTGCCTCATAAATGAGGCAATTTCTTGCAGGGCATAGGTAAAAAATAGAACCTGAAGATTAGGGTAGCGTTGGTGTGTTGTGTCTGTATCTGTGTAACATCAGGTGAAAATCAGGATGCACTAGTTAATTCGTTAAAAAAGATTCCAGAGAAGAAAAATTATGCAAATATTAAAATGAAGTTTTAAGGGCAGATTATGCTGTTTCCCTTGAAACAAGTAAGGGCTAATTCTCTTGTAATTACATGAGGATGAGTTAATTACTTTCTAACAAACTCAAATAAAAACTTGACTACATAATGCTGCCTTCTCTTTTCTTAATTAAAAATGTCCAGAAGCGTTTTCATAATATGTAGATTTCTTCCATCTTGTGAGTTATTAACTTATTTATCCTTTTTTCTAATATGAGGAAATTGAGGTTACAAATCTTCCATTTGATGATACATCCCGTTGTTGACTAGTCTGTTACTGATACAATAACACATCTAGAGAGGCCTTGAAGTGCCCAGTCCTACTACAAAGGCCAGTTGACAGCTTTTTGCTAATTCTGGACATGGACAGACCCAAGTGCATTATGTACTTTCCTGATAGTGAACACATGACTTGAACATGAAACTCATTGTGCTAAACAAGCTGTTGTTTTGGCTATCATTGATTTGCCAGGTAGCTATCTGAGAGCAGGTGAGACAGTTTCCATCTACAGAAAAGACTCATAAATCAGTGTACACAGAATTGGAAGAGAACTTCACAAAGCTAGCTTGGAGCTTCTGCTGCCTTCACACATAGAGTAAATCTGTGGCTCCATACATAGTTTGGAACCAACTATTAACATAGTTGTGGTAAGAAAATGTCGTTAAAAATATGATGACAAGATATCTATTAAATAGGAGAATTTAGTATCAGAAACATATTTGCATGCTTGTGTTTTGCTGCAGAACAGTGCTTTTATATCAACAGAATATAAAGGCTCTTCAAGTAAGTTTAATCTCTGCAATTTCTCTTTCATTAATTGTGATTATACATATTTGTAGTGTATGTACTACTTGGTAGACTATAAATATATATTTGAATAGCATGTTGGCAATACTTTTACATATGCATTCACTATTAGTGAAAACATTAGTTTTGTGGAAGTACAGTGTGTCCTATTACCATTCATACTGGCTTAATTGATTATGATGTGTATTATAACATAAAATGGCAAAGGAATTAATAATCAGTATCTGCAGTGTTCAAAGGGTTTCTTTTGAATAAAGTTCATTATTTGAGGAACAGACTTGCTTTGGGGCTACGTGGGAGCCATTAGTAGGGTATTAATACAGAGAATCTTCATCACCATTAAAACTAGGAGAGTATCCAAAACCTGTCCTCTTGCCGTAAATCCAGTCATGAAATGGGTGATGGGACTGCATCTGCTACTTTAAGAGGTATGTCAGAATGTATAGTCCCACAGGCACGGCAGTGATAGAGAAAGATTTCACTTTCTTTGAAGTACAATTAAGTGAATTTCACATAATGGAAGGGAGTTTGACTCATTCTGAACATGATTAAGTTTTCCAGTAAACATGCTATTCTGCTTATTTTGGGATGCTGTCTAGTACTAGGACATAGGGGCTAGCTATAGGTGTCTCCATTTTTAGATAGGAGTTCTTTACATTTCTGTGGGCAGTTTTGGGCACCACAGTATAGGAAGTACATTGAGGTACTGGAGAGGGTGCAGAGAATGGCAACTAAGCTGATCAGGGGTCTGGAGAACAGGCCTTATGAGGAGAGGCTTAGGGATCTGGGCTTGTTTAGCCTGGAGAAGAGGAGGCTGAGGGGAGACCTTATCGCTCTCTTCAGCTACTTGAAAGGCCATTCTAGGGAGGCAGGTGTTGGCCTCTTCTCCCTTGTAACTAGTGACAGGAGTAGAGGGAATGGGCTTAAGCTGAGCCAGGGTAGGTTTAGATTAGATATTAGGAAGAATTTCTTTACTGAAAGAGTGGTGAGATATTGGAATAGGCCGCCCAGGGAGGTGGTGGAGTCACCATCCCTGGAGGTTTTTAAGAAGAGGATAGATGTGTTTCTTCAGGGGATGATTTAGGGATAAGAGTAGTGTAGGGCTATTGGTTGGACTAGATGATCTTGAGGGTCCTTTCCAACCGTAATGATTCTGTGATTCTCAGTATTGCTCTGAAAAATAAGAGGTCAGCTTTCAAGCACAGGCATAACAAATAAAGCTACAGGTGTGGAAAGCAGTTTCACATTTAGAGCACTGGTGAGACTTCTTCAGCAGACACCAATATTCATTTATCATATTCATTATGCCTCTCTATCATTCACACAGACCCTATATAATTATGTGTTTAATGATCTTTAACCTTCACATGAACACAGCTTGCTGAAGCTTGACAATTGCTGTAAATTATCATTCACATCTGGTAGAAGAGAGGAAATACTACTTGGAAAATATACTCTGCTTTCTGGCTTACAATTTCACTTCAGTTCTTTGATTTGGCTTTGTGAGTGGATGATGATGTTTCAATCCTAAATCCAAACTATGAAATTATTTTGGAAAAATGGGACTTCCATAGGTCATTTGTTATAATATTTTGATAATAGAGTGTAAGAACTCTGAAACCTAGAAAAGATATTTTAATCTGTCAGTCTGATGCTTACCATAAAAATGACATGATTTCAGTAAATGCCGTATTTATGGCTTGCTTTTTATTAAAGAACTAAAAGAAAGTATAATTTTTGCCCCTATTAATATTTGAGTAAAAATCTCATCTTCTGCTAATTAGATGCCGTTTCAGCTTTAAGATACAGAACACTTCTAGCTCTTGGACTTTTTGTTTAATGTTTAGCCCTTCATTTTATATATAGCGTTTTAAATAGCAGTATCCATTTATTTCTTTTAATACACAGGTGTTTAACTTATAGTAAGGAAGAGTTAATAGTAAACATATGTTTGGGGGTTGTTTTGGTTGGTTGGTTTTGGGGTTGTTTTGGTTGGGTGGTTTTGGTGGTGGTTGTTGTTGCTTGATTTTATCTGTTGGTACTAGCAATGCAAAGGTTTTATTGCTCTACATTACTTTATACCAGAACTGATTTATGAACTATAACTTCTGTTGGATAGTACGCATAAAACTTACACCCATCTGTATGGGAGATGTAGCTTACCCAGCCGGTGCCACCTTAGAAATTCAGATTATAGTTGTTCTCCTTAAGTCTCTGTATAGTTGGATGAACTGAGATGTTCCCAATTGCTTTGCTGAGTTATGCGTGTCCAGATGATGTTGTGATGTGACATTACTGTAATTCAGCTATGAATTTTTTGCCAAAAGCCTCATATGCGATGTTAGTAACATATAGATTTTATTCAGGGATCAAACAGATGCTTAAAGTATAAACAATCTGTTTAAAACACAAACAGATTCTGGATTGATCTTGACAAGCTCTGGGACCCTGAAAATAATTTTTTGTGTTGCTTATACTTAGACTGGGTATAATCCTGCTCATAAGGGCAATAACATTTTAAGACAAAAAAAGTTGCATTAACACGTCTTCCTGAGCAGACAAAACTGCGGTACCAAGCAAGAGAAGAATGGTTTTAACTTAATGTAACTTAAATTATGCTAATTGGTCTCAAGTAAAACTACAAAACCAAAACCAGTTTGAGTTTTTGGAAAAGGACTCTTCTGTCACTTGGTGTCTGTGTGGATGTTCATGGGTCAGGCAGGACGAGTGAACTGTTTTGAATCATTCATATTCACAAACAGTTGCAGTGTTTTTAAAACATTGTTAAAGTAATGTTCTGGTAATAGCTGGTGTGGTAATAACATGGTGCCCAGCAAAACACAGAGGATGAAGTCACACCTCTTGTAGTCAGTGGGAGTTCTGTGATTATTGCAAAGCAGAGAATACACTGGTGACCCAGGATTTTGTTTGTATAATAAACCAGATCAACTGGAAAATCAGACCTGGCTGCTGTTGTCTGCTGTGCTCATTGCAACATTCAAGATCACTTTTTTGTAAGGTGCTGTTAACAAGTTTTCTAAGCTTGTATTCCTGAACAGCTAATTTGCAGCTATAACTGTATATGACCAATTACCTACTGAAGAACCTGCAGAGCCTACTTGTGGTGTGATGTAAAAATCTACTTCTGACTTGGCTGTAGCCGGTGTTATAATGCTTTTTTTCCCCCACCCCTATTTTAATATCCTGATACGGATTCTGATATCAAATGACACTGTGCCTGGCCCTAGCAACCACTGCTATCAATTGAAGAGTAAAATGCATAACCAGCAACAATCTCTGTTGAGCTGTATACACAAAAATGAGAAAACAGGAAAAAAATCTAGTAGTAGTAGTAATGTTGCAGCTGTCCTAAACACGCTGTATATATTTCCTGCAGACTTTCATTTGTAAGGCAGAGTTAAGTAATAATAAATGCAAGTTACATTTTCAGTGACTTGTTATTTACTTCTTATTGTTCATATTGAGTGTTGTAGATTTAATAGGAAGTAGAATGTAAAGCCTTATTATTTTATATTTAAGTTATCCTATATTTTTGAGTGTGTTAAAACTAGTACATATGGTTCACCAATTGGTGTGATCACCCTCAAAAATAAAAAATGATTGGAAGTAATCTGATATGTTGTAGTTGGCTCTGGGTCTAAAAAAAAAAATCAGTTGAAGTCTTTCAAAGTTGAAGTCTTACATTCAAAGTAAAGAAAAAAACACCATTTGTCCTAAGCTGTTTCAATTTAAATACTATCTTTTCTAATGGACCATTATGAAGAATTAGAAGGTGTGTAAGAATTATTCTTATATTTCTGGAAACTTATTTTAACAAAGCTTCCTTTCAGTAGAGATCCTTTTCAGAATAAAGATCTTAGAACCTTTTAAATTCTGCTAACATCTGAGTTATGATACGATTCTACATTATTAACAGGTAGATGTGGCACTTAGGAGGTTGGTTTAGGGATAACAGTAGTGTAGAGCTATCGGTTGGACTTGATGATCTTGAAGGTCCTTTCCAACCATGATGATGTTTCTATTGTGAATGCTGTCTGTTACAACATTTACATAGATGCCAGTGTTCAGCCACTTTCAATCACCTGAAAATAATCTGAAAGTAATAACTAAAAATGAGAAACTAGATTGAAATTTTTCTTATTGTTAATCCTTTCCTTGCCCTTTGATCTAATAGGTTAAGGACATTTTCTGCTTGTTCATTTTGGCTGGTAATAGTTCTGAAGGCATTTATATTTTAGAACAGGGATTTAAAAATATATATAAACAGCTGCTTTTTAAGTAGAAAGTCTAATTATGCCTACGATTACATTCACTTTTGATTAGTATGCGTACAATTCCCTACTCTCCTTGTGTAGTCAAGCTGAGATATGGGTCACTGGTGCTAAGATTAAAGTACAAAAGAATAGCTTGAGAAAATGTATTGTTAGACCAATGCAAAATAAAACCCCCAAACAACTGGGTGTAATTTTCATCTTTAATTTTTTTTTTCTTTTAGTTACACACAGACCTGGATCCTGGCAGCAGCAAAATCAAGTATATTCTGTCAGGAGATGGAGCTGGAACAATCTTTGTGATCAATGACAAGACTGGAGACATTCATGCAATGAAAAGGCTTGACCGTGAGGAAAAAGCTGAATACACTCTAACAGCTCAAGCAGTTGACAGGGACACAAACCAGCCTCTGGAGCCTCCTTCTGAATTCATTATTAAGGTTCAAGACATCAATGACAATGCCCCAGAGTTTGTTGACGGTCCGTATCATGCCACAGTTCCAGAAATGTCTGTTGTAGGTATGTATGTCTAAACATTGACAAACTTTGATTACTCACGGTTTAAATTATGCCAGTATGCCATTGACTTGTTGATGAATAATAAGATATTTATTATGTAGTTAGCATTAATTTGCATGTTTTCAAGTCTCTTCTTGGCCAAAGCTTTCATCTGCAGCACAATAGTAGAGTCCCTGAGTGGTAAGAAAATGACTACCTGTTGTATTAATGTGTCTTTCTTTGTCCAACAACACTTTAATGGGCTAAATTCATATTCCCCTTACAACACTGTAGTTAAGAGTATTGTTACTGAGAAGGATTTATCAAGATTTGTTCCAACATGACACTCTAATCCTATTGATGTTTTGTTGATGTTTAATTATCTGTTTGCGTATTTTCATACTTAGATGTAGCACTTGCAGTATGTTGATACATACTTATTTGTTTTGCTCTAAATGCAACTGTAATCAGCCAAAAACACTGAAATGAGAGATGCTGTGTCTGGGAATTGATGGTTAGACTCTAGAGTGGACTTAACCAATTAGCCACAGGATTTGCATGGAAGCTGGAAGGGAAAAACAGAGAAAGCTGTGGAAAAAATGGTGACAAGGGAAATTAACTGGGTGGAAGGAGAGAAAAAGAAAGGAAATAATCTTCTTAACACGTTTTACTTATATTTACTCATTTTGTTGGATTAGTGTGAATCTGTTTCCTTGTGGATTAATATATTAGGGAGGGTTTTTTCNACCCCCATGTTTTGACTTGTTCCATATTTGCAAAGGTAGAAGTATGTACTTACAGAGGTACATATTTACATACTCAGGTCTTCAGTCCCTACTGATACATACACATCAGGTGCAGGTGATCTTTAGCTACCACTAAAGCACAAGGGAAGTAAACCCATCAAACTGAAAGAGTCAGTTTCAGGGTAGTATAAGAATTCAGTATAAGCAAAGAGATAAAAGTCAGGCCATGAAATGCAGGGTAAATTCTAACGTTTTCTAGTATTAGGTGGAGGATAATGTGCTTTTCAGCAACTTGTCTATATCTGTCCAAGTAAGATAATTGAAGGAGTGCTAAGGCTCTTTGTAAAATAAAGCAGCATCCTATCAAAAAGTTTCAAAACCACCATTCTGTCATTTTTAGTTAAAGAGAGGAGGAATATGAGGAGTCAGAAGAGTCCTCTCTCTCACATGCAATACAGTGAGTTGTACCAGGTCCTTTTCAAATGTAAGCGTGGTATGCTGACTAGACAGTGATACCTGAGGCTTCAGGTTTTTATCAAGACTTCTCCAACAGATTTTCCTGTCTTGGTTGCATTGAATTGCTTCTGCTGAAACTGATACGTGAATTTTCAAGCCTGCATGTGAGTTCTTTTACCAAAACATAAGTTAAATTTGTTAAGTTACTTTTAATTATGCAGCAGCACAAACATAGTATGTATCTGCTTTCAGAAGATATTTTTGCCAAGCTCTAGGCAAGAAAATAGCTTAATTAAATAAAATATTTTTTCCTAAAAAAAAAAAAAAAAAAAAAAAAAAAAGAAGAAAAGAAGGAGGAAAAAAGGGAAGGAGAGGGAAGAAGGGAAATTAAAGGCAATTAAACTTTATATGAATGGGACCAGTTTGGTATTCTAAAAAAGAGAAACTTAATTTATATGCAGGCAAGAAAAGATGGGTTTCTGATCACAAAGGCTAGTATAAAAATAATTTGTATCTGTGCATAATAGCAATGTTTATAATCCATAGTAAAGATACGGTTTTATCCAAGGAATATTCACTATAAAGAAGAGGGAAAAAAAGCCCAAAACTTTGACAGAAAACTAGTCAGAAGATCAGATATGTAAAAGTCTAGTGAGCTGGTTAGCATGAGGTTTCAAAAATATTGTAAAAGTGCATGAGAAGAAGAGAATAAAAAGTAAAATATTAATGAGAAAGTGAAACAATTGGGAAAAGTGCGGTGTCCCTCTGGGGTCAGTGCTGGGGCTTCTCCTGTTCGACATCTTTATTGATGACTTGGATGAGGGGATGGAGTGCACCATTAGTAAGTTTGCAGATGACACTAAGCTGGGTGGGAGTGTCGATCTGCTTGAGGGTAGGCAGGCTCTGCAGAGGGACCTAGACAGGCTGGATCGATGGGCAGAGGCCAATGGTTTGAGTTTTAATAAGGGTAAATGTAGAGACCTGCATTTTGGTCATTAACAACCCCCAGCAGTGCTACAGGCTCGGGAAAGAGTGGCTGGAGAGCTCCCCAGCAGAGAAGGACCTGGGGGTGCTGATTGACAGCCAGTTGAACATGAGCCAGCAGTGTGCCTAGGTGGCTAAGAAGGCTTGCATTAGGAATAGTGTGACCAGCAGGAGCAGGGAGGTGATCTTGCCACTGTACTCGGCACTGGTGAGGCCACACCTCAAGTACTGTGTGCAGTTTTGGGCACCGCAGTTTAGGAAGGACATTGAGCTACTAGAGAGGGTGCAGAGAAGGGCAACTAAGCTAATCAGGGGTCTGGAGAACAGGCCTTATGAGGAGAGGCTTAGGGATCTGGGCTTGTTTAGCCTGGAGAAGAGGAGGCTGAGGGGAGACCTTATCGCTCTCTTCAGCTACTTGAAAGGCCATTCTAGGGAGGTGGGTTTTGGCCTCTTCTCCCTTGTGACTAATGGCAGGACTAGAGGGAATGGGCTTAAGTTGTGCCAGGGTAGGTTTAGATTAGATATTAGGAAGAATTTCTTTACTGAAAAGTGGTGAGATATTAGAATAGGCCGCCCAGGGAGGTGGTGGAGTCACCATCCCTGGAGGCTTTTAAGAAGAGAATAGATGCGTTTCTTCAGGGGATGATTTAGGGATAAGAGTAGTGTAGGGCTATTGGTTGGACTAGATGATCTTGAGGGTCCTTTCCAACTGTAATGATTCTGTGAAAGTGGAGGGGAAAATGTTAAGGGAGGTCATCAGAGATGAATTAAAAGATAAAACTTTATCTGGGAAAAATTTGTAGTAGAAGATTGTAGAAGAAATGACCAATGCCTGGGCATAGATGTCAGTGCAGGGAATAGTGGAAGGAGCTGGCTTTTGCAGGATATTATTTCACCTGTTTCCCCTAGCATGGTGGGGGAAAGAGGAACAGTTCTTTGCTGAACTGCCTCTGAGATCATGTAGTTACACATTTTCTCGTATTCTTAGGCTCCATGGAACAGTTTAGTCCAACACAGACGTAGAAATTTGTTATAGATTAGCTCAGAGGTCTACCATTAGTACTGAAACTATGCAAGTTTTGCACATTTATCACTTATGATCTCTGAATATTGCATGTTTTTATGTGATATTCCTAGGCTTGCATGTTTTCAAGCTATTTGTCTAGAGAAACAGAAACACCTGTTCTCTTGTTGAAAAACAAAACCTATTTCTCAGATGTCACGTCAAAACTCAAGAGTGTGTTTGCCATTGCATTACATGGGTCATGAATGACTGTAAAATCTATGCAACATATGCAGTCAAATCTGCATCTTCATCTGTGATGGAAACAAATGTTAAGGCTGGGAAGTTGAAGTGGGGAATGTTACCCCTTCACTAATGGTGCTGTTACTGTTTCCTTCTGCCTTCTTCTTTAAACCCTCAGGTTGCAACATCAAGAGCTACTGAAATGAAATGATGTTCCATAAAATGTAGATTATTTTAACTTTCTTTAACTTTTGTTAGTCCTCTTTAATATTATAGATATTATTTAAAAATTGTCTCCTTTCAGATTTCAAGGATTTTTGTTTGGGGTTTTTTTTTGTGCCACGCTAAGAGTATTTCGCTCACATTATCCACTTACTTAATTCCCCTTAAAGAGATCTCCACCCACTGCTAATTTCAGCCTTGACATTTCTACAACACAGTCATTACTAGGCAGTGTTCTTACTCAGGATGAAACAAAAGTTTTCTGAAAGCTCTTAATTCCTCGAAATGCTTCTTCCAGTTCTGAGTGCTCTGAAACAAGAGAAAGGTATATGCTCTATATATAGCACTTGTCTAATGAGGATGCAGTATAAGGCATTTTATTTTGGACCTCTATGGAAAGCAATGCATAAAATACATATTCACCTTGCATTATTCTGTAACATAATGTTGAAGTTCTAACACAATGCAGTTTCTCTGATAGGTACGTTAGATACTGGGCTTATGTTCCTTGCTAGAAGAGATGGATTATATGAATGTTAGTGGTATTTTTGCATGACTCTCTAGAACGCGATACACTATGGGGATGTGAAAACTACAGCGTACATGCAAAGTTTGTGTATGTGATATGCATGAATGTGTGTGTGTGCCAGTACATGAGATTGTCACATTGCCACAATCCAGCCCTTCTGATTTTTATGTTATTCATCAGTGGTATCTTGAAAATCCTGCTTCCCTACTAAAACAAAAGAAAAGGATTTGTATGGTTTTCCTCCCACTATTTTATGCAAAGATGATTAGTGTTATCTCCAGTAGGAATATGGTTAGTATTACACTGTGTTATCTCTGGTAGGAATGATGCTCACTTTTCAGCTGTCTTCACAGAACACCCACCCACACACGTACCAAGTGGTGTGTATCGTCACTGTCTTCAGAGTTATTTTGAAATAATTTATTTCTCTCCTTGAGGAGAGGAGCACATTCCAGAAAAAGTTTTGAGAACTAAATTAAACTATTTCATCTTTGTAGTCTTTTCTTTTTTTTACATAATCCCTATACACTTTACTGTAGTAAATCCTGTTCCCCAACTCCAAAATGATGAATTTTTTTTGTTTGTTTGCTTGGAAAGCTAATAGTGTATATGGAGAATTTGTTCGTTGCTGAAACTAGCATTTTAATCTTTTAATTAGAATATTAATTTTCTTAAGGAATTAAAGATCAAAAAGTCAGATCTGTGGATCGCTTCATTGTTAACAGTAGTGCATTTCACAAATAGGAAATAATGTAATTTGTCTGTAAATCTTCTTTAATTGCATGTAGATGTAAATGGGCACACTAGGAAAGAAACCCAGTTAAAATGTTTTAAAAAGCTAAGCTTCTGGGAGGAAGAACCCCATGACTCATTCTCGCCCTGCCCCCCCCCCCCATTTGTCTGGGCTGGGCATATATGCCTGCAGTGAAGACAGCTTGTTATGTAAATGAATGAGCAATCTTAGCAGATCCAAAGGGGTAATTGGAACTGCTCCTGTAGCTTCTTTAGAGAAAAGGAGAGAGAGAAAAAGCCCCCACAAACCTGTGTCCCCCCCCCAAGGTATGTTCTATTTCTTCTTGGTTACACACAGATTTGTGAATTCTCTGAAAGCATTCTGCAGAGGTGAAAATGGGAGCAGAAGTGGATATTGTCTTCCAACAGTACGGTCTGAGGATCTTTTTTTCAGGAGAGGAATGAGGAGTGAAATTTCTTGATTTCATTCTTAGTGAAGCCGAGAGTGTTTAGACAGCTTGTGTCATGTTGAAAGACAGAAGACGACAGAAGTAGAGTGACAAACGTGTTGGTGAAATAAAAAAGGACACAGATGGAAAAAGAACAAAACCCATAAGGGAAGAGAATTCTCTCATCGTTTGCCTGAATTAAGGTAAACAGACAAACTTTAATAATCTCTAAATATTAAGAATTCCCCTGGCAGTCCTAAAACTCTCCATCTTAAAATACATACAGTGGAATTCAGTCTTCCATTGCTGTAGAAACACTTTTGCCTTTGACACTTGAAAACATTAACAATGTGAAAGAGCTTAGAATAATATTTTTGTCCTTAAGTGGTTCCATGAAAATTATTTACTTGGAGGAAAAGGTCTTTATTGGAAAGGGTTTAGGCTTTCAGTTGAGTCAGAGTATTAAGTTCCAGTTTTTGGCACAGGCACATTACTCAGCAATGTTTTCCTTTGAATCAAAGTTTGTGCTTGATTAAACCACTGTAAATAAGAAATAATTTTTTTAAATTACTTTTTGTTTTTCCAAAAGCAGAGCAGAGTTGCTAGTTTAGGCAAGTATTGCAGAAGCACAGCATATATAATTTAGCTTTTCTTTCCAGTTCTTCCAGATTCCTGAAGGTATTAGTTCTCTTCCAGTTATAAATTGTTTGCAAAAGGACAAAATCTGTGAATATGAAATCAACGTGCAATGTCTGATATGAATAGTGATAAAATAACTTGGTAAATTAGAAAGTTACAATAAAAAATCTTACCTGAAATGTTATCAAGATCAACCATACTGGCTTACTGGGCTTTTTCCTATTCATTCATTGATTTTTAAGGCACTGAGCGTGACTGTTAAATCAATGATAGTTTGTCACAAAATTGTAGAGTAAAAGGACTATATTACTGGGGTCAACTACAAATTAGCCCAAAGGGTAAATGCAAAGGGAGTGCAAAAGCTAAGGGAAAAAACAGCAGATGTTGTAAAATATGGCAGGAATGTAACAGCTGTTAGAAAACTTATATCTTCATGTTGTCTTGTTCCTCTACTTGTTCATCTTGTGCATAATCAAATTCAGTAGCTCTGGTACTGAAGAGCATTTTACGTGAGTGATTTGTTTAGTGAGTGCGTGTGTGTGTTTAAAATCTTCTGTACATTCTGCATGACTGAGACGTGGTTCCAAATGCAAAGTCTTAATTAACCTTAAGTAATCTGTTAGGATATATTCAAAACCAAGACAATCTTTTCCTTAATTTGACTTGTTATTGAGCTCTGATTTCTGAGTATTTGCTATTATTTTTGTACTCATTAATGGTTGTTAAAGAAAAACAGCAAAAGATGACACTTTCAATCAGACATTATGTGAAATTTCCTTTTGTCATAAGGTCTGATTGAAAGTGTCATTATCTTTTAATGTTTTTCTTAAATGACCATTAATGAGCTCGAGGACATTGAATGAAGTTATGCTATTGCTCTTTAGAGGTTTATAATCTGACCCTCTAGTTGCACTGACCTATATTGCCCTAAATGTACTAAGCTTGTTGATTGACTGTATACAGCTTTGCTAAAATCAGTGGAATTACTCAAAATACTTCCTACCAATGGTACCAAGAACTTCAATGTGAAGACACTATCAGGTTCTTAGAAATAAGCCCTAAATTACCTGTGTAAAGTATGAATCTATTAATGTGTAGTGGTTTCTTAGACAAAAGCTGCCTTTTCCCCTCTCCATTAACTGTCAGCAATTTGTCACAAATTTTCCAATTTTTGCATGCGTGCATTCCCTCTGCACTAAGGAACATCATGCAGGTGACACATAGTGAAGATAAACTCCTCAGGAAAAGGTCTTTTGGATCAGAATTGAAGTTATAGTTTCTTATGGGGTTCAGTATAGAGGAATACATCTTCCTATGACGTTTTTGTTTCACAGGATGAGGTTGGACAGACGTAGCTGAATGTTGATCGTCTGGGGGCAAAGCAGGGAAAATGTTGGTGGTCTTAGAAGCATGCTTCTCTAATCCTATGTAATCTACAAGAATCTGTACTGCTGTGGTTTTTGCAGATGATTTTTGTCTCACAATCACAAACATCTTGTTCTTGTTGTAGATATTCTGCTTCTGAAATTCTTTGTGGTTGCTTTCTTTTGTACATATCAAACACATTGCCCTATTTTTGTTCTGCGACTATATGAAAATAAGCCTTTGACTCAGGTTTCTGATACATTCCTTTTTGGTTACAAGTTTAAATCTACTTGTAAAACAGAGTCTTAACATTTTTCCTAAATTCCAAATTTTGAAGAAAAAAAAATTTAAAGCAGTGGGAGGGGTTTTGTTTTGTTAGCTTTGAATGCATGCCACTTCATTTTTCCAAACAGCCAGGCTTGTGACATGAGCCCATTAACTGGCCAGTGGATGAAGACTAAGTAGGAAACAGAAAAGAGGAGAGGAAGTTAGACCAGTACAGATTTCTGCCAGATGGAGGGTAGGGTCTATGAAATGCTGCAGAACTGGACTGGAATATANTCTTTTTTTTTTTTTTTTTTTTTTTTTTTTTTTTTCCAGTTGTGGGAAATGTAAACCAGAGGTAGAATGTTCTGAGTCAGAAAATTAAATTTAATGTGGTAATATTTTCTCAGAAACTTTTATTAATATAACTTACATCACTCTGCTAACACAAAAGATTTAGCTTTAGAACACTGGGGACCAATACTCCTCAAACTCTTGTTAATTCAGATGGCCTATGTTAGACATCTCTCTGATGGACACACTTGACATTTGGGAAAATGAGACTCAGATCCAATTCAGAATCCATTTTTTTTTCTGGCACTGGTCATTCTCCACCGTGCCCTGAATTGATACCTCTGTCTTTGTTTAGATATTGAATCTGCAGTACTTAATGTTTCTTCATGAGTACAGACAAGCACTTGCCTGTGGAGCTGATGTCAATATGGCTTTTTCATGAATCAGCCAGTGGAGTACTGCTGGGCAGCTGATTCAACTGTACCCTTTCCCTGAGGCCCAAATGGTCCCTGCTGCCATATGCTTGCTCCACAGTGGCCTGAGGGGGCAATATTTCAAAGTCTGCTTTTGCAACCTGGATTACAGGTGCTGGCAATATAGTCTTTACTCCACCAAACAAAGCAAGCAGAGCATCAAAGCTGTAAAAGTATACCAGTCATTTTCTGTCTTTGTAACAGAAAGTTATAAATGAAATCATTTCTACAGTAAACAGCCCAGGCTACTTTATTATTTATTTCTATTTTTATACAATACACCTGAGCATAACCTGAAACTTCCATCGACATCAACAAACCTTACGGTACTTTTCCTGCTTGAAAATATAGTGTACAGTGATCATCCAATTTTACTGTCTTTGCCTGGGGCCCTCACAGACTGAATGCTGATGAAATACTCAATTGATTAGAGACAAGCAGTCTTTCAAAAAGCCCTGAACAAAAGAACAGCTATTTCCCACATCTCTCACAAATATCAATTAATATCCTATAGTGAGGGTGATATATAAAGGGAGAATTAAAAAACAACATGAAACGAAAACATAATTCCTTAAGCCAAACATAAAATATATTTTACCCTTCTACTGTTGCCTGTGATGTTACAGACTGTATTCTAATCCTAACAAACAGCCACCCAGGGGAATTTATAAAGGAATACCTGCAGGCTCTCTAATGGCACTGTCTTATAAGTCGTAGCAAGAAGGAACTGCCAGCCTTAAAACTGAAAAGACAGTGTCCTTTCTTATTAGATTCACACAAGCTAAATCCAAGCAGTAGGTAACATCAGCAAGGATAATTGCCAGTTATCTATATCACTGGATTTGAATATATAGTTCTGATGTAAAACATTTTTGTTTCCAAATTATCATGTTAAAAAGGCAGGATCAGGGTTCTAAAACAATTAGTTTATGCACAAAAAATTGTAAAATATGCAGTTTGTTAGATTTCACAGCCATGCTTCTTACAGTCCTCATTATACAGCTGCAAAATGCTGAAGGCTGCCAGCTTGCTCCATTGTCTGTGGGCTGTACAGAAAGCATTTTTCTCCTATGCATAGCAAGCACCTTTCATATTTCTGCAGTTACACATTTGCATACAATACATTTTACCATTTCTCTCACATGATAAAAAGTCCTTAAATTGACACATGAGCAGTCTGAAAATGTTGTTGTGTTACATATGGTAGGATATTCAGCTGTTCTCAGATTTTGACTCATGCACATACTGCATGGTATTAACATTTTTTAAAGATTTCATTAACTTCCTAAACTAACTCTCTAAAAATTGCATTAAGAAATACGTTGCATTTGGAAGGAAAAACCCAGATTCCTCTCCTGCTTATGGAGTAAAACCTCACTTAACGTATCAGATATATAGGAAAAAAAATATTTTCCTGGTAGAAAAAGGAAACAGGTTCTTGTGTTTTCCTGCACGATACTTCATAATTTAATGTAATGGTTATTTCCTTCTGTTGACCAAGCTGCTGCTGTTTGATTCTTTCAGATTTCTTTGTTAAGACAGAGTTTTCTGGTGTTAAAACTTTTGGCTTAGACTATCAATTCTTTGGGGCAGCAATGCCATTTCCTGTAGGTGTGTAGGGTACTGACCTCTCAAATCTTTTTTTCTGTGCATTTCAGTGACATTATATATGACTACTTCTATAAAACAAACTAGCAAAACAAACAACAAATGCTTTGTTAGTCTAATCTTTTAGATCAGTTTTAAAAAGCTGTATATGGAAGATATCAGTTGCAGTTTATTTCAGAAAGTGTATACAGTTGTTTACATGAGTATTTAAGTGCCCACGGGTGTTTATATATGTGGAAAATAACACAAACCTAAGCAAAAGTCTTGCAAGATTTATACTTGTCCCATGTGTTGGTGTCCCAGCTTATGTGGTTGAAGTTCCTGGAGGGCTTGTATTAAAGACTGGTATGACCTATTTTGAGTATATACCCATACAAGAGTACTCATATGATTGAAGTTTAGGCATTCACATTAGCTGGCCAATTTAGTTTGGATTCCTCTCTGGTCAACCAGAAAAGAAGGATCCCATGAGAGGACAATTCTGTCTTTCTCCCTTAAAGCAGAAAGCTAGTGCAAGTAGATATCTAATTTAGCCAGTTGAGCATAAAACTGAGTTGTATGAATAACCCAAGCCTCTTTTCCTTCTTCCTTACCTTAATCTTCATAAACAAGATCGTGACAGCATCACTCTATTTCACTGCTTAGAGTCAAATAAATTACAACTGGGAAAAACAAATTACCCTATTACTTAATCTTCCTGTCTTTCTAGGGTTTTCCCCTAGAATACATTATCTAGCATCCTGTGCAATAGAGTGAACTCTTCAGTGAGGAGAATTCTATTTCCCTTGGGGAGCTATTCCTCCTTGTACAATTTCTCATTGTAAGGAACCATTTGTTGTTGTTTTTCTCTTTGCAGAAGATTAAGTGAAGTCTTGTATCTATGTATTTATGTGGTCCTCATCACCCATGTATCAATATTTCACCTGTAAAGTACACGAATTTTCTCATTTCTCCTTCTAGGAGTGACGCTATACAGGATTTTACTACAGATACCATTGAATTAATTCTGTCCTTCCTGTCTCTCCAGCATGTCAAGCATAAAATGACCCTTCTACCACTTACCGCTACTTAGGATGTCATCTTCCACCTCCATTCATTTCTCATTTTTCATCACTGGACACTTAAAAAAACCAAATAGTTTTCTGGTTGTCCTATGATGTCATTTAAGTGTGGGAAGATCTTTTGCAAAAAAAACCACACAAGACCTCTGTCATCTGTTCTCAAAGCAGTCCTTAAAATTCTTCCATGATGCCCACATACTGGAGGCACTGTGAGGTAG
Organism: Galbula dea; assembly: GCA_013399015.1. Classification (NCBI taxonomy): domain Eukaryota; kingdom Metazoa; phylum Chordata; class Aves; order Piciformes; family Galbulidae; genus Galbula; species Galbula dea. The sequence continues at coordinate 1,442,990 of VWZX01008629.1, read as the reverse complement.
ATGTTCTAAACTGACAGCAGGTAGGTCAGGCAGAAGCACCACTGTGTGCTGACAGCATTACTTCCCAAGATGATTTACATCCTCTTGTCATCTTCTTGTCTCTCTTCAGTTGTCCACATTTGTCTTTCCTGGTACTTGGCTGTTGTCTGGGGAGAGGACTTTCTTATGTTGTGAGACCTGATCCACATGTTAGGCTTTTAGAGCTTTGGCAGTGAAGTAGCTGTTAATAATAATAATAAAAATACATTCAAGTACTGATATAGAAGGTAGGAGTGAAATAATGCACGATCTGCAAAAAAACCCCTAAAATACTCACTCAACATACATTGTATGTGTGTGTATCTATGTAGACACCAAGCTATGCATTTTAAAATACCAATGGTAATATTTTATGTGCCTATTTTGCATGTGTTAACAAGTTTTGAAGTGCATTACACAGATTTCTATTCCCTATACATTTTCCTTATTGGGTTAATGAAATCTCCAATTCATACTTCTTGTGTTTAGAAATGGTCTCATACAGAACAACACAAGACAATAAGGCTTAAAACTAAGCTTTTGCATTTAAAAAAATCAGCAACAATTAAAACCAAATAAGAATAAATTTCTTCAGCTTTGAGGCAGTAATAATTTACATGTCAAGAAGTTATACAGGTTTTTATGAGATTATTGCAGTTTTATTCAATAAAAAAATGTTACCATGACAACAACTGTCTTGCTACCTGTGAGATTATAGCAAAGAAGGACAGTGAAGAAAAGGCTTCATTTTGGAAAGAATGCTTATCTGACCTGCTGAATGCAAACAATGCTTTCCTCTGACCACTGCTGACTGCAGGGCTGCTGTCTGCAGAACTCAAAGTCTAGCTAGAGGTTTTGAAGCACATTTATCCTCTTAGGAAAACAAAACAATTGGTAAATAATGGTAGGTCTTTTTCATGTAAATATACTTTTAATGCCCTGTCAGACTGATAATCAGATCTTCTGAATGAAATGGAGATTTCAGCCTATCAAGATTTGGGAAGAGTGGGAGAGCAGGAGTAAAGAAAACCAAAAAGGGCATCAGAAAAACAAGAAAAAAAGAGAAGTCCCTGGGAAAATGAGAAAACACGGTCCCACTAGGTACCATGATGGTCACATTTTTTATTTGTACCAACCATTGCAATCTTTCAACAAAATGGTGCCTTCATTGAATATGGATTCATGTAAATTTCTGGCACCAGCTATGCATTACCTCCTTTAGAACATACAAGTTTGTTTATTTTTTTTTCAGTATGCACATTTCACTGCCACATGAAAAAACTTGCTTTCCTACTCCCTGTGGCAGCATATGCATTTTTTTTTCTGACTAATGTGCAGAATCTGTACCCTGACTTGCATGTAAAAACACAGCAAAACAACAGAAGAGCACTAACTGAACACACATATCTTATTTTTATGATGGCACTTAATCTTAGTTTGCCAGCAAGCACAGGCTTTCTTACCTAGCCATATAAAAATACTTTTATTGTTAATTGTGTCTCTGATTGCTAGCCTGTTACAAAGAGAAGCTACAAAACCTGACACAAACAAAGTGAAAACAATCAGCAATGGTTAATGGCTAAATCACATTAGAAGTGTTCATTAATTAAAATCTGTTGAATCTCTGCAGTCTGTATTTAATCACTGGTCATTAGCATTGCAAGTGTACCTTAGAAAAAAATGCAAAAAGCTTTTTAACTGAACCTCTTAAAATTTGCCTCATCTGTAGAAAAAATGGTTTTGTTTTACATAAGGCAATATTAGATACGTAAAGAAGAAAACCCAGTGATTATGTTTTTGAGCAAGATTATATAAAACTCCTATATTATTGTAATTAGGACAACAGTGACTTGGACTATAATAGTGGCTTTCTTGTAAAAATGGCACCATTTCAAATTTATAGTCTCTAGCTAAATGAGTTTGTTGTAGCATTGACAAAGCCAAATGCAGTCAAAATTAAGCACAAACAGAAACCTTAGCTGCTTATATGCTGTGTAGAACCCAGAATGTTGTTTTTCAAAGAGCATTTACTTGGTAAATGTTCTTCCTTGCATTTTTTCTGCTTTTTCAAAGCAAACTTTTTATCTTTTAAACCTTAAGCACATTATGCATGTAAAATATGTGCATGTAGTTTTTAACTGTAGTGTCTATAGTGGAAAATCCTACTTAAATATTGATAATCCAAAACTCTAGACCAAAACACAGAGAATTCTGCTGTGCTTGGGAGATTGTCTAAATAACAGCCACAGTTTGAGATCCCTTTTTCTGCATTACTTTTCACCCTCGGGAATCTCTCAGTTCTGCAAATCTTTTCTTCATGCTTAGTTGAAAAGGGTTCTGCCACTTGTGGGAGTGGGATAGGTTGCTACTTCTTCTGGACCTTTAGCATCTTGCAGTGGAATCAGAACACTGCTGCTGTAGTAACATTATCTGCAGAGGGAACAGAGTTTTGCTGCTTTGTGTAATTCTTACAGCTAGTTTGAAGGTATTCATGTGGCATGCTTCCCACCTGCAGAAGATTTGACTGAAGGCGTAAGCCAAAAACGTTCATATTAAAGGTGATAAAATTTAAACTATGTAAAAGTTTAACTAATTTCAGTAGTGAAAGTAACTTCTGTTATTTCAGTTTCATGATTGATTACATCTTGTGTAAACAATTTTCATCAATAAGATTATTGGGAGCAAATAACTGAGTTTGAGAGACCTTCTCAGAAATGTGTATGATGGCTGGAAACGAAGTGCTGAGTGGCAGAGACTGGCTGTGTAAAAGATAGGTTTCTGTGAGCTGGGAGAGTATTTTATTTTTCCTTTCCTTTTGTTAGTTTTCTTAGGCAAGATTATGGCCACACTTCAATTGACCTGTGAGGGAAAGGAAAAGAAGTGTATAAACAATGAATGGGAATACTGACTATTATGTATGGTTTTTAATGTATGTATGAATTTCAGATAAACTTGGAGCCTCAATGAGTGATTAAGTTATTTTATATCACAGGAAAAAATCTTGAGAGCCAAGAATCAGGATTGGAAGCAATGTTAGGCAATGATTGCCTCTTTTTATTAAGTCATTCAACTTTAATGTTTAATGAACACTTGGGATAAAGGATGCATTTATCAAAGGATCAGCATACCCATTTAAGTTTTGAAGTCTTGAAATAAATATCTATAAAAGTCCTCAGGAATTCTCAAGTGAAATAAGAAAAGAATAGACATTACATATCAAATCTTTCTAAATAAGCAATGTGATTATTTCTGAAGTCCTTTGAAATGAGAGCCAGCTAGGCAAATCAAACACAATCTCAAAGAAGTCAACAATTTTATTTCTTTATTTTCCTTTGTGTATAAAGTATATAATGAAAACAAAATGGAACAGCCTAGATAAAACACTGTTGCAAAGTTTTTCTCTGTTCTGTGATGAGCCTTATCTTATTCCAGCCCTACCCTATTTTATTATGTTCTGCACAAACGTGTTCTCTCATGGAAGATTGCAAACCAGAAGTTTTATGATAGCAGCCACATAAACCTAGAACATCACCTGCTATTTCAGTTTGAATCCAGCTGAAGAAAGCACTGACCTCTACATTCATATTTGGTATCACACATGGGACAGCAGCAGTGAGGCTGCAGAGAATGTCCTGCTGCAATGGTAGGGGCTATGGCCTGAATTCTGTGAGAGGGAAAGTGCAACTTGGCTGAGAGATTGCTTTCTGTAGGAACATCAAAATACAGAACTTGTAAGTGGTGTATGAGTTACAGAAAGTGAGCCAACAAAACTTAAATATGAGAGACAATTCTAATAGCTGCATCATTTCATGCTGTGCATCTACTGGGCAAAGTCCATTTGTTCCTCTGTTCCCGCAGCATCCAAACTCAGGCTTCCTGCATACTTCCTTGTTACTGTTCTTTTTGTTGTTTGTTTTCTGGAGCCTATGCCATGGTCTCTGGGTGTGCTCCATGGTTGCTTCCCTGTTACTGTTTTTATTCTCCTCTATGTGAAGGAAGTAATTCAGGATATCACCTATAGGCTGAGGCTGCTATACTTGCTGCAAGGCTGGGAAATACATGTGTCATCTATCCCCTTTACCATTTTTACACAAAGCTGTCAGGCATTTTCTGTTAGCATCTGGTTATACAGCAAAATTTGTAATTGGTCAGGCTACAAATCTCCTTTATTAATTCCTTACAAACCAACCATCAAGTTGAGGATAAAGTCCTATTTCTTATGCCCAGTGACAGAGTAAAGATAATTATATTAAAGGTTAGGTGTAAGATCACCTTCCACATCTAAACCAGTTAAGCCTCGAAACATACGCAGTTTACATGTGCATAAGAACAGGTTCAGCAGGCATCTATCAAAGTTAATTGCATTCATTAGCTTTTCATTCCTCTTCCATGCAGTATGCCTCAGCTGCATGCCATGTGGATTCTTCTGGACTCTGCTAAACAGCAGGAGGGGAATGCTGGTGGGGCACTTCCCTGACAGATGAGGCCCTGGTAGAGCTTGCATGACAGCCACCTGATCTGCTTCCCTTCATTGATGTTCTCTCCCTGTAAGATTGGATGCAGTTATCCCAATAGCCAAAATAAATGACCAGTACAAGCCATAGGCATACTTTTTTTTTTCTCTAGTGAGATGTATTTTTTTCAATGCACATTCTCTTCCCTGAGAATTATCCAATTATCCCATTATGCAAACTTGCTACACCTTAAGGCACTGCAGAACCTCCACTCTAGAAGCAAAGTCTTATCCATCCCTTGAGACCATCCCAAATCCTGCTAGCCTCATATCTTACCCTGATGTTTGAAGCAGCCAGGTGGGAAACTGTGAAATAGAAGCTATTAGGTGATATGCAAATTATCTCTGAATATGCCAGCATGCCACTAAATAATTTGCAGGTACTGTAATGCACAAAACTGTCCAAAGCCATGGCAGCAACGTGCCATACAGAGAAAGAAGAAAAGAGATCACAATACACGGACATACTGAAGGGTTCTCCTCTTCCTTGAGTTTACTGTTCATGTCCTGACATAACTTGTAATTTGGATTTAGCAGCACACAAAGAGGGAGGAGTGGAGTCCGGTTTTATTGGCATATCCAGAAAGGGGGGTATTCTGGTGTGTGTTATAATTCTTTTCCTTTCTGAAGATAAGAAAAAATTCAGCCTTGAACCTCTCTCCTACTCCTGCTTTCTCTTCCTCTGTAGATACTGTCTTTATTGTCAGCTTAATTAATGTCATCATTATATTTTTAAGTCATCCAATTAGTTTAATGTAACTGACTGAATTTTCAAAATTTCTTTCAGAAATGGGAAGTGCTATATTGCCTAAGAAACATAAAGGGCAATTTCCTATTTTTTTTTTCTTCTATTTTTTTGGTCATTGTATGGAATTTATAACTCCAGCTAGTCAATGGCCCCCTCAGTGGCAGAGACTCATTTCGGAGACAATAGATGTTGTCCTAACTCTGTTACTGTGGCCACAACAAGCCCTTATTATGGCTGCAAGTGGAGAGAAAAGAATCCTTCTTATTATTGCTTTTCTGTGCAGCCTCTGTTACTTGGCAAGGTTCTTTCAAATGTAATTTTGCAAACTTTAAATGCAACTTATTATATTGTATTATTAACCTTGTATTTCCTATCCCTTTGATATGATTCCTTTGCAAATGCTTAAAGTCTACTTGGATCTATCAGGTAGCTTTAAATGCATTCTACAAAGAATCCTGAAATAATAATACAGCTACTGAAAAGATTTCTCTTTCCCTCAGCAGTTCAGTCTCGTGGCATAAATCGTCTTGAAGTAAAATGTTTTGTGTTCCACAAGTAATGTTTTAAGTTGTTACTGATGTTTTTTCCTCTTTGATTATTGTTATACAACTCAAAAGGAAATTAATTTGTGTCAAAATATTTATTTAATAGTTATCGAATTTCTAGTAAGTGTGCAAACATTAATTTTGTCTATCCTTTGTATTTAGGCACCTTTGTTACTAAAGTAACAGCTACAGATGCAGATGATCCAGTTTATGGAAACAGTGCTAAGCTGGTTTATAGCATTCTGGAAGGACAGCCTTACTTTTCTATTGAGCCACATACAGGTAGGTGACTGAACATGGATCCTTGGGTTATGTTTATGCAAGTGACCATGCCTCTTACATATTTCATATAATGTACTTAAACAGGGAGCATAAGTAGACATCTGTCAGTATTACCAAGTTGTCACAGGTGTCTCACTTGTGTTCTGTCAGAGTCTGATCGAGTGAAAAGACAATGATAGTGTAAATAATGGTGATGCTAGTACTACAGAAGATGCTGAAGCAAAACCAAGGGTAGGGGAAGTGTCATGTGGCTTATAACTAATTAGAGATTGAAAGACTTGGCCTGAGAAATTTAATGAGTATAATGTAACTTTCAATATGAGACTATAGCATTTCCAGTTAAAGAAAGTACAGTTTAGCTTGTGAATTTTAGTGAATGTATTGTGTGTTTTCATTAAAAATTATGTTTCTTTCTTGATCAGATGGATTGGAGGAAAGAAAGAGCATGATACTGAGTGTTGATATGAATTTCTATTAGCATGCGTTTGGGATGACTTAATTTCTCTGGTTTTAAAGTCTTGAAAGTCATGTTAAAGAATTGTCAATAAATCCATTCACTCGTTTTCTGTACATGTCATACAGCAAATTCATTTAGTTATGTTTGAGAAGTGTTTTTTTAAAGTGATTTGATATTATTTCTTATGCTATTTCACATGTTACTAGAAGCTGTCTTTAATCACTCTGATTGAAGCAGCTGTAATCACCTAAGGACAAGAAAACGATAACTCATTTTCAAACATACAAAACCCAGCTGAATTTATAGGAACATAAAAGAGCAAGGCAGGAGTAAAAATTCTTGTTCTTATGCAGCTTAACAAAATGATGAAATAAATGCTAGGAGAAATTAGAGAAGGATACTTTTGATAGATCAAGTGTGCCAGGTTTTCTCACCAACATTATACAGGTGGATTCTTTGAACTACAAAAGTTCTTCAACTCCTTCTGGTGAGATTGGGTGGGAAAAATTATTTCCGATTCCTAGAATTGCCCTAACTTGTAGGAACTTTAGATAAACAGTATAGGTCACTAAATATTGATAGATTAATGATTCATTGAAGTATTTTGTTCTGGTTGAAGGACAGCTATCCTAAATGTGAAAACAATATCTGGAATATGATTTAGTATTTTATTCTATGCTGCATGTGAAACAGAGTTTTACAAATAATAACTCTAGCACAGCACAGTGGAAAACAGTAGCTTGTTTCAAAAATAAGGAGAGTGTTATTAGTGAAGCCTCTTAGCTCATGCTGGCTGATTTGTCACAATTCATGTGGCAATGTAACTCTGAAAAGACCTCTGACCATCAAATATCAAAATATATGATTTGATTATTAAAAGTTATTGCATGCAGTAATGACTTGAGTTAGCTCTCTTAATTAGAGGGGGATTAGCTGCAGGCTCTCTCTCTGTTTCTACTAGGGATAGTTAGTGTTCTAACATGGGAACACATCAGCTTTCACAGAGGAGCCAAGAAGAGTATTCTGTACCTACACAGAAGATTTTTCAGTTCTTTCAATAAAAAAATAGCCTGAAAGGAATATTCCAAATGTAAAAAAATGTTTAATTTTACTAAGGCTTATCATTTATATTGCATTAAAACCTTATGCTTAATCCAGTGAAGTAACTATTCATCACCTAGGAAAGTAATTTCCATTATCATGAAAGCCTTAAAAAACTCCAAAGCTTTTTGGTGAACCTGAAAATCATGATTTTTCTCCTGTTTTACTAGCATTACATTTCCCCTCCTACCTTCATTTCCAGTTACAAATATTCCTCTGAGTAGCAGTTCAGTTACCATGAAAATGACATGTTAGTTTCTAAAGGGAATTTAATCAAAAATAACTCAATTGTGGTTTTGCCACAGTCCTTGAGTAAGAAGCTTCATATTATGGAGCTGAATAAGTGGTTTCAGATTCCTCATTTTTCTAGATCTATGGAGGATATCAGTTATGTTCTTCTCTAAACCATTACAACTGAATGAGTTTATGTGCTGAGGCCATCCTGTTTCTTTGCCATCTCCATGTAATGGCCTTCATCTGTATTGCAACTACCATACTACACTTACAGCTACCCACCAAAGAGTTTGTTAAATCCAGAGAGCAAACAGTTGTTTCTTTGATGTTAGAAGCACCTATCCATTGCTTGTATTTTTTTTTAATTTGCGTAGTTTGTTCCTGTGCCTGAGATGTGTCTTCAGTCACTTACAGAAATCTTAGTCATAGTAAATGTTAAATTGGAGCCCTCCACCATACATTTGTTTAGGATATGTAATCAGTAAATATATATAGAAGACTAGTCATTAAGAAAACCAGGTGCAGGTAGACATGTAGAAATTGCAGCCATGTATTATATAGGGTGAAAAAGATCCCTCTAAAACCCAGCAGCCACATAGCTGTGGTACTTCTGAACAGAAGTGTTGATTTCAGAAAACATGGAACTATGCAGAAGATTTTCTTGGTAATACCAGACTTTTGGAGCAAGGGTATGATAATGTTTTTTGCAGGTTACTAGAGATACTTTTTACATGCAGTCTCAAAATGCCAATAGTATTATGCTAAGGGAGCTGCAATTTTGCAGTAGCTTGTGGCACGGTGTATTTCAGCTCTTAGAAAAAGCAGTGCATAAAACATCCACAATAGTTGAGCAACTGTATAATTTGGACAGTGCTGCTGCTGTGAACAGATAAAGTGGAAGGTGAATTTTAATAAAATGTTCGAAGTGAAGAGAAATATTTGATTTTTATTTTTTTTAGTGTTTTTCCAGCCTTAGCAGTGTGAATCACCACAACTTAATAACTAAGCCAGGAAAAAACACATTATCTTACACATTTGTATGTAGTACTGGGGAACCTCAGTGAAAGTTTTCATGTGGAAAGATGTTTGGATACTATTGCGAGTGTACAAATTAAAGGAGAACAGCTAGGTATAGTAGCGTCTTAGCCAAACAAAACCCCACATACTGTGTCTAGAATTGTGCCTTTCCCAAAATGGTTTCAGTTTAAGGAAATGGACTTTATAATAAAGTGATCCAGTTCAGAATGTAAATACTTTGTCATTCATGGGACTGTAGCAAATGTTATCAAAAGTATAGATACTGAGAGCTTACCTACTTACTATTTTTCTAGGTCACTGACCTTTTAGTGCCTTTATTTGTTAGAAATTAAGACTAGATTTCTTGGCTCTGGTTAAGGATTGTCTGCCCTCACTGTTTTGTTTTAATGGTACACTGACAGCTGACTGTCAGGAATAATCCCAATCATGCCTCCTGATTCCTTTCTCTTCTGTACTAGTCTGAACAACAAGTGGGAGCAAAGGTGCAGTATATGGCTTCGTGCCTACAGTAGAAAGGGTTGCTACACCTGAGGGTAAACATGAGAAAAGCAGTTGCTTAATCTTTTGGGTTTTTTGTTCCGGGAAACCTAACATTAACTAGGGTTAGTCCTTATCTAAATCACACTCCTGGTTGAAACTTTGACATTACTCTCAACCTCCTTACTGAAACAATTCTATAATGCTGGGTGCACAGAAATAAGTACTGGTAAGTGACCCATAAAACAATAATTTTCCATTACCTTAGATGAAAAATGCATATACTTCCGCAGTTCTAGTTTGCAAGTTCCTCTGTATGAGTTATAGACACATGAGCGAAGGTAATTTAGAAGTTATTTTTCATTTAGTGCTCTGAATATGGCTTAAGGTAAATGCTATTTTTTGATGGCTTGCTCTGAATATCTTTTGCTTTTCAAAGGTGAATTTTAATATGACCACTGGTTTGTTGAATAGAGAGTAAACATAAATAATACATTACAAAGATACAGATTCAGATTTTCAACAAGAAGCTGAACTTAACGATGCGACGACATCAGATTAGTAACGAAACAGTGCACTAAAATACATTACATAAATCATTATTGTTACGTGTAACTAACTGATGTCAGGTTTCCTGACTACTGTGTCTTATTTGTAAATATATACAAGTTGTATGTATTCTCTCATAATCCAAATAATGATAATCAAAATGCTAGGGAAGGGGATTCCTTAAGATTACTAAAAGTAGCTAAAGTGCATTTCTCACTTTAAAGCTTTTTCAAGGATATTAAGTCGTGATTGTCAGCTTTAGAATAAGATTATCATAATGGAACCTAATATGAAGTGACAATGTGTTTTATGATATAGGAATGGCAGAGTAAATACATTTTCAGCTGTGTCTGACTTATTTACATTTCACATGAACTTAATGTCACTCCTACACATACCTGAACTACAGTTCCATGAACAAGGCAAATTACGCCAAAAGCCCTGCAGCACTGGTAAACACGTTGTGTTACTCAAGCGTAAACCCTTACTGTATATGAGAAAGGATAGATTTTAAACACTACTGTCTTGGCTATGGTCATTTGGTGTAGAGCCAAAGTTCAAGTTAGTAAAGCTTGATAGGAATAGAAGAGTCAAGAGACCTAAAAAACTGGACTCTTCTAATAGAATGTGGGTATTTCTTTGGAGAGTTAGTAATTTTTTTTTCTATACCTAGCTTTAACTTTCAAGTGAAAGTGCACATGTGTTAATCAACAGAGCTTTTAATGATTTAGTATATGGCCCCCTCTGGACCACAGTGTTGAACCCTGTGGTTCTGGAATCAGAACATAAATGAGTAGGCCTAGAGGAATGAAAACTGCATACAGCAGAAATCAGGTTTGAATCTTTTATTTAATTTGCAGTCTTCATTATCTTCCTTCATCTAGACTTTGAAATGTAGTCCAGAAGTATAAAAACAAGTGAGATAGAGAGAGGATAAATGTCAGCAACTTTTAAGTTACAGATATTTTTGTGATGTTACACAGTATTTCTTCTATCTAGTTGTTAATTTTCTGTTTATTAATAATGGTACATATCAATGATAGCACAAGCTGCCCTCAGAATATTGCATGTAGTACTGATGAGACCTATCATCATAAAAAAGGCTGCTGAAATACTGAAGAAGGTTCAAAGCAGGGTAGCTGAGGTGAGAAGAGTATTACTTATAATGAAAGATTGAACTTAATTTGTATAAACTGGATAAGAGGTGATTAAAGGAGGATATGAAAACACTGCACAAATATTTGAAAGGTGTTAATAAAAGAGAGTCACAGGGAATGTTTCTGTAATTACTCATGATAAAATTACAAGGTAGCATTTTCAAAATGAGAAATGAGAAAACAGTTTTGATCTCTGATTGTAGGGGAAAGTAATGCTAGGAACAGAACTAACTCATGTGCAACAGAGCCTTTCTAAATAGTTCAGTTTCTAAATAGTTTAAACTCCCATGGGATTAGTATAGAGAAATAACTTGTTTGACGTTAGTCAGCCTGGGTTGAACTGGTGCTTAGCTCATTTCATTAACTATTTCTGCTGTGTTATCCTTGCCAATTACTACAGATTTAACCTTAACTATACTTTTAAATAAAATAATTTTAAAAGGCATGAACTGGCATGGGTAGATGTTGTTCTGTCTTAGCAGGTGAGGTGTAGGAACTCCTTTCCTAGAGGATAAGGCAGGTATGTGAAGCATCATACAGAAGGTAGGTCCATGCAGCTCGGATAGCAACATTCCCAAGGTAGCAAATTGGCTCCAGCACATGCAAAGGTTTCTAGAGTTTATACTTGGTCACTTCCATTACAGCACCTTCAGCTCTGTCTTGACGGTGTTCGATGCATTTAGGCACAATGCTGTAAATAGAGTATATTTTCATTCAAACTAGTATAAGCTTTATCTTGTCATTATGTACTTAGTATACTGTGTAACCATAGGAGTTCCATTAAGGTGTTTCTACAGAGATTCTTTGGTGTTTCTGAGAGTTGTCTTGGTGACAGCCCATTAGTGGAGAGAGTTGTACTGACAAACTGCTAGTGCAGCAGACCTGAGGGTCAGTACTACAGTTCTTGCTTTTTCTTGGAAGTATAAAGTGCAACTATTATGGATAAGGTACATAGGATTGGGTCCTTCAGTTGCAGCAAGAGCTGTCCTTTCTGATTAATAAAGGATGTGTAAAATCACTGTAGAGACATTTGAAAACAGTTATGATGGTCTGTAGTTGGTAAAGATGAGTGGCTTAAGATCAAGACAGATTGGCATTTGAAAAAAAAGTTTTCCGCTTCTGGAGTTTAACTAATAATAGTAGCAACAGAAAAGCTGATACCACACATTTCTTGCATTTCAGGGCAATACCTCTATCATTTTAGAAAGCTAGTGAGATAGTTAGGACTTAACCATTTTCTTCATGCTGAGTAGGAAAACAGGGGCTACATATCTAAATAATGTTGTGCTTCAAGAGGCTGAGTTAGAGAGAGGAATTTAAATTACACAGCTAGAGTTGGAAAGCATCTGAAAAAGAATCCAAGGCCACCTTTTGTAAAGTGTCTAGTATAATTATAGGTATTAAAGGATCATTACAAATAAAACCCTAAGGCAGCAAGGTCGTAAGTGCCATGCAGAATGTTTATTTACTGCATTCATTCTCAGTTGGTGAGGTGGTGATCCCTTCAGTGTGCCAGTGAAATGGTCCCAGGGAAAAGGGAATGGCTGGTAAGCAGAAATGAACATTTTTTACCCATAGTTTAAAACCCAGATACAACTTCAACCGAATTAAAAAGGCAGAATTATAAGAGGTGTTATCCTGTCGTATCCTATATGATATTCTTCAAGCAGAATACACACAGTGAAAGGTAGGTAGTGTTAATTTACACACATGGGAAACTTGCATTCTACTTCAGAATGAAGGCAAGATCAGAAAACACAGAAATGGAAGTAACACACCCCGAAAAAGGGAATACGGTAGATTGTAGGTTACACAAGAAACAAGAGAATTAATAAAAAGATATTCGACCTTCATCTTCCAGTTTGAGAAGGGCAGGCAGTGCCACCTTCCTCATACAATTACAAAAAAATAAACATGGTAATAAAATATATGCACTTTTAGCTTCTCTCTTGAAAATAAAATAAAAGACACAGAATTATTCCACATAAAATGGTATAACATATTATTGAATTCCTCACCAAGCAATAATTTTACTTTGGTAAAGGTCTTTGATTTGCAATATATCTACATCTGAACATAGTTCAGACAACTCCTGTAATGGATAATTTTTCTAGAATGTTAGCCAACTTTTTATAGAAGTCTGCAGCTATTTTTCTTGTCTTGCTGAAATAAAAAAAACCTAAGGCATTAGAACTACATAAGAAACAGAGTATTTGATGATAATTTTTATTGAAAAGATTATGATTTTTATGAAGGGTAAATTGAATTAAAAATAGTGGATTGTTATGCCGGTATCACTTCATCAAAGTACTAGACTGGTTTTTATTTTCAGAAAAGTTAGTGTGAACTATTCATTTTTTAGGAATTATGGTAGAAGTTTTCCACAGATCTCCAGTGAACTTTTTTCATGGACTGCTAAAACATCACTGAAGTTAGTGTGTTTCATGGGAATACAGAGGAAGCATCTCACAGCGCTCTGAAGAAATTACATGATTGATTTTCCAGGAGTTTGGGTCATAAATGATTGTTACATTTATTAAGGATCTCCACAAAGATTTTATAATGGAAGGGAGATCAAAGCTCTTCTAAAGCTCTAAGTAAGAGCCTTACTTAGCTCTTCCGAAAGGAAGATGAGAAAGTTCCAAAGTGTGCAAGTTCTTCTCAATTATTAGTGTGTAGTTTTATAGCATTGCCATAAAGAGATCCTTAAAACAGTGGAAAGTGAAAAACAGATCCTTATTTCCATTGTTCCTTTTGCTTCTCTTCTTTCTCTTCATCAGCTATAGCCTCTGACACATTGCTTCTTTTCCCCTGATCTTTTTCAGTGTGAGACAGTGTATATTCTTCCAAATAGGTTTTGAAAGTAGTCCACAGGGGTGCATTTTAACCGACTCAGGTTGTGAGGCAGATTATGCAAATTGCTCAGTGTGTGCATTTAGGACCACAGTAAAAGAAAATCCCATTCTGTAGCTGTTTCATTTGCTATTGAGCAGTGTGACACCAGCAGCTGTTTAGGAAAAGCAACTCAGCCAATAAAGGTACTTCCAGTACCAGGGGGTGCTTCCATTCTTTGAAGAAATAGCTTATCCTGATTTCTCCATCTTCCAACCCACTTCTTGATGTTTCCAGCTTTGGTCAGAGGATCCATGGCCAAATTGTGATGCAGGAGTCTGTTCAGTGGTTGTTGTTCATTAAATGTTTTCACAGGACTGAGGTTTGTGAAATATATTAGAGTACATACAAATAAAGCCTTTTCTTAGACAATATGGAGGGAAGGGACCTCAAGTGAGGATGCCATGAGCACCTGTGCCTCAAAAAAGGATTGGTTTCATCCCTTCTTATTCTCAACAGACTTTTGTCTGATAGATTCTTAAAAACCTTCAGCAATGGAAATATGACAGATTGTCCAGGCAGCCTTCTGTCTGTGCTTCCCTTCTCTTTTAGAAAGTGTTTTCCTAATGTTTAACGGAAATCTCTCTTGCTGCAATTTAAACTCATTTGGTGTTTTGTATTTTAGGCTCATCATTTCTTCTCTCATCCTCAGTGGAAAAAGAGAGTAGCTCCCAGTAGCTTTTACATGTTTAACTGTAAAGCCTTTTCTCATACTTTCCTAACTATATAAGCCAGTTTTTTTCAAAATTGGATGCACCATTCCATTTGCAGCTTTACCAGTACTGGAAGGACCATTCCACAGTTCTTTCACTAGCAAAATGCTGCTGATGCATATTCAGCTTATTTTGACTCCACATTCTTTTCTGTCTTGTGAGTCTCTGCTCTGTTGTAATTGTGAAGTTAATTGTTTCACCCACACAAAATACTTTTTACTTACCAAATTGAGTTGTATCCATTAGACTATACAATTTGACAAAATTGTTTTGACCTCTAATCCTGTTCTTCCAGTACTTGCAAGGGCTCCCAGCTTTGTGTCTTCTGAAAGGCTTGATAAATTCTTCCTGCTTCCATCATTTAGGAAATACCGAATGATACTAGAAATAGAACAAACTCTATGAACCACTTCATCCATCTATCCACAGTGACAGTAAGCCATTGATAACTGTTCTGAATACAATCTTCCAACAAGCTTCTACCTGCCTTACATTACCGTTATTCTGATCCCACCATGCTTTTAAACTCCTGTCCTGTTTGGCACATATTGTTTTCCTCCATCGTAGCACGCTGAAAGTGATTATGTTTTTATCCTCTATTTGTTTCTGGGTTGAACTGAAGTAGAGCAGGTTGAATGCTCAATGAGCTAATGTTCTGTGTGCTGTATGTGTATTAGTATTTGGTGAGCTTGAATTGTTTGCTGAAAATAGGTTGAAAGTTTCGGTTCTTCCTGGGGTCCAGCCTGAGAACTGGTGAATAAAACAAAGGAACAAATAAATGTCCTTTAAATTCTCTTTGCATAATTCTCTTAGTCTTTCTTTGTCACATTACTTAGATGAGAATGGAGTCTTTTTTTGTTTATTAATTTGCCTCATAAAAGATACCAGCCCTTCTGTTTTGCTGACCTCCATCCTATAGATTCTGAATGTAGAAGTACTGGTGGTAACAGTCAGTTTGTGTAATTTAGATATATTTGATGTTTAAAAACCTTCAGCTCCTTTTACAGTAATTAAAACAGTAAATTTCTTTTTAGCATGTGTTTGAAATTGAAATTTGACTTTGACTATTAGCTTCTGGTAAATGGTTTATGGGCTGAGACAGCAGATAGAAATGTGTATAAAACTGTTGAAATAGCAGGTTGTGTTAGTATCTTTATACAGAAAAAGAAAAACCTCCAATTTTTATGTCTTAAAAGTCAGAAACTGTAATTTTGATTTAGGCACTTTTTAAGGTATTTAATCTTCTGCTATCTTTCAAACCATGAACAAGGGCTAAACTGTTCCATACATTAAGAAACAAATTAAAATACAAGTTTAGGAAAAATCATCACTTTACTGAAGTAATTAACTTGTCTCAGAGGAAACTGCAGAATACAAAATTTGGAATCTTACAGAAGTCATGTGTAGGCTAGATTTAACTATATAAATATATTTTTTTTAAATGAGGGAAAATGTCTAAAAATAATAATGGAGACAAAGTTATAGTAGGCTTAGTAAAAAAACTCATCAAAATAAGTTTCATTGATCTTTGAATCAGCTTTATTAGTGAAAAAAAAATAATGTGGACCAAATTCTGATACCCTGAGTTTGCATTAGCATCCTTTTTATGAGTCATCTCACTTACAACAAGAGAGTTATTTACAGAATGCATCATCATTATTCCCAAATCAACCAGTCCAAAGCAGTCACAAATGTCAAATACTTTTGGAAATCAGTATCATTTACTCTCCTTATCCAGGATCCTAGAGCTGCTGTAAAGAAAGCTTCATGCAGGGGCTGCCCTTCCTTTTCCTTGGGAGCTGCTTTTAGGCTGAGGCTTTAGTGCTGATACCCTGCTGACCTACATCTGTGTGCAGTCGTATATTTTCTTGGTTCTGGCCCAGACCCAGACCCTCTGGCCGGGCTTCCTGGCCTGGGCTCAGATCAACCTTGTTATTGTGGACTTGCTGGGTGATCATCACACTGTGGCTCAGCCTGGCCACTGGATCTGAGTGGGACTCAGACTTGTCACTGCAGCCTGGCTCCTTGTTGGTGAGGTCACTGCTCTTGCCTGCCTTGTTTCCACACTCTGCTCCCAGCTTGCCTTTAGCTGCAGTACAGTTGGCCTTGCTGTTTCCAACCCCAATTACCCCATGTTGGAATGAAAAATCACTGATTATGTATTGAGTTCTTTGGGAACAAGATTCCTCTGACTTGGCAGTTGCAGACATAAGACAGAGAATGATACTTATAAAATATGTAAGACAACAATCCAAAATATTTTATGGAAATCATTTCCAGAAGTGTAGGTTAGGAGACTGCTATTGTGTTACATTCATTGGTTTGTATGTAGTGAGCATATTGCTTCATTCTGAATGCTTTACACCCCTGTGCCCTTAGCTTGGTCCTGTACTCAAAGGTCTGATCAGATTCTTAGCATTACAATGTTAAAGATAAATGGATTCTAAAATTTACTAAGATGCATTGCTATTAATGATAAAGACCAGGGACATTTCTTTATTCACCATAAATACACGAAGATATAATCCTTGCATTTCAGGCACAGTGTCATTTCTAAGAAGCCTATTTAATAAAATTCTCATGAAAGAAAAAGAGCTATTTGAAGTCTCCACGGCTATGCTAGTCCCAGTAGAGAAATCAAAACTAAGAGTTTCATAATACATATTGACACCTATAAGAATCTGAAAATACTTAACAAAGTAAAGGTAAAAAAAAAAAATAAAATACAGCGTGAGAGCTAATGAAATGTGTGATCAGGCCCAGTAACAGGAATGTACGAGCCAGGATGTGAACGTGGCTACTCTAGTCAACATGCAAATCTTAACAAATATACAGTAAAATACAAAATTCTGACCTTCATTTTTTTAATGAATTCCAAAGACTTGGTGAGTTACTGTCAATGTCTGCACATAAACTGTGTCCTTCAGCTCTGTAAGTACAGACCTGTGGAAAAAGATACTCTTCTGTAGGCCTCAGAAGAATCCTTAAGCACTATGGTTTAAAGGAGCAACTGCAATGGTGGATTCATTCTCCTGGGCACTCTAACACTTCACTAAACCACTAAGATAATTCAGTTACTTGAACTTCATGCTCTTTTTTCCGAGACAAATCGTTTTTGAAAAACATAGAACTCAAAATCAGGAGTAAAAGAAAAAAATGCTGTAATGTTTAGAGTTGTTTTCCCTGGATTTAGTGGGATTTCTTTAGTCTTTTTATTTTGGTGGACATTACAAGAATGTGATGAACACCATTTAAATTTACTATTAAACATTTACTATTGCAGTTTCCATATTGAAGTGCTGAATGGTGTGAATATAACAGCATGTTACAGCTGGAGAAGTTTTGGAAAGAAAAAAATATTATAGTATTTCTTCTGTTAGATGTCCATGAAATCTGTAGAGTTTAGAGTGAATCTGACCCTGTATTTAACTGGACTGTCTCTTGCCAGATATCTTCCTGGTAGCTCACTGACATTTTATGTTTTGATATACTGCAGATCATTTTACTTCTCTATTTTAAAAAACTCTAACCTAATAATTCAGGAGATAGCACCTTACTGAGATTGTCCAACAAGTGACCCATCTGGAGTAGGGACAGTGGAGTAACTTTAGGAGTTTGCAGTACTGGTGGCTATGCTGAACGACATACTGAAAGACATCCCATCATTCTCCAGTAGAAGTTTAAGCACCTGATTTAGGACTTAAGGGAACAACATCATGTGCAAGAACAGATTAAATTATGGTTTTGGTTTTGAAATATTTGAAACAGTTAATCTGACAGATACAGTTAGCAGTAAGTTTACTATGTGGTTGTCTTCGGCATGTGACTTCTGTGGGAAAATGATAGATTTCTGTGGGAGGTAGGACAGAAACTAAAACGTTTGTCAGGAGGTAGGGGAAAGAAGTAAAAATTCATATGTGTCACAGGTATGATTAATTCTTGTGTTTTGGACCACAGTTTCTTTGCACTTTTAATTGAATCAAGGTAAGTGACCTCTCACATACCTTTCGGAAAATCTCAGTCTTCTTTATCCTTGGTGCTAAAAGGCAACTTAATTGGACTCTTAGCCGTTCAATTTTTATACCACTATTTATTTATATACATAAAAATAGCTGCAACACTGAATTTGAGTTTGTATCTGACTTTTTCCTCCCCCAATTATTGTAGCTATAATTAAAACAGCCCTTCCCAACATGGACAGAGAAGCCAAAGAAGAATACTTTGTGGTCATCCAAGCAAAGGACATGGGAGGACATATGGGTGGACTCTCTGGAACTACAACAGTGACTATTACACTCACTGATGTTAATGACAATCCTCCTAAATTTGCACAGAGTAAGTGCCATTATGTATATGTAGTCTTTTATCTAAGAAAGTAATACAGTGCCTTTTTAATTTAATCAAGGTCCTTTTTATATCATGTATTGCGTGTGTTTGTAATGTAGTTTAAAACTACCTATCTACCACTAGAGAAAGATTAATAGTCCTCTGGCTTGCTTAAAAGCTTAGGAAAGAGGGAATTTCATTCACAGCAGTGTACACAGCTCTGTCTTTCTTGGTACCCTTCTTATACACATACAAAAGGGCATGGGTACTTTTTTCATGTATTTATTTCCTGGTTTTAGCTAGTTTTAGTTGCTGCTGTATGTGCTTTCATCTTATGCAGACAAGTGACACATCCAGTAAAAGACATATATAACTGATAGAAGAAATAAAATTTTGACTAATTAGGTAATAGTGAAGAGAACCAAGAAAATAAGTCTGAGTCTAGATAATTGTTGATCTTTAATTCAAAATCCATATTTACTACATTAGTTCCAATGGATATCTTGCTGGGCTAGGTTAAAATGATTTGGCATCCTGCTGAGATTCTCTACAAGCTTTGTAGTCTATTTCAAAGATGAAGAAAAAATGAAAAAGAAGAGGGAAGAGGATAATGACAGGATCGATTTCATTTGGAACAGGTGCAATTTAATGCACTATTAGAAACTCATCTTTTTATCCAGCTTATTTGGAAAAACTGAAGATATTAAGACTGGTTTGGGCTTGGAGAACGCTCGCATCTAGACTTTATAACACTTTAAATTAGAAGCATATTTTTCCAACAAGGTATGTATTCACCCTCTGTAAATTTAATTCTATTTCACACATGTATTACTTGAAGTCCACTTTTGCCTTGATCTGAAGACATAAAGAGTGAAATGGGTTTGGCCTAGTACTCAGCATAAGATACTCTCCTATACTCTAAAAAATGCACATACAGAGAGAAAAAAAATAAGCAGAGATATAAGCTTTTTTGCAAAAGATATATTTTACTACCTAATCCTAGTGGCTTTTAACAGAAAAGCACTCTGTGCACAATAAAAGGTTTTCTCTCGTTATAAAATAAGAAATGCATAATTTTTCCACTTCAGATCCCATTGTGTTGTTTGCAGTTGTGTGGTGGTAGTGTTTTCCAGCCTATGATGACAGTTTCCCTAATAATGTAAACATCTATAGATGAGACTCCTGCCTGAACCATATCACCAGAATGCAGAGTGACATTTCTTTTATACCTGCAATGTAACTGCAGCTCTAACTCAGTGACTACAGATCCATTTTTGCCAGCTTACCTGGCTTTTATGTTTGTATCAGCTCTTTCTGTCTCAAAAAGCCTTTGCCTGCCAGTATGAAAAAAGCTGATCAGAAAATCAGCAACACAACTGGTACTAATTGGTACATTTGCTGGAGGTCTCAGCAGGAAGCACAGGAATGAATGTAGGAGATGAATCTGTATTTCCCCTGTGCAGTTTACTTGTGTCTCTTGGGTACGGTGACATACTGCCTGGGTAGCATGAGGAAGACTGCATCAAAGAACTGTATTTTCTCTATGGAAAATATAGATTGGGTTTCCTTCAGTGTTGCTGAGAGTGAGTTGCTGGCTTTGAAACTGTTATAGCTAGTGCATTCCAGTGCAGAATTCAGTCTACCATCTAGGAAGAACCCTCTTATAACACTGACCATTATGCAAATTGAAATAAACCTACATGTACCATAACTTTGTATTATGTATATATTGCATGTAATGAGAATGAGCCATAGCAAATATTGTAACTGGATGTTAATAGAAATTCTGCCTTTTAAAACTAAGTCTTCATAGCATGTTGCCTAGCATTACAGATTAGTCATGACTCTGGCTTTATTCAAGGGCTGATCAAGTCTAACATTTTTTTACACTGTTGAAGCACGGTTTGCATTTGCCTGGGAAAGAAAATAAAAAAGGATCAAGGTTACAATAGAGCCTAACCAGAATGAAATAGAAATTCATAAGATGTAATACATGCTGCTTTCACAATAAATTGTAATGAACTCCAAAAGCAGTGTGTTTTATCAGTTTATTGTTTCCAGGCAGGACAGAAATGTATATTTATGGTTTGATTTGAAAGAGTGTTAGCCTCCTGGGTTTTAGAAATGAAAAAGATGAACTTTCACTTCTTCTATGATCTCTTTGAAATAATTTTAGAGGCATTTTATAAGTCATAGAAGTTTTTAACCTGGCAGTTTACCAGAGGATTCTACTGAGAAGAACTGAGCACTGCTGTGAAAACCAAGGGTTTTCAAACATATGTATAATGTGGATTTTTGGTCAGCTCTGCACTGTGGCATCTGGACAGGACAATTCATAATTCTTACAATTTGCATGAGGAATCAGCTGCATCATAAGAAATTTTTTTTTTTTTTTACAATATTTTGTAAACTATCTTAATAAATCTGAGAGAAAAAATATGAACTTAAAAGTGCAATCAACAGTGTCTGGAGATTCAAACCACAAAGTGTGGACAGCGGTATAAATTATGAATACATAATTTATTCTCCTGAGGCACTTGGTTGCTTTGGCTGCTTGTTATTTGTGAGCCATTATGAATATTCTTGGGAATCTTGATGATCTCCAAATTATCTGTAATAATTTAGCCGAGAAACATTAAAAAAAAATCTTTCACTTTGTGCCAGACTCTGTATATAGCTAATATTTGTATTTGTGAATTCCTCACAGTTTCCTTTCTGGTTTCACCTGTTATTACTACAGTCAGCCTACAAACAGCTAAAGCAACAACTCCAGGACATTTTGGTTTTAGAAATCTCCTAGCTGCACATAACAGCGATAACCACAGGTTGTCTTAGAGCAACTGTGAGGACAGAAAAGAACAGGTCCAGAACCCTTTGTCAAGAACTTTTTTAATGGCTTTATCTTCTAACTTTGAATTCCTTTCGAGTATTTTAACTACGAAGTAGCACTGCAGTTGTTGAAATCACATATTAACTTCCATAAGTATAAATTATCAGTAGGGACCACATGAAGGATTTTTGTTGTAAATCATTAATGCATGTCTTCTGTTTTTCAGAGTACTGTTAAGAACTAGGAGATGCAACAGTAAAATGGATATTTTGAGTTTTCTGTTAATAAAATTCTTGCCTAAAATAGTCTATTACAAGTTCTAAATAAATTTTTGACACTTCTCTAGGTCAGGAGATTTGAAGTAAGTATTAAAAAAAATGCTGACAATTTAAATATAACTCTCTAGTGGATTTTATTTTAACCCTACAACCAAATAGTAAATAGAGTAATGATTGCTATGCAAAGTTATTTTTCCCTTTAAAACATAAAATTTGAGTGTTTAATTTAATGTTTCTTAATAAGTTTCTTAGCACAGAAAGGAGGTAGTGGTTAAACAAAACCAAATCAAATTAAAAGGGTTAGAAAAGTAGTAAAGATCTGAAATTGTATAAAGCACAGGCCAGTCTTCTACAGAATAAAAGCTGAAGTTTCATAGTTGAATTGTAATTATATGTCCGTAAATAAAACGGTAAGTTTAATAGTGTCTACAGTAGTGAATGTTGGATACTTTTCAGCGTTGAAAGTAGCTTAATATTTGCATTTGCCATCACAGAGCATCCCTGCAAGGAGGAAACACGATACTGCTGTAATGAAAAGAACATTCACATACAGTAAACTGAAGCTTCCTTTATAAGGAACGTGTTTGGCTGCTTTCAGTAAATAACTTGTGTAAATGTGTTTTTTATCAGTTGCACATCTCAAAAGCTTGCATTGGAGAGGTACTAACAAATGAAGAGCACACAAGAGTTACTGGAATCAGATGTAATGTTTTGTCCTTTTCTCTTATTTATAAGGTCTGTATCACTTCTCAGTAATGGAAGATGTTGCTCTTGGTGAACCAATAGGAAGGGTGAAAGCAAATGACCTGGATATTGGAGAAAATGCTAAATCATCCTATGATATTATTGAAGGAGATGGAATGGATATCTTTGAAATTACTACAGATGCCCAAACTCAGGACGGCATTATTAGAGTGAGAAAGGTAAATAATCTGTTAAAAAAAATGGGGTTTGTACACACCAGTACCCAGTCAGACTTTTCTGTGTGACAAGGTGCTGGATTTCCAAGGATTATCTGTGGATGAGAAGCCAAGATAGTGAGTGATGAGAGTGATACATTAGCAATGTCCCTCAAAATTGCCATTTAGCTGACAACTGAGGAGACAATCCGTGGAAGTGTTTTCAGTGCTGGGAATGGAATCTTATCTGGACTTCCACATAGTCTCACTGGGCAGGGTTTGCTTCCTTGGTTTCAAGAAAGAACAGATTAGATTCTGCTTTGTTGGTGGTGTAAACTTCCATAAAATTTTGGCTGAACGTTTATAAAATACCTTTTCTCTATTATTTGATTTGCAGTATAGTTGGTCAAATACTATTCAGAGAAAAAAAACCAACAACATAACGTTATTATTTAAATTACCTGACCTGCCTGAGAGGCTGTCTTCCACCTCTTCTCATGTTGAACTCTCTTTGCTAAATGAACAGTTGATTTCAGTGAACCTTATCAAGGTGATCAGTACTGTTTCACATGGGAAGTACTGGATTCAGACTCTAAAGAAGACTACAACTTAGTTACCTTGTTACACAGTCTTGATGTATGCAAGACGAGATATTTGCATGTACACAACAGTAGGACCACCCAGTATATAGAAATACAGGAGGAGACAGCAAATCTAGAGCAAAACGTGGCTGGTAAAGTCAATTAAACATCAGTTGCAGATTTAATATTCATTATTTTGTGGGGAAGGAGAGGAGAACTGTCTCTCGTGCTCTCTTCTGAAAAAGGATATGTATGTAACTTGTAAGACTGGTATAGAGGTGTTTAAATATGTAGCACAGAGCACTCTCAACGAATCTTTGTTTTTAAAAAACAAAATATGACATTCCAGTGAAAAAAGAAGAATCCAATGAAAACAGGTAATTAATATTTAACTTGGGCCTGTAATTAGAGAGGTCAGGCAGAGTACCTGTCAAAAGTCTGTGTTTTCTGTTTCTCACTGAGTAGGTCAGTACTGTAGATGTATAATAGAATTATGTGTATTTATCTAAATTTAGAGCTGTTTTCCTAAGGGGAAAATTATGATATACATCCTTGATCTTCCTTAATGTTATTTATTGTGTGCTGTGGCCTCTTCTGTAAACTAAGGCAATTAGCCTTTTGCCCCAGTTCCTTTGGCTTTATTTCATAACTGAGTCTCTAAGATAATGTGGTCTCATATATTCATTTTGACAGCAATAATCATTTTGGTTCTACTACAGTAGATGATGTATGAAGGGTGCTGTTCACCAACAGATTTTCTCCAGCATAAATTCATGGGTTTTAGACAATGCAGAGTAAATTTTCAGTATGATATTCTGATTAAGCATGACTGAATGTATTGGGGTGCTGTCATTTCTGTAAATCATATGAAAAGCAATTGGAAAAAAAGATGTAGGAGCTATGATTGGCAAATTGTGTATATGCTGATTTATAAATCACCATTCATAATTACAAAAGCTTGCTAATTTAAGAGCTGCTAAAGAAGCAAGGTTTTCTATGTTTACTAGAATTTGTGAGAAAGAGAAAATCCCATTAGAGCTTGATTCATACCTGAAAAAAATCAACAAAATTTGAAAATATACATAGTGAAGGCTTTGACAGACTTCCTGAAGGTTCTTGTTTGTGCTTTTGCTGGTATTTGCATTGCAGATTCAGAGTTTCTATGTCCTTTTCTTTTTATCCCTGGGACATTGTAATGCAAATCTTAATATCTTTCCAATGCCTGGCAATTTGCATCTTTGAAATTTGAATCATTGTGAGACACAAGAGAATTATATAGTGAATATACTGATATGCTTTAAGACACAAACTTGATTCTCCTATAATGAAAAATTCTAATATTCCAGAGTGTCACAGATTTGGGTTTTATTTGCTATTTCATTCCTTTAAATCCACTGTGTTTTCATCTTTTATGTTTTAATATGGAACTGTAAAATAGTAAAAATAATGGTGACATGGCAGGTATATTGATAGAATGAAGTAATTGGTTTTGTGTTTCTCTCTCTGGAAACCAAACCAAACCAAAATGAGCCAGAAATAGGAATTGCTACAATTTTAAGAAGGTTCCTGGGAGATATTTACCTCATTTACCCCTGTAAACAGAAATGCAGAGTTACCTGAATTGTAACAATATTGAAGTACTATCATTATGATTAGCTCTACGTTTTTCCACATAATGCTTCTCATGTCCAACAAATAATAATTGCTAGTTGTTTGCATTTCTCACATTGTCCTAGAAGTAATAAAATATTTATTCTTTGTGGAACTAGGATAATTTTTTTTCCAACTTACAAAGCACTGATTAAGTGCAGGATTAGAATGCAAGTCATGTCATTACCAACAAATTTGTAGTATTTATCTGATACATAATTGTAAGGGTATAATTCATGAGTGAGAATATTTTGGTAAATTTCTTGTGAAAAGCAAGAAAACAAAGGATCTTGTTTTCTCTGAGGCTGGTTAATAAACAGATACCAAAGTGTGCCTAGAAAATTTGCAGGC
The DNA here is from genome assembly GCA_013399015.1 of Galbula dea. Classification (NCBI taxonomy): domain Eukaryota; kingdom Metazoa; phylum Chordata; class Aves; order Piciformes; family Galbulidae; genus Galbula; species Galbula dea. Next base: position 1,417,351 of record VWZX01008629.1, on the reverse strand, counting down.
TGGGTTTCTGGGAGTGGGAAATGCTTGCATTAAAACTTAAATACACATAATTTTCATCCATCAGCATTGTATTTCCTTGTTCTTTCTCTGTGGCCAGTAGTAAAAGGCATTTATCTTTGACATTCTTAACAGCCACTGGACTTTGAGACCAAAAAATCCTATACTCTGAAGGTAGAAGCAGCCAACGTTCATATTGATCCTCGCTTCATTAGTGGAGGACCATTCAAGGATACAGCAACGGTTAAAATTGTAGTAGATGATGCTGATGAGCCACCAGTCTTTTCATCACCTGCTTACCTGCTGGAAGTGCATGAAAATGCTGCTATTAACTCTGTGATTGGTCAGGTGACTGCACATGACCCTGATGTGTCTTCCAGTCCCATAAGGTAGTGCTGCTTTAAAGTTCTCTTTGAAAAATTTACTAGCAAAATAGTAAGTATATTTTCCCATGCATTGTATGACATTGTTCTCATGCCATTTTATTTCTATGAAAATACTTGTATAGGATTTGCTTTATGATGTTAGATCTGTTGGTTCAGATCATTGCCAAAATCACAAAAATGCTCCTTGCGACATGAGTAGTCTTATGAAACACTAGGAATACAGTGAAAATAAGAAAAAGATTGTATAAGGTCAGATGGGGTTGAATCATCAGTGTGTATCTCTGCAGTTATTTTAAATAATCCACTAGTGTCTGCACTAACAATACTGAGTTTGTTCCATGTAGTTGTAAGGATGTCAAACCAAATTTTGTATTCCTTTGGGTAAGCCCATTCCTGGTTTAAAGATAAAATGTCAGAGATTATTATGCCCATATGACTTTTGCAACTTTGATCTAACTTGAACAAAATCTGTTATTCTATTTTCGTCACATCAGTGTTTTCTGTCTCATTTTGATGAGCACACATCTTCCCCTCCCCCTTCATAATGGTCAGTATTGTATGATGCAGGTGTTCTCAAAACACCTTTTGCTATGTTTAGTTCTACCTACTGAAAGCATTGTGAAAACAAACACCGAAACCTCAAATTCAAAGTAAAGACGTAGTAAAGGTATATAGAGAGTCTGATAATAATCATCAATGTACATTACTGCCTTAGGAAATACAAGCTACACAAGCAGTCTTGCAGCATTGAGAGGATGACACGAATTGTTACAATCTATCCGTTAAGACCATTTTCTACTCATCCATTTACAACAGGTTTGTCACAGAGCCAAACTTTAAAACTTTATTTAGGGAGCCTACCTGTTGCAGATCATATTTTAGTATTTTCAAAGTTTCCATGTTTGGATGTATTAGATCTTGTGTGTGAAGATGTTGGATAGTACACTGGGGTCTCATTTTTAAATCATCTTTTCAAACCTGACTAAATGTAGCATTAACTATCACAGACTCCTATACAAATTAACTGCTTAGTGCATTTTCTACTGCAGCATACCACCCAGACAATGTTAAAAGGCACTGAATTTATTTTCTTACCAGAGAAACTCTTAGAATGATCAAAGATGGCAGTCTGATCATAGAAATAGAAAATAAAAGAAGATAGTTACCCAGGTTAGAAAAGTGTTACATAAACAGAAACAAAAAAGTGTTGTAGAATGCACAGAGTTTGATCTGTCAGAATGTAAGCAGTGGCTTCACTCCTAATTTTGTTACCGTTGTCTACTGGCATCTGTGAAAAAGGGCTTGCACTATTGCTTCAAAGACAGGGTCTTCTGAAAGGTGTGTGAAACTAGCCATAGTGGCAGCAAGTTAGCTTTCTTCCCTTTATTTCATTTTAATTGCACATTTCAAGTGTTTATTCTGTTATCCTGTGACAGATATGATGTAAATTTAATGTGTATATTCTCTGATACGCTTTCAAAACTGATAAGTTAAAAATCTGAAAAATAGAATTAAAGCATTTTGTTCTAAAAATAGTGGTCTGTTGGAGTAAGGTGCCATTTTAAAATGTATTTTTTCTTTAAAACAGAATTTTAGAAGATGACCACAAATTGCATATCAAGGAAATTATATTTTACAATAAATACCTGTTCTATCAGTTTTTTGGTTAGATCTTCGATAACATTTGTTATAAAAACTTTATCAACACAAAACCATGAACCACCATATGTACGGCAAACACCAATACCACATCAGCTGCCCTTTAGTCATACAAAAGACTCTGTAAGCTCAGAGTGTTGTAGTACCATAAATGAAATAAAACTTGGATATCTCTGAACGTGGAAGTAGTCTGATAATTGAGTCATGAGACAAAACATTAAAGAAGTTAGAAAAATTATTATAGAAAACAGCCTGAAAAGAAACTTCTCTTATGTTTTCTTTCTGTTGTTGTTGTGGGGTTTTCTGTTGGTTTGGTTTTGGTTTTGTTTTTTTAAAAAAAGTTTAACCTCAGTTCTATGCAATACAAAGAATACTGTTGTATTTTATGTATGGTTTTTATTCTTGCTTAGAAGAGATCAAACATACTTTCTGATCTTTCCATCACTTGAACTAAACCGTATGAAGTATATCATAGATTTACAAGCAGGTGTCTAGTTGAGTTATNATATATATATATATATGAATTTAGCTATGTCTTGTGTCAAATGCAGAGTTTAGGCAGTGGTTAATCATCTGAAATTTCTATATTACCCCAAGAAATTGCTACGCTTCTAGTTGGATGGGACTAAAGGATGCATAGGTTGTACAGGACTTTTCTCATTGCTGTTATTTGATGCATAGGTTGTACAGGACTTTTCTCGTTGCCGTTGTTTTATAATCATGCTATATATCTATCTGGATAAAGCGTGATCCAAGTGCATAGAAAAAAGCACAAGTAATAATCTTTCTTCCTCTACTATAATCAGCCCTCCTATAAATCACTGCCCTTCAATGTCTTTCTCTGTGGAGAGATAAGCTTTGCTGTGGCAGGTTTTTCCCCATTCATATTGGCAGAGATTTCATCTTTAGCAGCAGTTGGTCATTTTCTAAATTCACAGCAAGCCTTAAAAACTAGATCTGATGTTTTCTGCCTCCCTAATGGTACAGCTGTTTATCTGTCACTAAGTAGCATGTCTGATCTCCCTGGCATTAATAAACAATGGTGATTTACCACTGATGAGGTATCAGTACTGTGATTCAAATCTCAACAGGTGCAGCAGAAAGGGATTTCTGCTCTTAGTTATGTTGGTGCAAATAAAGAATAGATCAGATTAAGTTGTAACAGCAATAGCAGTAGTGCAGGAGCAGGAGTGAGAATTAAGTCTTCTGTTAAACCACTGTGGGGTTGTTCCTATAATTGCCAGGGCACACCCATAAACTAACCAGAGCCTGCCAATACCCTCTGCTGGGTTTATGTGAGTTTCAAAAGATATTATTTCCCAAGATGTTCTTTTCTCATTTGTAAAGAAATGTATGGTTTATGTATATCTTATGGATCTGACAATGCATTCACATTAGAAAGAGTTACAATACCATTCTCATGAAAAGGAAACTGCAAATGTACTGTTAGTTTCCTCAGATTTATGACACTGAAGATTTTTTTTTTAATTTTTATACAGAACATTTACCAAATTAAAATCAGGAGAAAGTTTTACCTCTTTGTAGTCTTGTAAAGCCATGTACCATGTTAAAAATGTTTAATTTTGAATGCTAGCTTTGCATTGTGACTAAATACTGTTGGGATGAGATAAAATGCAAAACAATAAACTCACAGATGTTACACTCCCAGTTTTAAAACTTACAAAAATGTCTCGCAGCAAGACTGTGAATGGAAGTACAAAAAACAAAGGCTTGTTCCTTGCAGAAAACCTATATCCTGTCTCAGTGGAGTTTATATGAAGTCCAGGTCAGCTAAACATTAAATAGCATGTAACCATTTCATATTTTATTTCATCTGTGGATAGTAAAATATCATAAGTACTTGATAGCAAAAGAGTTCTTTCTGCATTGTTGTGTAAACATCAGGAATTCAAAGACAGTTTTAATTTCTGATGTCTTAAAAAAATTATCTTGACTGATGTCTTGTATTTTCTTGAGTGAAATCTTAAACCTGTGGAATTCTGTAAGATGTTTTTTACTAACTTCACTAGTACCAGAATTTTACTTCTAATACTTTAATTGGAACTAGGAAGACATCAAAATAAGGTTAAGATACATTTTCAGAAACGATTGCCTGAAGTTAAGCACCAACAGTTTTAGTCTTCCATACAAGTGACCTGATTCTCAGAAATGCTGAGGATAGCACAATTCCCATTAAACCATTGAGAACTGAGTATGTGGAGCTCACTAAAAAATCAGTTTACTTAAATGTCCAAATATAGATGCATGTGCCTAGCTTTAGGCACATATATTTGGAATTTTACTTCATATTTTTCTTGGTACTCTTCTTAATCTAACTACTTGTTTCTAAATGTGTTATACTAGTTCTTTGACTTTAAAAACAGAAAACTTATATGTCTAGTAAATTCCATTTCCTACTTAAACAGAACACGGGTTTTCACTCAAGTCTGTTAGTTCTGAAGTACCTGAAGTGTGAGCATGCTCGCCTTGATCCATAGTAATAGTATTTAAACATTTAAACTTTAAAATTTTGGTAAATTTTTGTAATTTAGAACTATTTTTGTTGGAAGTAAATTGTATCTGACACTGAATTAAAAAAAAATGAATGCCATAAACCTGAGTTTTGAAATCAGATCCTAATGCTATGTCTCTCAAAATCAATTGTGTTAACGCTGGAATGAGTTTGAGTTCCTCAGAGTATGTTTATTGTAGCATATAAAGGAGTCTTCCAAACCATAACTTTTTTTGGAAATCACTTATAATGAAGTATAAACCAGAATGAAATGACTGATTTACAGATAACTGTGCAATTGTCACTGTAGCAAAATATGCTCTTGTTCTTTTATCGGTGAATTTAACAGCATGTTTGCAAAAAGTAGAAATGTAATGAGAAACTGACAGTCTGAGCCACTTTTCTGACCACTATATAATGTAATCCAGACTGATACTGTATCCCAACTCAGCCTATTATGTCTAGATATAATGCAGAACAGATGTAAAAATTGTCAGTGCATGCTGTTAGGTTCTGTAATACACAGACACAAAGGCTTAAAAGGCTTTTTTATATAAATCCATGATTAAGATTCAGTAAAACCCCTTGAAGTCAATTTTTGTTGAACCACATCAATAGTTTATCACTAAACTCTCTCATTTTGTACCTTTCCTGTCAAAAAATTGGAAGACTTAATTTTGTGATTTAGTTTCTTTTTGAAATAACTCTGTGAAAATGGACAAACATGAAAGCTTTCCTGGACATCCTGTTCTGAGCTTGAAGTCATCATCCTGCTTAATGCACCATTGGAGCAATCTACTGCAGCTCACTCTTGTTGTCAGGCTGGCTCTGTTTAGGCTGCATAATTTACCTGGATATTCACATTTGCAAACTGACTACCTGTCAGATGAAACTAAAAATCAGTGATGTCAATCCATAAAATAAAGTGTTTTATAGGAAAAAGGTGATTCACTAACTAGGTTCTGCCCATGGAGCTGCTTGAATCATAACCAAATAATGTGCTTGGTGAATAGTTCATGCTTCATTAATCTGAAATGTATTGGTAAAATAATATTATTCGGCCCTTTTAAAAATAACCATGAAGGCCACCATTTTTTGTGTGCTTAATACATTACTGTTGGAATTATCATCAGTTACTGTGAAATACCATAGAAACTGTCTAATAAATGTGATGGATTGTGTAATTAACTCTTGAGCAGCACCGTTTTTCAAAGATGTTACCCAATGAACCTGAGGGCATTTTATGACCTTCACACTGGGTATACAGCTAATTACTCCTTGGGCAATAATTATTAATTTATTTTAGTTTCAGTTTGTCGTTTTGTCCTATAAATTACTATGCTATTGAGCTTCTCAATCCATTTGGCTATAGAACTGCAGCTCTCAGAGGGCTCCCTAAATTGTCTTGTGATTGTATGGATTACACCAACTTCATTAAGTAGATTACAGGGATGTTTGTTTTGTAGGTTTTCCATTGATCGGCATACTGACCTTGAGAGACAGTTCAACATTAATGCAGAAGATGGGAAAATAACTTTAGCAACACCACTGGACAGAGAAACAAATTTGTGGCACAACATAACTATTGTAGCTACTGAAACCAGTAAGTATTTGTGTATACTGACTTTTAGTTCTGTTGATTTTATGATTAATTTTAACAGCATGTGCAGTGGAAACTGTATGTAATTTGGTGAAAACTAAAACACACTGGGGTTTTAAATTACAGAATTTTGGTAAGAAAATTTAATTTCTGCTGTGTTCCATTTCTTTTAATTTTCAAAGCCCCTTTTTTCAGTGAATAGAGAAGTGTAGATTTTGCAGAAATACGTGAGTACATTAGGACAGGGTATATAGGGTAAATGTTAAAAAATGTTTTAAAAAAACCCAAACCAATAAATCTTTGCTATTGTAGAAGTACATTGTTGATTCAGTCCAGAAGTTCTTAACACTGAGTGATACTATGTTTCAGTACAATAAATGATTAAGCACGTGGGTAGCATTGCAAGCAAATAGTCATGTTTGATATATATGAATACATTTATTCATATACAACTACAGACAAGAAAATGGATTGTGTAGATCCACAAAACTACTGTAATTGATCTGTACATCTAAGTCATCAGGAGCCAGAACTGTAACGTGGTCTGGGAATATGGGTCCTAGATTTTAATCAAGAATTCTTGATTAATTTGGAATTGTAAGTACTGCTGACAGGATCAGTTATGACAAAATAATTTATTCTTAATATTAGCACTTTATTTTAGACTATACATTTGACAAACCTACTGCAGCATGACAACAGATTCAGAAGGTAGGTCTGTCATCCCATGCCATCATCGTAAATGAAATACAAACAATGCAAATGTTTCTGCTGACATATCTGTTCTGCAGTCACTGTATATGCATAATTCCCATACGTGCATACACATTTGATGCATTCTTGAAAGAATATTTGTCTTCAGAGCCTGATGCTTAGTGCTACTAAGTCTTGCAGGTAGAAAACAGGGCAATGTTAATGCTTACTTTTCCCATAGAGTATCTTTTTTAAAAGGTTATAGTATTATGATACAGAACTTTTAGTGCACAGTTTCATAATACTGTAGCTATGAACATAGCAAATGGTTGGATACAATATGCTTATTTGATCCATTTTTGTTGTCCAATATTTTTCTGTAGTACTTGTTTTCAAAACCAGACCTGTTAGGAATCTAACTGGAATGGCATATGTAAATGGGAAAGATATGTCTGAGTATAAACTAAGCTCTCAACTTACAAGCCCTGTAAAGTGTATTTCTGTGACTTACCTTAATAATTTGTGTATGTCACTGGCAGTAGTACAGCAGTGCCAACAGTGCTCTGTTAATTACTGTTAAGTCTCGCAGGCAAACACTACTTGGATAATTTAGCAAGAATACTTTCTGCTTGCAGGAAAGCCAAGCTGACACAGGGCATCAAACTACATGGAAAGAAAGTAAGCTCTGATTTCACAGAGGCATATTTTGCCTAGGCTAGTATCAAAACAGTTAATAATTTTCATGTTTTTAAAGAAGAAAGATAAAAAAAAATTCCCTACTAATTTTCTTAAGGCATGAGGAATGAGAGATCATGAGGTTTACCAGTGACATGGAAAACATAGTTAGTGATCTAAGTTTTAAGAGACTGGAACAATAAGATGTAAAGTGAAATAATTTTACGTTTTGTTTCCTCCAAAAAGTTAGAACAAAATTATAGTAACAATTTTTCAAGAAACTCCTCCAGTTATTTTTTTGATCTCCCTGACACATGTGGGTCAAAAAAGTTGACAGAAGTGCACTTTGCTAAGCCATATCAGCATCATGTCTGCCTGCTTCATCTACAGGTTTTTAAAGCATAATTATTCTCAAGAATTATGTAAGAAATCAGCCTCATCATTAGATTTCATGGGAGCCTCAGCATCCATCATGATTGTAAAATTGCCTCTTATCAGACTGGCTATGAAAATAATAATGACAATCTTATTCTAAGTATTTGTGTTCCTGCTGATGGGTTATTTTCATATTCCTAATATAATTATTTGACATTTACATTAAAACAAGAGCTTAATTTCACAGACTACTATCTTTGCCTATTTAGGAGAAATTATTTTTAAACTCCCCATGCAGAAACTAAATTTGTTCATAAAACTGTCAAGCCGAGTCAAATCAGCATTTTTTAGATTCCTGTTTTTCCAAAACAGTAATAAGCAAAGTTTCTGTTAATAAAATAACAGAAATCTGTTGGAAGCAAACACAAGCAGCAAATGAAAATACGAAGTGTGTCATTACAATGCTTTCACTGACAGTAATATTAGTGGATTGCTGATCTCTCCCATAAAAATAAATAGCATCATTTTGTACAAGAGCATTTTCTCTTCCTAGGCTTAGCTGCTTTCCAGGTTCAAGGCTCACCGCTGTTCCTATGAGGCAACAATCAGACCATTTAATTGCCATACGCTTGCTTACTAATCATAAGCCATGACACTGGTTTTTCTTCTTGACTCTCAGCATGGTGGGTCTTAGTATACCCTGATTTATCAACCCTCTCATAGATAAACACTGAGTTTTGCCAAAACATAAATCACTATTTCAGAACTTTATTCTGGTAATTTACTTGCAGCTAAATTTGTGCTTTAAGCACAAGTAATTTTTGGCAGTTTTCTGCTGTCACTGTGACAAAAGTTATTCTTTTGTATCATCCCTCAGCTCCTGTCTCAGGTAGGAGTCTTCTGAGACAATATCAGTCTGGTTGAATTGAACATGCCTTGTTCTGCCTTTTCACCTGGCTTAAGGATGAAGATTTTTAGATTCAGACTGGCTGATCTCTTTGAAAGTGATCAGATTTAGAAATATGTGCAAGCTACATCTGAGTGCCCCAAAATGTGAACTAACCCTTTCAAATCTAGCAAAAGTAGGAATAGAAACAAAAACATGAGTCACTAGGGACTGTGACTCCTGGCTGTACTTAACAGGCAAAAGATCACTTTGGTTTATTTATTTATTTATCTATTTATTTATTTTAGGAAAAGGACATTTTTTTTCCCTATTCATAGGCAAGTGTCTTGTTAGTTCTAGTTCTAAACAAATTCATGCTATTAGTGACATTAGTATTACCATCATAGTCTGAGACCTGTACAAAGTGAGACATTTTGGAGGTTGGCATTTCTCTCACTTTCATATCACTAGCAGACACCTTCCAGCCTCTGTGAAGGTTTCTAGTCATCTGCAGCCTTTGTTTTCAGGTCGCTAAATTAGCCAGAGAGACTAAGGAAAGGTTGCCTTGAGTGGTTCTCCTTCAGATAGTTACCTAAATTTTTGTATTACCTTTATGTTCTGGTTCTCAGAATATGTAGACAAGTTGAATAGGGTTTTATGCCTCCTGTTTAAATCACAGGAACTACATTGCTTACTGGTTCCATGCCCCCTAGAGGTAGTTCTTGAAATATCCATCTGAATCTTTTTTTGGTTACTAAAGATGAAACAATGCAAAGAGTGCTCAGTAAAAAAGACTAGACTGAAAGTGATTAACATGTACAGGTGATATTTAAGTGCCAGTTTCAGTATTTTACATTTAGTTATACATTTTTCCATTAATTTAGTAAAAAGAACAGTTCATAAATTTCTTCTGCAGCTTTGATCCTCTCAACTGTCTACTCTTAAATGTTCTATTCCTTTTGCATATTTGCCTTCTATTGCATGATTTCTCATGCTGCTTTTTTCTAGTTTAGTGGTTTTGTGGTGAGCATGGCAGTGTTAGGTCAACGGTTGGACTCAGTGATCTCAGAAGTCTTTTCCAACCATAACAATTCTGTGACTCTCTGTAGTCACTCTTCTATGTTGATGAATTCTGTCACACGGATTTTAGGAGAAGATAAAATTACAAAGAACTTTGGCCTTTTTGGAGAATCACTCTGATGTACGGGTTTAGGATTCGCAGAAGAGATGTATGTATTAACACTCATGGCAAAAGGGATACTGAAAGATACTGCACTTATGAACCGATTCTTAAATTTTGTTTCTACATTGCTATACATCCAAGTTTACTCTGCTGAATGAGTCAGATTCTAGATGATTATAGGCTAGAGGAAGCAGGCTCAGTGGTAAAAAGACCTTTCCCTGAGAACATACCTTTTGGTCTGTGGTTGTGAAAGTTGAGCTTGTTTTTCTGTCACTGTCTCTGGACTTCAAACACTAGACTTTGTTGTGCAGTTGAGACTTACATGAGCTTAAAATTGTATGCCAAGTTTACTTGAGAGAATAGGGGTAAATACAGCCTTGCTTTCTAAGTCAAGGCTGATTATGCTGCTCGTGTGTATGGGCTATCTGGAGCTATTCCCTAAACTGGAGAGGAATCTGGTGGCATATGCAAGTATTGTATCAGATCCTTACTTGCAGTGCAGTAAGAATGATTAACTTACAGACATTTCTTCTGTTGCATCCTTTTTATATGTACAAAGGCTCATCACATCTTTGGTTCTTTGGTACGTTTTTGAAATGGAATTTTCTGGCATTCAGTAAGATCAGAATCCGAATTGTGATTCTTTTTATTCTGTGTAAGTTCCAATTGTAGCTGTAACTACTCTCTGCACTGTCATGCTTTTGTTGCTTGCATTAACTGGTTAGTAATTTTGCTGGGCAATGAAGCAGAGCAGAGTTCAGACTGTGCTAACCTCCTCAGTATTCTCTCAGTTTCTTCTACAGGTTTTGCAGTACTTACCAGGTTATATGTTGTCAATGCTACTTAGCTACTAAAAGAAAATCAAATAACCATGATTTATTTATTAGAAGGTTTTTGCTACAGTTTGCCCAGATTCCAAGTGGAGTTCAGAATGACTGATTTTTCAAGCTATTGGATTGTCATACGTGTATAAGGCAAATAATAATTAAACTCTATCTTCTGCCTTCATCTCCATGGATTTCTTTCCATCTTCTAACAGTTGTAACAGCCACATTGCAGATATTTCCCTAACATCCTTACTGTGTGTCTCACTAATACTAAGGAAATGACCTATACTTCAGTCATTGGTGGTTATTTTGTGAAAAGCACACCAACAACTAACATAAACCGTGACTTACAAACTTTAAAGACAACTAAATGATGATTCCTTTAAAGTCCCCCAGGCTTTTATTCACCTTATGTAACTTTGAGTGGGTTACTTAAGATTTATATTTTCTTCCTAGCCTTCTTATGATCACATGCAGCACTGGATTCCTCAGACTGCATTCAGGTCAAATCTCAGTTATGGTTTGTGAGGTACTACCGTGAGCATATTTAAGCATAGAGAGGTTCTTTTATAATAATTACAGAGTCAAGCCTTTTAAGACATAGTGAGAAATAAAGATAAAGTGTGCATCCATTTGCTCTTCTAAAACTTCTCCTCCCATTCTGTGCATCACATGCACAGACATGCAACAAATCAAACCGCTGCTGAATTCCAAAGCCAGTGCAGGACTGCCTGGGAGAGGGTATTTCTCTGAGCCTAGAGCAATGCTTTTAGCCAAGTTTTAAATCTCTGAATGGAAGGTTTTAGTGGAATTTCTGCTTTCCCTGTTGTCCAGGTGCTGCAGTTATAGCACTATCTTCATTCTGATTGACTGCTTTACCAAATGATTGTTGGCATTCAGCTTCACTTCCCAAACAATAAGCATGCCAGTAGCTATCTAAGCCCCTGCCAAAGTACTTGGCAAAGTGCCAAAACTACCACAATTAGTAGAAATTCTTGTGACTTATTAGTCAAAGCAATAGATGAAAGTATAGGCAAGATCTTGAAAAGTAAATGGTGATTTGTCCACAATAAATATTTTCAAGGCTTAGAGCATAGGAGTCTCAAGGACAAAGCTGTGGGCTCTGACAAAGGTAATTACCCATACCAACTGCCTTCTTTGGAAATGAAGAAGTATGAGGCAATTTTATCACCTAATGGGAAAGGGTATAAAGCCAGAAAGACTCTTTATGGTTTACCAAGAGTATAAATACAATAATTGAATCATCACCTGGCACATGCTCTACTAAAGTTATCTATATTGTATATTCCTTTAAAAAATACAAGGACGCTAATTAAAAAGGAAGAGAGACATAATTACTCTTCAGAATAAGCCTTCAGCTACGATGTGCTATTTAATGCTGTGAATACCTTTGCTCATGCTTTCATTTATTTAATTTTATTTAGCCTTTTATTGTAAAAATGACTATAGGCATTATTAGGAATAATTCTAACATTTTAGAAAGTTACTGTGGTGCATTATGTAATTAGCTATAATTTAGGGCTGAGTAAATTTCAGTAAGTTTTAGGAAGAGAAGGAAATTAGTCTTTATGGAGGTTTAAATAGCAGAAGCTCAGGAATATTAACCTTTTTTGCTTGACGCTTTTCTCTCCGGCTTAGTGGAACTCAAACTAGATAATCTATCATTTTTTGCACAGAAACACAGAATTTAGTAAGGTAGTTTTTTTTCATTTGCACATAAATACAGAGTTACATGGAACTCCATGGACTCTGATGAATTGCAGAGCATTTGCCGTTGGTCAGGGGAGGGCTGGTAGGTCACATAAAACCGGTTTGCGGTTCTCAGCTGTGAAAGTGCTTTCAGACATATCACAAACTTTCCCATTAGTATTTTTTACAGCTCAAGAATAGGAGGAGAGGCAATCCACATGGATAATAGCATGGGAGTGCCCATATTATAAGGAAATACGAATAGGAATGGAGTGTACTTGCAAAACAATCGCTATATAAAATGGTCTCAGTAGTTCAGGAGCAAGCATTGAAATTCAGGTATGAGGAAAGCATGTAAAGCGTTTGTGAATAAAGCACCTTAGTATTAGTGCAAAAAACCAAAACAACAAAAAACCCACAGAAACAGAAAGAATGCATAATTATGTCAAGGAAAAAGAGAGAGATTTTCATGAACAGTCTAACTTCTTTTATTTCTGGTTGCAGGGCATTTTAAAGCCAGGCGCCTAGGCAAACACAGGAGAACATAGGAGTATTTAAATTGCACTGTTAAGAAAGTCAGTCCCAGAAAGAAATATGAGCTCTAAAAATAATGACATTTAAATACTTCTGTAATAAATTCTTGTTTAATAACAATTTTTATTAAAGCATTTTGATGCTTTGATATCAGTAAGTAAAAGAGGGATTTCATCTGAGCTATTAATTCTTTTACTTCAGTAACAAAATCATTTAAAATAAAAAAATCAAAACATTCCAGACATGTTGTCCTAGTCTGCTTATTGTTATTATTATTGCTGCTAGCCATAATAAAATTTCATTGCTAATTATAATTGACAATAAGACCTTGCATATCTAAGTTAATATTTTATAACAGTTTGATATTCGTGATGTATTAGCATAGTAACAATATAATTGCTCTAAAGTGTGAGCTAGATTCCTGACTGTTTCATGTGGGCCAGACTCCTGACTAGTTTATGCTAGTGCAATTCCCTTGATTAAGCTGATATTGAGCAACATAGCAGCAAATGGTACATTTGTTGTGTCTGAAAACCTTTCTTCAGTCAGTTTTCTTTTTGCCCATTCACTGGTTTATTTTTAAGGCAAATCCTTTTCTGTCCTTAATGGTGCCATATTATTTTCTGGAATTCTTTTCTCATTGTTAAATTTAGAAATGAAAGCCTGTTACTTCCTCACAATGATTAAGGCATTACACTGCCTCAGAAAATCTGGAATCCTAATTAGGTTTGTGGTACTGTAATCCACAAGAAGTAAAGATCTAGTAGCATTACAACACATTGTTAAAATTGCTAGTGTGTACAGCATAAGATGTGGTTCCTATGTTTCCTGTGGTTCCCTGTTTTCCTGACACTTTTTCCCTTCTTATTGGTAGCTGCCACAAGGAAATGGAAAAAAAGACTTTTTTCAAAACCTTTCAGTAGACTCTGACTTTTGCTCTAATGATGGGTCCATAGAATAGTGCTTTCTAGTTGCAGATGCTTCCAGAGATTGTAAATGCTGGTTTGCTCTTGCTTATTCTTGAAGTTAAGTCCTTTTTTGTTTTTCCTTTTTTTTTTTTTTTTAAATTTGCATTGATTTGTGGATAAAAATGTAACTGTATAACCTGAAACATTTCTAACTTACCTTTCTCTATAGTTTGTAAGTTCACTGCTAAGAGTTGCTAAAACTTAAACCCTTTTCATTTTTGCACTCATAACAATTCACCACTGAAATCTTACACAGTTCATTTACTGAAATTGACACAACTGCAAGGTACAGCTCGACTACCATTGTTAGAGACAAATAAGGCTCAATAACACAGCACTGTATCAGAAATACAGGTTATTTTCCACCAGCATTTGTTTCAGTTTTGTCTCTGGATAGACATGTGGGTGGAAGGATGTTGGCAGTGTACTTTGTCCTTTTTTTCTTTTTTTTTTTTCCCTTAAGGATTTATTTAGGATCTGTGAATAAAGCAGAATTGTTTTCTTTGTCATAAACCTGACATGACTGTAGCAGCTTCAAATACAACCTGCTCAAGCAGCTATACTAATAATTTATTTTGAATTATGTATTTGTTTACTCATATTGATGTGCCACATATATCTTGATTATCTGTCACTGTGAATATAAAGTTCACTGTGGTCAAAATTAAATATGCAGAACAGTCTCTAAGGACATGCTGTTTGAATCCAGAGCTTCTGACAAGAGACAAGTACCCATAATTGCTACTCAAATATTGAAAAGATGCTACAGTTTCTGATTAGAATGCCCTTTGTAACTCTTTATAAGCTTCATCCCATCCCTTTTTACCCCTTACTTTAACATCCCCCTTCTGTGTCCTGGTGCATATCCCATACAGTCTGACCACTTTCTTATGCAAGTACGTCTGTTATGTGTAATAAGGACTTATTTTTCTTATTACATCTAGTATTTACTGTATCCTCTAGCATTTTCTTTTCGGAGTCCATGCAAGTGAAGAGGAAATAGTGGTACTAAGGTGGATTTTTCCAGAATAGAAAAGATCTGACTAACTTCAGTAGAAGCTGAATCAGGCCTTGAAGTGAAAGAGAAAAGTTAAGACCAACAGTCTCTTTACATTACTTTGCTATACAGTGGTGAGCAAAGAACTCAATGCAAGGTTAGGTTGAATGGCACTGTCACTGATTTGGTTGCATTCAATGACCTAAAGGGTCTTTTCCAAACAAAATGATTCCATGATTAAAAAAAATTATCAATTTGTTCTTTTTGCTGGCATGTTTACTTTTTCTGTAAATTTTAGGTAATTGATTCAATTTTAATGTCTTACATGCACTAATGTAGGAAAAAAAGAAAACTCCACAGAAAAGGAAAGTGACTAAAAACTTTGTCTTTACAAGGGTTGAAGAATATGATTTTAATTAATTTATGTTTTCTGGCACAGCTTGTGCATCTGTCACAGAAATTTTACTCTTTTCTTTTGGTGTTATCAGCTGCCTGGAAGTATAATCTGTCCTTTAGTCCTGAATTATACATCTTATCTATTGGTTAAAGGTAGTTATGTGGCCTTAGTTACCTATTTACAGATGGAGTTGGCAAACTGTGGAAACCTCTTAACTACAAATACAGCTTTGAAGTCAAGGACTTGAAAATATAGTCTGTTCTCAGTTTCCCCTCCTCCTTGTCCTCCTTTCCAGGGTATGCAGTCGAAATACACTCCTCACACTCAACCTGGTTAGCAGGTATGTATGGTTCTTCTGCGTTTGTCCATGCCTGTGGAAGCATGCATTGTGCTCTATCTTTTTCAAGGAAATGAGGTAGAAGAGTGGACAAAAATGAAGGAGGTGGAGGATGTTGGGCAAGTCCTTGGCTAAACTTGTGACAGTCTATCAGTGAGAAAATAAAAATAGAACATTAACTTAGCTTTGCTCTTGACTTGTTCTTTCTTCTGGAAACCATAATAAAATAAATAAATCTACTGAAAGAAGATAAAACTTTTCAACTCCTGTATTGTTTTTCTCCCAAAGAATGACTTGAGGAACAAACCCAAGAAATATGTTTCACATCTTTTCCTTTCTGCCTCCTTCCCATACATATGTACACACAGTCTCACCACAATCTGTAGTCCTCTAATATGTTCCAGTGTACTGAAATAAATATAAATAGAACATTAATTTTGAAGCAGTGTTTGTTGCTTGTCTTAGCAACTTGTAAGGAAGCCTTTCTGCTATGCACGGATATTTTGTAGATGTTCCACATCTCTTAGAATTTTCTCATCCTTTAGAAAAAAAATACATGAATTTCAGGGAGGATCTAAATCTTCATAAGTAATCCTCATTTATTTCTCTTTGTTGTTTAGTTGCTTGAATTTTGTTCTAATTCAGAAATAGCTTATGTTCTGTTATTTTTAATAGAAATATTGTCAATTACTGTTCCTTTGACAATTTCAGAGTCAGTTTCAGGCACTCAATCTCTCTTGAATCAGATCATTACACAGTGCCTTAGACAAATGAACACAGTGTTTGCTGCAGTGTGTGATTTCTATAGTTCAACATAAATAAAATTTCAGTTTCACAACAGTATTGGTCTTTCCCAGGATTCCAGAGGTTAGATTTTTCAGTTTTATATGGCAAAAAAAAAATTGTTACAAGTGGTGGTATTATATAGAAATAAAACAACAAAATAATTCCTCATAGGAGAAATAAACTGCATGTAGATTACCTTGGTAAAGTTATCAGATAAAACCTTGATAAAGTCACAGGGAATGGATATGTTAAAATACAATTAGCAAGTTTGAAATATAAGTGATGCAGAAAAAGCACTTATTTTTATTAAGCAGTGATTCAGATTTTGTTTTGATTTCTCTTATAAATAGAATTTCCTTTACTTCTAATTTTAAAATATCATTATAGTAAAAATTTAACTGAATCAGAGAAGCATAAAATAGCCGTTTCCAAGCCATGTGGTGGTGATAATAATAATAATAGTAAAAGATGTGTTCTCTTCTAGGACTCTCTCTTTCTATTCAGGTACTTGATTTTAGTTAAAAGCCTAAGACTTTAAAAGAACTTGAAGTGATTTTGGATTACTTAATTAAATAAAGGAAAACTAGATTAAACTGAATTTCTTTGAGTTAAACAAATGATGAACTTTTTGTAGGGCAAATAATTATCTTTCTTAAAGACCACTGCTCTTTAAGACCACTTGTATGTGTATCTGGCAAGGAAAGACAGTGTTTAAGTGTTTATGGGAGTTGAATAGCTGCATTAAGTTCTGTGAGTTATGGCACAAGACCAAAAAATTTGATTTATAAGCTCTAGTTACTCCTAGTATTACTTGCTGCACACAGTAACAATGTTAACAATGCTTACTGCTTTGCATTACAAATTTCCAGAGATACATGTGCATCTCAGATGCGTAGGGTTTTCCAGGAAGGAAGAAGTGTCTTACTACAATAGGAGGTAGCATGGGTCTGTTTGGAATGTCTTGATAATGGTTTGTTTTTTTAAAATATTACTTTGGTTTTCTATTCTGCCTCTTCATTTTTGTATCAAACTCTGCAGCTTTTGTAATTCTGAGTAATTTTCAATGTCTGTGTTACTCAAAGATGAGTATCAGCCAGATGTGTATTTCAAGCATTTAATATTCCAGTAGAATCTTGAGAACTGGGGAGAAAAGCAGATGATCTTTTTAGGTCCTTGTAATTCTTGTAAACCTTTCAATATGCATTTCTAAACTCAGCTGGACTTGCCATCATCTTTTAAAATTTATTTGTTATCACTAGTAAGTTCCACTAGTAATTTTTACATTGAGTCATCCTTTCCTTACAGGTGTCTAGATGTTCCTTTCTTTGTGTGTGTGCTGTGCTCGTCTACAGCAGGCTACTGGATCTTAGAACTGTGGGCAGTAATTGAGACTTCAGGAGAGACATAAAAGAGCTGTACTTCTAGGAAATCATGTACACAGTTCGCATGTGTTTTGTATAGCTGCGTGCTGTGCTGTGGCAATGGTGTCCACAGATGGCTGATTGAATATACTCGAAATTAAAAACTAAGTCCTTCTGTGCAGCCATACTCTGAAAGGAGTTTTGCTAAATAGACTAGTGGAAATTTTCTCAGTATTTTTTAATCTTGCACCTCAGTGTGCTGAATTTTCAAGCCAAGCCATTGCTTCTCAAGTAGCAGTCCTAATTGTGTACTTGTATTGCAAGATTCAAGGTAGATCTTTCTCAGCTGTCCTTCACAATAAATACAGGTGACGAAGGTTTTACAAGTTTGGTTAGCTCCTCAGAGAGGAACTTTACACTCCTTTATGATTTTGCATAAAATTAGAACTTAAGCAATCAGCCTTACTATCTACCTGCAAGATTCAGTCTCCCTTGATTCTATTGACGGAGTGGTTCATCGGGAAGAAACAAACAAACCAAACAAAAACCCAGTAATTAAAACTCAGTTTTGTCACTAGTTTAGAAAGAACTGCCTCTCCATACATACAAATGAGGAAAAGTTGGAACTCTGCATACTGATCAGTCTGAAGGCCAGCTGTATAAAGGACTGTTGCCCGTGCAAATGTAACTGTTAGTGTACTTTGTGTATCAGAATGGATCCTCTTCAATCACTTTCTATTTTTAGTTCAAGAATATTGGGCAATTGCTAACAGAGGTGGACTTGAACTTGAGAGTGACATCCTCTGCTTATGTTTTAGCACTGAGAAGTTTGCAGACATTAAAAGTATGGAAATGAAGAGATTAACTATTTTATCTTGAAGGTGTTTCATCCACAAGTGAATCTGGTTTTACTTACTGAGAATTCATTAGTTTGTTTACATTGGGAAAACAGCATAAAGTGAAATTTCATTGAAAATTTGCAGTGACAAAATAATGCAATGTATTCAGTGTGGTGGGCAGTACAAGCAATAGATAAAATTCCCTCTCCATCTCTCTGTCTCTTACTCAACAATAAATTTCACTATAGCCACAAGAACCCTGATAGGCAGTGGATATCCCCTTGTTTGGAGATTTCCAAACCAGTTGGATCTCTCATGTTTAGTAAATTAATTTTTAAATGAATTCTCATCAAGTTTCTAATTATAATATCTTTAAATTTAATGTTTGTCTTTCTGATGAAAGACAAACATTTTGGGGGCAGTCAGAAGGGACATGAATAATTTCTTTAGAAGCTTATCTAATTAATTACATTTCCCTGTAATGTCTTTAAAATTTGAACTGCCATCATTTCATTAATTTAGATAAAAGTAAATCTTTAGTGTTTAAATATGACACTGGTGCTGAGAATTCTGATAAGCCCAAGATTTATTGTCTGTGTATTTATCAAGTTAAGACCAAAAAAATTGTGTAAAAAATTTTTGGGATTTCATGATTTGCATATTAACTTTTTTTTGTTTCAAACATTATTTCATGTCAGTAAGATCATGTTATGCAAAATGGACACGAATATTAGTCTTAGAATGTTTTATTCTGTAACAAGTTTCTTTCTGAACTAAAGCTTTTGGCCCCTTCAAATGAGAAGCATTTAAAGTCTGATGTCTTGTAATATTCCATTTCCTATACAGGTATTTTAATATTTCAGGCCATCCAGCCTACATAAAGCCTTTGTTTACAGCATTGGTACATTTGGTGGTAGCCTGGTTTTATGTCTTTTGGAATAGGGGGTTTTTATACTATTTTAAAGTATTGTTACTATAGCAATGGAAATTTACACATTTAGATTTACAGGTGAAGCCTGAAAAATTATGTCTGCATACAAGAAAAAAAAAGGTACAAGAAATACGGTTTGATTAGATCACAACACAACTTTGATGGAAACCACAAAAAATATAGTGTGTGTAGTGCTTCTTCTTTTAATCATCTCTACCACTTGTAGGGCTGCCACCAGTTGCTACCTGCTGGTGGTGGAGCCTCACATACTTCTAATTTGTAGACATTTGCTACAGGAGGTACATTGAATACCAGGCAATAGGAACTCCTGTCCTGCCTTCCCTTAAGCCAGTTCTGTATTGCCGGAGAACAGAACCCATGTGGACTGAAGACAGCTATGAACAGCTGCTAAGCTTTCACATATGTTAGTAAGTGGACACTCAGACTTATGGTAGTAGCTTGCTTGCCTGCAGTAACAATGCAGGCAAAATCATGTAGTTCAGTTACAAGTCAGACCCAGAGTTTAATTCACACAATATGCAGTTCATCAACTTCTTGATTATATAAACAAGATAAAATACTGTGGTTGTAAAATAATACTCACTAAGAGATGGATTTTGAAACTAGTGTTGAGTTACATGTAGAGGTATGCATGTCCTAGAGAACAGTGGTTTAAACTCCCCAGATCAACCAGTCACCTCAGTTTAACCTAAATTTATGTTTTTACTCTTTGGGAAAAAATAATCTAAAATATTTATAAATAGTCTCTTAAAATAAATTAACTGTACTGAATTGAAGGAAAGATACTAGAAACTGTGAAATCTATTTGACGTAAAACATGAACTGTTGGTTTAGCTTTTCTTTCCTTACAGTTTAACAAGTTTATAGAACTCTTTACAATGATGAACACTTCGATGCAAAATAGCTTTATACTATAAATAATGAGGCTTTATTTTAGTGAAGAAAGAAGTTCACAGGTCATATTTTTGGTCAGTGGCAGATGAATCAAAGTGCTTTTGTAGTAAAATTAATATTAAGTTTTGCCTATGTCAGTCCTCCATGTCTTTCTCACAATGTGGGTCTCCACATTAATTGTATTTGTGATGAAGAAATAATAGATGTTCAGTCAGAGCAGCTAATAGAATAAAATGCTCTGCTCTCTGCCAAAGATAAACAAAGAAATAAATCTATGTTGTTTACAGCCTTCCCTTTTCCATGTATAATGGACATTATCAATAAAACAATAAAAATTCCATCAAAGAAAAATCTTACCAATTTAGGCCAAGAAAGGTCTTCAATGAGCTAATCTCCAACAAATGCAGTTTGCAACAGGGATCTGTTTGTTTCAACGATAAAATAGAGGCCATCCCTTTTTATCTCATGCTCCAGCTCTGTGATCCATTGCAGATACAACAACCCAGTTAATCAAGGACAGAAGACAGGAAGCCTATGGTTGCTATGTAAACATTTATGCCTCAGTCTCAAATTAAATATGCTTACCTTTCATGGTTTGCTTTCTTTTCTTAGGGAACCACAGTCAGGTGTCCCGGGTGCCTGTTGCTATCAAAGTTCTTGATGTAAATGACAACGCACCTGAGTTTGCATCAGAGCATGAAGCTTTTTTATGTGAGAATGGGAAGCCTGGACAGGTAAGTATCTCCATGGTTTTATGTTGTGTCCTTTGATGTGTGAGGTTAGGGTACAGTTTCTCCCTGTCATCTTTATTCCCAAAATACATATGCCTGTGTGTTCATGCTGATATTTAAGATAAACCTATGATCGTGTTCTGTGGTACGTCTCTCTATAAATGGACTTAGCTATTTGGTGAAGTACATTTTAAATTAAAGGTATGTATGTTGGGACAATTTCCAGAAAAAAATGCTCAGTGTTTTTAAGCTCCCAGTGTTTCCACTCTGTATGCTTGAGCTCATCACTTCATAGGTTTGTTTGTGTTAATAGGTATAAGTATAATCCAAAATCCAACCTTAATTCCGATTCAGTTATTGATCTATATTGCATCTGGGTCCACATATAATTTAGAAGAAACAAAACCAGAAAACCATTTCCCCTTGCCCATATCTCATCTGTAATCTCTTTCTATTTTGTTCTTACTTACTTTTCTATGACAACTGGGGAAAAAAAAGAGAGTAAACCAGAACCTGATGGAAAGTCAAGTAAATTGTAACTGCATTTAAAATATCAAAAGAGGGACAAGGTGTGGGAGGAGTTCGAGTTTTCATTATAATTAAATGAAAAAAACCCCAAACTTATTTCCTTCTTGATTTAGTGAAATAAAGGAGTTGGCAAAGGAATTTGTACAACACTTTACAAGGTTAAATAAATATAGCAAGATATCAGAAGCCAGATTTGACCTGTATAGGCATGTATTTTGAAGTTCAAATGGACAGATATAGGGGAGAATATCTTATATGCCACATAAATGACAAAACAAAGATTCAACAAAATGTACACTTTTAGAAAGTAATGTAGTGTAAGTGAGATTTAACTGTATTTTACAACAATTCACTGTTTTTAAACTTTCTAATTTATTTCTAGATTGTGACATTTTATGTAAATAAACAG
This sequence comes from Galbula dea, assembly GCA_013399015.1. Lineage (NCBI taxonomy): Eukaryota > Metazoa > Chordata > Aves > Piciformes > Galbulidae > Galbula > Galbula dea. The sequence continues at coordinate 1,395,115 of VWZX01008629.1, read as the reverse complement.
CAGCTGACAGCATGACACTAATCTTGTTAATCCAACTATTCCTGTGTCTCATGTGGGTGTTAGGCATCAAATTCGTTATTTTCCACAGAAGTTTACCTGACACTAGAGTTAGACATTTTTTAGTAGTATTAATTACAACCTCTATAGCAGTATATGACAACGTAGTCCTGCCAAGACTGGATTATTACAGAAGATGATTTGACTTCTAGCACCCCTTTTTGTTTATTAAAAAGGTGTCAAAAATGTGTCATTTGAGAAAAGAGAATTCTCTTATTGAAATGTGCCCTTCTGGGCAGAACGTTATGTTACTGTTGGTATGTAGGTTCTTCTAGGTCAGAGTAGAGTTCTGTTTAGCTCAGGGTGGATTTCAGATGCTGAGTAGTTAGGTTTTCTAGGATTTATTACATTCTAATGAGTATACTTCTATCCTGGGCTCAGTAAGCTTCCCTGAAATCAGAAAGCTGTGTTGCTCCCTTTTCTGAATCTATTTGTCTAGGTATTGCTATCAAATTTCAGGTGGTTTAAGAGATGGTGAAAAATGTTCACATTTCATTTTGAAATAAAATAATCAATGAGATTATTAAGAGTCAGCTAGTAAATGAGACTTTTGTTTAAGCACTTACAGAAAATTTTCATTAAACTGTGATACTCTCCATCCCCTCTTACCTCTTACACTCTTGGTCTGATGGCAGATGTCACTCTTGAGCATGAATCCTTGTGTGAACTTTACAGATGGTTATTAAATATTTGGCTGCCAGCATGGATGAGGTGGCACTGATCCTGCAATTCATTCTGCGTTTTAAACAAATCACATTCTGGAGTAATCACCAAGGTTAAGTACTGCGTTTAAGTCAACATTCAAAAATTACCTGCTTCTGTAAAGATTTCAGTGTATACACTACTTGATTGTTTTTTCTTCTGGTTATTATTCTATATTCAAATTTGGAAGAAATCATATTAATCAGTCAAGATGTAGAATTAAAAAGAAAGATCTCTCAGCTATGAAAGTGCTAATGTGGTAAAGACACCAGTCTTTACATAGTAGCAAAAGCCTGATTTGGACAGTTCTCCACTTGAAGAACTTGAAGGTTATATGTGCAGGAAATGCACAGTTGTGTTATGGTATCCCAATCTATTTACATTTGCAGCTCAACCTAACTCTAGACCTAAATCAAGGGAGATTACATTTGAACCTTTCGTGAAACCTTATTTGCAGCCCCTAAACATATTGAACCATCTACTCCAGTTCAGTTTCCAAGTGTTCTGTTTTGGGGTTTGATATAATTACAAGTGGCAAGTGCAGCTGCTGGTGATGTGATAGAATGTATTAGAAACTGTTGATGTATATAACATTTCCAGATGCATTTTCTTTGCTTTATCTTACCTCTAACAGTAGAGGTACTACAGCTAGTGAGAGAGAAAAGAGCGAGAAGGAAATGTATTTGTCTGTGCACATTTTAACAGACAACAAAAAGTTGTCAGGAATGTTCTTTATCAGTTTTAGCAAAAGTACCCCAAACCAACAAAAAACCCCCAAACTAACGAACCCATACTGTCACAGTACCTCTAAACTAACCAAAAACCAGCTCATTCTTTTCCCTATTATTGTTTTTGTTGTTGTTGTGGGGAGGTGTTTTGGTATAATTCATGATTTTGCTGGCTATAGATATACAGCTGATCGTTCTCCATACCAGCTAAATTACTTTCCTATACTCCTAGGACAGAATCTGTATTTTTGGACAAGAAAACTGCCTCACTGTTCTCTAGTCCACACCCAAACTTTTCCAGTGAAGTGCTGTTTTCTCAAAACAAAGCTACAAAATTTTCAAACACTTAAGTACTGCAGACAATGATGTATCAGTGCTCAGGCCAGTGTTCAAACTAAAGCAATATAAAACTGAATACAATATTCATTCAGTCTCTCACAATTTGTCTCTATTTTATTCAATTCTAATAGAATTGGCTTTTTCTAATGGAAGAAAATCTTCAGATAGATCTTTGTCTCTCTGAAGAGTCCAGGCTCATTCAAATGGCAAAATGCAGGTTTTAGCAGTAAAGGACTGGCTCTAGCTGAAAAGGCAAAGTTAAAATTGTACTGTGATAAGTCTACTGCTTATAGTATTAGGAATCTGCAAAGTAATTCAGAAATAACTGTGAACACCAAGGTAACTGCAAAAGTTTTTTCAGAGGAAGTAGGGAACAGTTTAATAGCGATAAAGAACCATTCTAAGGTGAAGAAGTTGCATTGCAGGGAAAAAGTTTGAAACAGTATCATATATTAAAATCTCACATAGGTAGTTATGATACATTGATAAGAACTTTGATATTTGTACTTCTACATAATTCATTATGATTATATTGGTAATCTTTATAAATATTATTTCAGGCATATGTGGCTTTGTAGAAATGCAGTACAAACCTGCAGACTATAATGCCAAGTTGTCCTAGGGGATCATTTAACTTTTAATTTCAATTCAGAGCTGCCTGTTAAGCAAAATATGCTGATCTACTGTTTCTACTAAATGTATGTACAGAATCAAATATATGCCTGAATTTTTAATATAACATCAAAGTTGAAATTTTACATGGACGAATTTCAGAAATTTCAAGATTGAACAGCCAAAGGGTTATTAACTTTCACTGTAGTGCCTATGGATATGTAGTGAAGAAAGTCAGGTCTTGTTTTCTTTATTACTAGTATTGACCTATTTGCTATATGGAACACCTTTGTTATTACATGTTGTGCATGTTATTACTAGGAAAGAAAAAGCATTGGTAGTGATAGGTAACGCAGGTCAGCCTTGGAAAATTCTCTGCTGTGCTATGTACCACAAATTAAGAGTTGGAGAATTACTTCAGTAGTGTTCCATTACATGATCATGCAACACTGAGCAATAAAGTATGTTCATCAGTTTACTAATAAAAATGTGGTAATGAGAATTACTAGACTTCTTGCACCCCTATGGAGTAAAAGATAGAGCAGCTTTGTANGGGGGGGGGGGGGGGAGGTGTTAAGAGCTTATTTTAATGCAAAAGCACAAAGAAATAAGGTTGCTATGGGAACACTAACTCTTAATTCCTTGATATGGGCATGTAACACAACAAATGTAGTATTCCACTAAGCCTGTCTTTTGCATATAATTTTCTGTGCATTTTCAGAGAAAGAATAATCTGGTAAACAATGAAGGGAATGGATGGAAAGAACTGTTATATAAGAAAGAATTCTATAGGACATTAGGAGGTATCTATAGTTCCTTAAAATGATAATAATAAAAAAAAAAACAAAGAACATGCCCAGTTTGTATTTATTTCCAATCTAGATGGTACTATAAGCTTGTTTCATAAAATTCTGTGAGCTGAAAACCCATATTAGTAAAGTTCTTGGCTACTGGATTTTGGGCATATTAGTTGAAAATCTGGAGACAGTGACGGGCATTTTTACAATCAACTCTCTTACATAATGCTGGAAAGTATTAACAGTTATGTAGGCAGTAGAGATAAAATTGAATAACCATCTGATAAACTACACCTATTATGTGAAGTTGACCTTCCAGACTTCACTGTGCCATTATCCTTTTTCCCTATTGCTTTCCCATTCTAGCAGTGTTTGAAAAATGAAACAGTCATAAAATGTGTCTGTCTAACGATACTTGTTTGGGATTCCATTTTAAACTGCACTTACCTGTGATGCAGAATTACCAGTACCTAGATCAGCTCTGAGTGGGCCTGGCATACATGTATAATTTAGTACCTTACACCTTTGCAAAGAGATAGCTGAAAATGTTCCATATATGTAAGAGGGTCCATCTCAGCAGTGGGACAGACAATGCCTGCTATATTTTTCAGGTGCTCATATTTTTTCACACTGCGCAGCTCTCTAGGGTCTATTGTACAGCTCAAATTTGTTTGAGACCTACTCCATTAAACAACAGCAATGTTGGGCCAGTTTTGTCTATTTCTTCTAATACTTATGTTTGAAAACATTATCAGTCAAGGTTTCCACCTTGGCAAATGTAATTCTGAAAAAAATTGATTTATCTTGTATTTAAACAATCTAAATCTTTTTCCAGTAGATTTTTGATAGTAAATCTGACCTATAGAGAATATGATTAGGCAAGGAATTAATTCTCTCAAAATCCTTCATAGAGTGTCTTACAAATTATGTAAGCCTATGTCATACCTGTTCAAACATCTTTTTAAACACATAATTTCAAATATTTATGTTTTGCTGTTGTTTCTGGTGGCTATCTAGTAAAATCTTACTCTTTCTTTGACTCTTGAAGAACTTAGAAGAAAGAATGGGATATTGAGTATTTTCGTATATGTAACATAAGCAAACTGATAATCCTTTCTCTTGCAGTAAAATTAAGGAAAAAATCCAAATGTACATTAGATGTTCTTTTTTTTCAGATTATAGTACTTATCATATAGAACTTCACACCAAAAGTTAATATGAAAAAAAGCATAATCATTCAATTATGTAAAAAATGGTGCTGAGGGAAAGGAGAAAGTATTATAGATTATATATTTTGGCCCAGTATGAAGCACGACTATATGAATGAAAGACTATCAAAGGCATCATGAGTGTTTCTTAAACACAGTTTTTCTCCTTTATTTCTAAATAATAATAATATATTGCTTGCCTAAATTAGCAGTCATTTTTACTGGCCTCTCTTAGGTAGCTATCTCTCCTTATTCTCTGCCTCCTTGTTCTTGAAACAGTTTAAATGGGCCAGATACCATCCCTGTTCCACAGACTTTCAGTCTAAGGTCTGTAGAAGTCTTGCAAGATTATAAATTAGCATTTTTAATCTGGCATTTTGACAAATGAGTATGACAGAATGGAATGTTTTTTTCAATACTGTATGTTTATTGTGCATGAATACTTAATGAGTCTGTTCTCTGTTGTAGGTAATACAAATTGTCAGTGCAGTTGACAAAGATGATCCTAAAAATGGGCATTATTTCCTGTATAGTCTTCTTCCTGAAATGGTAAACAATCCAAATTTCACCATCAAGAAAAATGAAGGTAAATATAAAACAAGTATAATGTGTATCTGAACAACTTAGTTTTGATTTGCTCTGCTGACATCCAGTAATTTTACCAGTTTGTCCCTTGGGCAATTACAATGTAGATAATCTGTTTAATGGTACCTTTATTATATCTCTTAAACTATTTCCAGTATCTTTACAGTAGATAAGAAGAAAGTAAAAGGAATTCTAAGTTTATGTCCAGAAGACAGCTCACTGGTTTAAATAAAATGAAAGGATGGATTCCTGTCTGTTTTATTTCTATTAATTTGAAAATGCAGAGATATGCTTAAGGTGAAAATCTGAAACTATGTTGCTAAATAAATGCTGATCGTATGTTGAATGGATATAGATGGCAGCATAAAATTAAGTATCTGTTAAAACCCCCAAATGAAACACCTTTTAAGCCTGTTTCTCGTGTGCATAAGGGTCCAAAAGTACACCAGTTGGGCACTTTTATTAGAAAGAGAAATCTGCTCTGTCAGCAAAGCCCAGAAGGGCACTTTGTAGCCCTACACTTCAGAGCACTTCTGGAAGCACATAATTTCATTTTGGAGTACTATAGAAGCAGAATTTCATGTGTGATGGAAAAAAAAATCCATTTAATATTGTTGAGCAATAAATTTACACTCATCCTTTTCTTTGACACACGGATATATTTGAAGGTCATGTGAGAAAGAGCTAGGAATCATCACAAAAATGCTTTATTTATTTGTACTTACTTGAATATTCATCAGAGTTTTTCTATCTTGGGGGTTTGTGTTGCTTTTTGTTTTGTTTTAGTTTGGTTTGGGTTTCACTTGGGTTGGTGGTTTTTTTGTTTGGTTTCATTTGATTTTTAAGAAAACACTTAGGAATTTTAGTCAAATTAAGTCTCTTGTTTCTCTTATTTGAAAGTATATTGAAGAAAATGCCTCTTTACTCCTTTATCAATAGGAAGATCTCTGTGTGAGGTGTATGTGCATGAATATAAAAGAAAAAGTACTGCTCTCACTTATTCGAGCTGTTCTGACCAAGATGAATGGTGGCACCATTCTGTTAAATGATACTGTAGAAACCTAAATTCTTAAATCTGCATAAATATATCCTGATTATTTTATTATCTGTGTTTTTATCTTATAGAATTCACAAAGTGTGCCTACTTATATTTGTATTTTCATGTAGAAAATAAGTCTTTGTATATCTTCTGAACTTATTGGAGAAAATAAAACAAACCTCTTCAAAAAAGCATTTTATAATCATCACTAGCGTAAAACAAATTAAGCATCCTAAATGTGGTTTGCTTTGCACAGCATGACAAAGTAAAAAAAGGTCCTAGCATTTGTCTTCATGTTTAAAGATGTAGTGCAGATCACTAATTAGCCTTGTCCTTCCAGTCTGTTACCCACTTAAGACCCACTCTTACTCCTAGTCACAACCAATGGCAAAATGACTCCTGAACTGAGTAAGAGTGAGGAAACTTTCTGTGTAACAGAGCTTAGAAAAATAAGTCAAATTTTGTTACAACATTGTCACTCAGTTTTACACAGTCTTCAAGCCATTAGAATCAGTTAAATGTGTAAATCCTCTTAAAACAACCAATTGAAATCTCTTGAAATTTAAAATCTACTTGAAAAGACTTTTCCAATTTAATCTTTCACTATCCAAGAATAAAATTCCAACTACACATACCTCCCTTTTCTATCAAGATTGCTCAGCCAGGGATGCAGGGATGCAGTTGATACTAGAACATGATCTCCCCAAGGAAGCAAATACTCCTCTCAAAGCCAAAAACAATGTATAATTTGGTTGACATGAGATTTTGTGTCATTTAAACATCATAAATCTTTAGTGAGTCTTTAGTTATGCCACTTAAACAATGAACTTGACCATGACTTTGTCTTACATATGTGTGCCAGATAAGCATGAGTGATTATTCTTGTTGAAAAAAATCCAGTACTGATTTCTGAGAAACTTGGAACTCACAAGTCAAATTTCTCCTTAGTTTTACTGATGAGTGTCTGGGCTGTCCAATGCTATCCTCTTACAAATATTATAAATTGATTGCATTTTCTCAGGAAACCTAATATAGAACCCAGTCTTTATTTAAATGATTTTTCATATCTTGGCTTTCTCCAGAATTCTGTGAAGGGCAGGGATAAATAGAAGTACCCCTTCTCAAAAGAGTCTTTGAAATTATATTGCCCTTTTGGATTCTTTTCTGCTTTAGATAGCATTGTGGCATTTGGCAATTACTTTGTTAAGTAATGATGTTATCTGATCTGGTGGCACTAGTGTGTAAACAATGCAGTTTGACATCTGCATGGAAAAAACAGTTGTGATGTTCTCTTTCTGTCCTTCATACTAAGGAATACATAAGATGCATGTATGTTGGAAATTTATGGAAAGTAAGCATAACCTTTAATTAATTTAGTTTGTTGCCTACAGGCTAATTCTATTAAACTTTCCAGATTGCCCTAAGGCAAGTTCACATGATACTTCAGTAATTAACTGTGTTGTCCAAATATACTTCAAATACTATGATTGGCTACATTGTTATTGCCAAATATGTTAAACTGACTGACACAATGATTTATCTTATTCAGACACCACAAAAAAACCCCACTCCTCCTAAGATTATATTATATATTACAGAAATTCTGTGATAATAGCAGAATCTGTTCCTTGACATGATATACCAGTATCTTTTTTTTGGTTTGTTCAATTTGCATACTTAACAATCCCTTCTGTAGACAAGATGCCCAAAACTGTGGGGGCTGTAGTGTCTGTCTGGTGTAAGTAATGTACAAATGTAAATTTAAATGTCTTCATGCATCTCTCTGAATGTCTTCAGATCATCTCTTAGAAATCTTTATTTTTCATATCTAATGATCTTTCTATTCTTTTCTGAACTGAATTATCTGTTAGTGTAGTTTTTCTTAGGCTTTGTGCCTTGTCTAAATGGGCAGCTACTGATAATGTGAAGTGAAGCAATCCTACTCTCAAACAATAATGCAAGGAACACTGATAATGTAGATTGCCGGGTGGATAAGCCTTTATCCCTTCATGAAAGCAATAGTAAAATGATGTAATAAAAGAAGTTAATGCAACATCAAAATCATGTAGCATTTTCATTGTTACTCCTGGTGGCTAAATCTGTGACTCCATGACATAAATCTTTGGCTACAAAACCACATATAGACTGACTGTCTGGTCACTTACTTTTCACATGTCTTTGTGCTGGGTTTCTGCAGAGGTGTAAAATGGGAAAAATTACAATAAATGTTTTGTGTAGTGTTTATGACAAACTTAAAATGAGAAAAAAACCTAAAACTTCAGATGAAAATATCTGATACTTAGACAGGTGTTGGTATACCCTGGCATTGTGTTGTAGATTCCGTAGATGAATGGAATTAACCCTTCAAAAAAGCTGTAGGATCACAATAAATTACAAAAAACTGGCAGGATTTAGACAACCAATAAAGATCTTACACTGTCATGGCATCAGTAAATTGAAATGAGACTGCTGGAAATGGAATTAGCATTTATTGACAGTCTTTCTTCAGGTGAGTGGTCTTGAAGAAAGTGTTACTTAAAATTTAATGCCAGTACATGGATTGTCTCCTGCATCCCAAACAATATTCTCACAGCAATATCTGTTTTCAGCATTGAATTCCTAGCTCTTAAGGCTTCCTTCGGTTGTTCAAGTGAGAACAGAATTTTGTGATAAGAGTTTTCACAGATGTAAACATCTTGATATGCAGCCAATGCAATTTTTACTTTCAAAAACTAGCAAATACATCTTTGCCATACAGTAAAGAGACTTAGAAGTTTTTCCCAAAAGATGCTTGCATTGCTGTTCCATTTTTCTTATGCCAGATTCTGTTTCCTAATGGAATAAACCCTGAATCAAGTGTTCTACAGGGCTTTTGGATGAAATAACTCTTCTGACAGAAGAAATGGTGCATCTCTACTGTATAAATATGATATTACATACCTCTTACTAGGGCTTATATAGTAGAAGTAATCACAGGGTTGCTTGGAATATGGGCAGGCCTTATATTTGGGTTAAGGGAACCATATTCCTGCTGGCGTCCGATAGCCTTCTAAGTTTTCAGCCTTCCCTCTCCCCAGAATATTCAATATCCGTCTAGTGATTAGAGCTCTGAATTTGGGCCAAACTGATTTTAGCGAGTGCATAGTAAAGACTGGTCTTTCTTTTTAAATTGAAACTTTATATGTACTTCAGGGTAATCTGTTCTGTTGGTTCTCTGTAATGGACGTAATATTTATTCTCAGCCATGCTTAGTCTATCATACCTATCATACCTATAATAGCTCCAAGAATGTTCATGTCTAAGTGTCCATTTCTTTCATTCTTTCCATCTAACACGTTTGATCTGTCATTTACATCCTTATTGTGCTGCCTTGGAAGTATAGGCAGTGTGTCATGTATTTAAAAGGACTGGTATAATCATGTCAATCACTAACTGGCTCGCATGCTTTTGTATATTATTACACATCTTATTCTAAAATATTTTCTATTTCTCATCACATCTTCCCCATTAATAAACATACATTTCTAAACTATTTAGAAATAGCCGAAGAAGACAATTATATGCACCTTCTCTTTTACGTTATCCCAAATAATAAAAACAAATGGTCAGCACTACTTCATTTTTGAACATATGTTTAATGTAATAAAACCTAAATTTTTTTTCCACATCTTTTTCCTGAAAATAGTTTTAGCAGCATCTGTCAAACGCATACTTGGAGGATGAGTCTTTTGTTCCCACAAGAGTAACTCTTGTGTTAAAATGAGTTTCTTTCCCTGAATCACTTTCTCTTGGCATTTCTCGATAGGTCTCTCTGCCATTCTCTGAGCTGCCAGCTACAGTTCCTTCTGTATTTTTGATTGACTTTTCTTTCCAAATATATACCTTAGAGAGCTAAGAGGTGGCACTGCTTTTCCATTGCCCTCCTTCCACTTTGTCCATTTTCAAAGTTAACCCACTGACCTCAGGTACAAATTGCCTTAGCAAGGACATCATCAAACCCGTCATTTCTTCATAGATGTACAATGAACATCTAGAATAACAGCACCTATATGTTCCCTTGGATATGAGCAGTAAATGCTCATACATTTTTTCAGTATCATGCAATTTCTTAAGAGCCTTGGGAGACTTTGTGGCTCAGCTGCCATCTAAGGCAGAGGGTGTTTCACAGTGGCAGTTCTTAGGAAAACCAAATGCTTTTATATTTATAATGTCTTTAATTATCATCCTTATTTTTCTTATATATCAATAATCAGCCTTTCAAAGTACAACTCTAAAACATACCAAATCATTTCCTTGTTATTTATTTTCTTGGAAAGTAAAATCAAGTGATGTGATCAGAGATGTGTCTTGCATCCCATAAGTAAATATTTTTCCACCGTGTTTATCAGTATTAGTGGTATGGAATAACATCTAGAAGTCTAAAATTATAAAAGAAAATGCTGCATACTTTTTCTCAGCATAGCATTAAAACTGGAGCTGTTTAAATAGCAAAGGTCAAAATTTTTATAAACTAAGGATACCAGAACAACCTCAGATTATTGATTTTTTCAGAAATTACATAGCTAATAAATAAATTAATATTAAATTATTTAAATATTTCCTTTTTAGTATAGTTGAAATATTTTGTTCAATAAGTTCTTTTTTTCTTATGTTACAAATTGTAAGTTATAGAATTTAAATGAAGAAAACAGAGATGTTGATATTTTCCTAAGTATAGAGGTCATAATAATATAATCATATTTCAGAAAAGTTGTAATATTTTAGATGCATACTTCCTTTCTCAGTTAAAAACAAAGTGTAATTTAGAAGCCTGAACTACCACATGCTACTTATGATCTACAAGTAATACTACACTGCTGGGTTGAAGTCCCTTTCTAAGAATGACGTCTCAAGTGTGTCTTGGTCTGTGTGCTGGAAAGCATGTAAGAATTATGATTTGCCTCTGTGGTGATAAGAGAACACTATTCTACCTTATCTCCCTCACTATTGGAGCATGCAGGCAGGGATATCATGGCTTTTAAAAGGAAAGGATAAATTCTAGCTTCCACTCGATTAATATGCAAAAATTGGTATTCAGCCAGTGAAAATACTTTTCCTGAAGTGAGTGGTTGTGTGTTAGGTGGTAAGTGCCAAGTTCCTGAAATGAAATATAACAAAGGAAATGCAGAAGAAATGCAGTTCCTTATTTATGATACTCAGGTTCCTTCATCCTTAGTCCTTAGACAACTGCCCTGATTGAAACTGCTTTGGATCAGAAACTTCTAGATCATTCTTTGTAGGAAAAGTAATCAATCTTATAATTTACATATCTGATAGAATTCTAAGACATAATGTCATTCTGTGAGGTAATAGACTATGTCTAAAGTCTCAAAACGATGAGCTCTTTCTGCCAGTGATCAAGTGATAAGCAACATGAGGTGGAAATCGGCACTATAGATCTTTAGACTATTCTAAAATTGTAGAAGACTAGTAGAATTTCAAGTTAATTATAATATCACCAAGGGACCCCAATACAGTAATGCTCAGAAGCTCTGTCTTGCCAGGCACTGAATGCATTTCCATTTCCATTGTATGATTTCACATTCCAGGTGTAGTAATATATTCAACTCCTTTCTACTATACCATTTTGTGGTCCTAGCAAGGTCACACTTTTCCATGCTACAGTAGTGTTAGTTCCATCTAGTTTGAGTCAGTGAAAATATCCTTAGTGTGTATCTTTCATACCTGATGGCTTTCTGCTTCCTTTCCCTCTTCTTTCTTTACTATCATCACTTTGACTATATTCTGTTATTCCCTGATGTTCTGTTTTTCCTTGATGTTGAATATCAATTGAGTGTCATTTGAAACAACTTCCCTGGCATAGAAAGGCGTAGTGCTATTTTTTGAAGTGAAGATTACATTAATGTAGATGAGAAACCAGCATTTTTCCACTCCAGTCCTTTGTGTGCCACTTCTTTCACTGACACCTGCTTCTGCTGTCTTTCCCATCTTTCTTCTTGCATGCAGATCAATGGTCTTTCTGGACTTCCTTTTAATTAGAACACAGAACAAAAGAAGACAAGGTGCAGTTCCTCTGCAGACATACTTTTTAGTTCTATCTGGATGATTTACGCTTCTTTGCAATGGTTATATGCTTGTCACCACTTCAATAGGCTAAAGAGATGAATCCTTCTTGGTGCGCATAGCTGCTCTAGCTGAAAGTGAATGTCAGTAAAATAGAATCAACTCTTCAAAGGCTAACTCAGCTACCAATCTCTTCCACACTTTGACAATTCTGTCTATTCTGTCCATCTGAAACCTTATTCACTCCTCTCCTGTATTCAGGATACAGGGCTCCAGACAGATTCCCTCTCTTCTCCGCCCTAAGCCAGATGTGATCCATCAAGTCTTCATTCGACTGGACAGGCCAACCTGATGAATGAACCAGCAAGGAGGGGGCCATCTGGTAAGCCTGTTGTCCTCTTTTAGGCATCTTTAGGCTCCTCTTCAGCTCTGCTGTACTCCCCAGCACTCTGTACTTTTTATAGTTTTGTAGCTACCCAAGTGTTTCTCTTGGAGCGCTTCTTTTCCAAATGCTGTTTAACCTTTCAGTCCTGTTTTAGTTTAGTTCTCTGATGACAAGTTCTTTTCAAGCCTCACAAATACAAACTTTGTGACAACTACAGAAGGGTTGTATATGTACCTTAGAAAATAAGACTAATTTCCGCAGCATCATGTCCTTGCAGAGAGTGCCTTTTTGGGGTTTTGGGGTTTTTTCTGTCCTTCCTTATCCTATCAGTCAATCAGAATTACATATCTATTTCAGGACATTTATGTAAACATGACCCTGCCCAAAACAACATAAAATGTGAGTGCTGAAGTACAGAATAATTCTGTATATATGCAGCATGTCATTATGCCTACATGACCAAAGAGACTTCTACTTCACTCATTCTTAATTTATCTGTGCTGCTAGCAACATAACATTGCAAAGGCATTAATTATGTTTCATTTTATAAATCAAACTAATTAAGAACCAGATGCAATCAAAGTGAATAAGATCTGAGGTCAGTGTTGTGCACCATATGTATGACAGTGCTTACTCATGATGAAGAGAGGGATTGGACAGCTGTGAGTTTTCCTGCTGTAGGAGTTTCATCATGCTCAGATACTGTAACATACTTATCTCTTTTTTTCCAGTTTGTTTGTTCAATTTCATAATAAAACTAAAAAAAGTGAGCAACAGTGTCATGTCAGACAAAGTGAAGGGCAATAGGTTATGGAAACCTTTCACCTCATTGTTATGTTTTGGTTTAGTTTGAATATTTGGATTTTCTCTTAAAGTACCTAATCAGTAATTGTGGCATAAGAGCATTTTTATTCCTTTTTTTTGCACTGTGTACATTTATTGGTTGCTTTCATTATGGAATTTGCTTTATTGTGTTCTAAATACAAGCAGTTGAGGGAGAATAATAATTTATTAGTTGTTCTAATTGTACTTTTATTTTGTCAATTAATGAGAAACTAGATTGAAATCTCATTTTAAAGCTTCAGTTGTAGTAAAGATTAAAGGAACCACAAAAGTTCTCTACTAGGGGAAGAATCTGGACAGGCTAAAAATGAAAACAATATAAATAGGAATAATCACGTTAGCTGTGAAGTTTTCCTTTGATTAGTAAAAATCTCCTTTTGTCATTATAACAGATATAAAGTATACAGACTGCTTGGACATGGTTTCTCCATAGAAATAGAAGGTATTAATTTTTCACACTTAGCCTCACTGTTTGTCTGATAAACTATTGCACAACATGTTTCAATTTGTATCTTTCTTTGAACCAGTTACACAAGTAGTGTACAGGAATGAAGTAGTTATTATTGGAATCAGAGTCATTCTTCCTAGGAGGTGGTGACCATTACATTGATCATTATGTGAACTGGATGGCTGTATATTTTCCTGAATCTGTGTGATATGGTCACATTTATTCCATACCCTTTTGTTTCCTCCTTACTCCTTTTAAGGAGATGAATGTCCAAGAATAGTCTGTATTTTTCTGGCAAGAGCAAACATAGCTGTGGCAAGCTGAAGGCCACCTGAAATTTTTAATCATTTTGACCAGAGCTTCTCATGCCAAGCTTTAAAGAATAAGGGAGAAAAAGCTTTTATTCTGTTGGCTGGGGAGGGTTGTACCACTTACAATATTTTCCTATCAACTTCTCATTTTGTAAGTTGTATAGGTGGCCTTGTAAAATGAGTCACTTTGTTGGTCTTCATTTAATTCTGTCTAATTAGGATGCATTCTATTTGGCAAGTATCCAGTAATTAGTGAAATATTTATGTAATTATTGTATATAATATTTATATAATAAATATGCCTAGAAGGCAGTCCATTCAGAGGCCAGAAAAGAGGTAGAATACATGATTTTATTGAATACAAAGATCTTACATATGGAGCCAAATGCATGAAATAAATGAAACACTTAAGTTGACCTGTCTAGTCTGGAGAGAGAGTCTGCATATCCTAAAATGATAGGATGTGTATACTTCGTAATCAGTGCTGATTATAGAGGGAGTGAAGAAGGGCCCCTGTTTGAAGTGAGATAATAAGCCAGCTTGTTAGGGAGAGATAAACAGAACTTAAAGAAAAGGACCAGATGTCTGCTTGATGGTGTTGAAGAGGGAGAGCTAGTGGGGTCTTTCGAAGATAACATGGACGGATGCATAGTCAGATCACAGCTAAGCAGTTCTAGCTGTCTGCTTATATTAAGATAACAAAGTTTGATCACCCCAGCTTGGCGTGAACTAGTTGTGGGCTCAAGTATGTAAACTTCACTTTTGCTATAGGTTAAAGACTATGTATATTCTTGAGTAGTAAGTATAAGATTACAGATGATTGTATTATAACAGATAAGTCAGGAATAAAGTCTTCTATGTGAAGCTTTGAATGGGGTTAATTATTGCAGTCATAAACCTTAGAAGTATCTTTAATAATCACTGAATGTGGAGAAAAGTTCTCTGCTGTATTCTGTAGAATGTTGGACTGCCTTGAATGCCTTTTTCTCCTCTTTAATTTTTAGAATGTAATAAATGACACAACAGTTTCACATTGCTTTCATAAAAACATAGAACTTTCGGGGTTCATTTGTGGTTTTTTAGGAAACTTACATTTAATCTAACCTAATATTAAAGCTAAAATCTAAGTTATAGGAAATAATAAGAAATAAGTTAAAAACTTTTCATATCACCTTTTTGAACTTGTCACTCCCTAACTTTGCTTAACTCTGTCATGCCACATTCTATAACATTTTCATCCATTATATAAGGCCCTTCTGTAAATTATACAGCATTCATTCCAATAAAGATTAAACCCTTGTGATCTAAGAACAGTAAAGGAGTGATGGGTTTTTTAGTTAAGAAACTGTTCTGGAGTTCAGAATAGTTTTGTATAGCTTGGTTACAGGTTTCTTGTATGATTTTGGACTAGTCATTTAACCACTGTTCTTGTGATTGTTCCATGCATAGACTGTAGTGGTTCTTTTTAGAACATTCATCTGATACTCACTTATGATATTAATGACACCCATCAGCAGCTCCTATGGATTGGTAAAGACTACATTACAGTGGCTCTTCAGATTCTTCTGAAACCCCCAGCTAGAAAACATGTAGAAGTCATTCTGCAGCTTGGAAAGGAAATGGTGGAGCCCAGTAGCTGTAGCTGTCATTGTATCTTTGATAAAAGCTGGAATGCTCAAGATAGAGAAAGGTAGTCTACACTCCATTCTACACCACATTTCCTTCTATAAGATATTTATCTATCCCACAGTGTTAAACCTTCTGTCTTTGTACTACTGTTTTCTATTTTAAAAAGAAAAAAAAAAATTATAACAAATCAACTTTATTTTGTGTTTGTCTTCTGCTAACATGCAAGACCATAAGATGTATTTGCTAAAAAGTTTATAGAATTCTAATGTATCTGTCTGAGAGAACCACTTGCTTCAAAATTTTGTATAAAGAACTTAGCTTTCTCCAGGCAAAAATTGTTTTTCTTAATCTTTTTTCTTATCTTTTTCCCAGAAAGGAAACATGTATCTTCCTAGAAGTTTTTTTTGGCATATTCAGATGTATTCTCCTTTGTCAGTAGAATTGCCTACCTAGTCTCTCATAATACTTTTATTTGATCCTGCTTCGCATTTTTATTGCAGCATCTGCCTATATACTTAATTTGTACTTTGTCAGACACTTCATCGTGAATCAGAAGACAACAGGGAACAACTTCACTGTGATATACAAGTTGTTCTCTAGCATAGACATGCACTATATATTTGTGCCTTGTAATTTCTCAGCTTAATATGAAAAGAATGAATGAGTAAGATGTCTTCTGGTTTGTTGCATACGTATTTCAGTTGTGACTAACAAATGTTTTACTATTTGCAGAATCTCCATCCTTGGAGATATTCAGAAGCTGCCTGGACATTGTCCTGGGCTCTAGGTAGCTGTGCTTGAGCAGAAGGGTAGACTAGATGACCTCCAGAGGCCCCTTCCAATCTCAACCATTCTACGATTCAATGAAAACTCTAGAATATCTTATGAACTGATGCTATAGTTTGCAGATCTTACAAATATAAGCATTGACTTTGTAATATCTCTACAGCAATGAGGCAGAATTCAAATGCTGATGGCTTTCCTTGGCTCCTTTTTCATTCCAAGTTATGTGCTGTGTCACACAACATATATAGAAAAGTAAGGGTCTATGACCTAGCCTTGAAATTTAAATGCCTATGCACGTGTGTTCTTGTAGACCTGCTTTCATTCTCAGTAGTCTGACTGTGTATGCGAGTTTGGAACTTCTGGCTATGCCACGTTTCCTCTATGTAATGTTTACATGGTGTGCAGAAATATTCCCAAGAGTATCTGAAATGTTTCCTTGAAAACTTTATACAGTCTTTAGATAGGTAATTGTTTTTTTCACGTACTGAAATTCCTGCTTTGGATGCATTTTGCTATTCCTTGCATTTCAAATGACCATTAGTCTTCACTGTAGGAGACATCCTCATTGAAAGGTGTGCATATAGTAAGACATTATGTATATACTTTGGGTGTAAGGCAGAGGTATAAATTACTGCCATTAATGGCCTGACAGTAACAAGTTGTTATTGTTATATGTAATCTGCATATGAGAATGTGTTCAAAAAGTTATTATCATGCTGTCTATGTGCCCAGGGGCAATCTTACACCATAGCATTTCAGTCTTTCAAATGGCAAAAAGCTAATATAACTCTTGATGACATTTACAAAAATGTATAATGGCATTCCTTTCAGTTCTCTCACAGAAATTATTCGCAGTGAAGTTAAAGGGAGTTCTGTGTATATAAGAACTGCAGGATCTGGCACTTTTTGAAATCAAAGCCACATTTTTTCCTTAAGTGGCAACAGGTCAAGAAAATATTAAGTCACTTTTTTTTTAAAATTTATTTTCTGACTTAAAATGCCTCAGCCAATGTAAGTCATATTTAACTTTCATTGCTCTTTAGCAGAGAGTATACAATCTAAATTTCTTGTCATAGTAGGTTGTTACGTCAGAGCTATAAACCCCTGAAAATTGGCGTTTTGTAATGGAAGTGCTGACAAGACCTTTATTACACCAGCACAAATTGGTGGCATTCCAATAAATGCTGGTTGTTTTTTTAATAGTCTGGTGGCTGTTTTCTGCCACTGTATTTCAAAGTGAACGGTCTGGAAAAAAAAAATAATACCGTAACAAAAATACACTGCTGTGGCTTGAATTTGGCTCTTTAACTGTTGTAAGAAAACTTCAATATTGTTGATATGTCCAATTCCAGATTCAGTTTTAAAGGACTGTTAAATGATCTACTGGTAAGTTGTTTAAAATTCTTGCATGTATATGTTCCATACTGTATTAGAACAGAAAAGACAATCATCATGGCATGGAGAAGTGGATGTTAAGTTGCTTAGTTTGAAATTCACTTAAATGCCAAGAGCAAATCACTTTTTAAAACCAAAATGTTCCTACTTAAGTTTTATTTTTCTTACTATGATATTCATAGTTTACATTCTAGAAAGATAGTTTCACTTAGAACATCTGTGATTGTCTTCAGAGTTGTGAAGACTCAACTTTTCCAGACCCTAGAAGTAAGTCAATGAAGTGAGAAATGAAGAATGTGTGAACTGTGGAGAGTGATGAACACAGGATGGAATTGCTGGAACTTTTCCATCACCTACCACAAGTACTATAAATTTCATTGAATCTGCTTGAGATTTAGCTTTACACATAAGAGAACCTCAAATCAAGGTAATGTGTAAAACTGTGAATTTCACAGTGACCTAAGGGGCTTAGATACTTTTCTTTCATTAGTTTCATGTCCTAGACTGCACTTTTAAGTATGCATTCATAGAAAGAATAAGAATCCATAATCCCTAAAGAGAAATACATAAGCAGTGCTGGGATATTTTGGCTTTTTTATTTATCTTTGCAGCATTTTGTTGGAATCTGGTAACACAGTAAAGGAAAGTTCTTGGTTCAAATGTGAAATATAGCCACTATTTTATCAAACCATTTTAAAACACAGTATTACTTTCTGAAACTTTTTGTTTAAAATAACAAGGCAATAAAACTAACTAGAATATGTAGATTTCAAAAATGATGCATCAGTCTATGCAAATTGCTGAGTTAATAATGTGTTTTTAATGCTAAGCACATTTGACAGCCATTTCATCTCTCTTTCTACACTGGAGCTTGGCAACCTGCATTAATTCTTACACTTTACAGATGTAACATTGAATGCACTTGCCATGTAATGATGTGATCCGAATAAAGTAAAGCATGTCAAAGCAATGTGATTATTAGTAAACAAGTTTGTGGCTGGCTTGTTGAATACAGAAGAGAAAAATGAGAGGCAAAAGCCAGTATTGTTTTAGCATATCTTACATCTTCACTGGCCTGCATTTGCTTCAGATTATGGGAGTGTCAATCGTAACAGGCACCAGGGGATTCAGAATGAATAAATAGGCATGACATCAGAGTGGGTGAGATTAAAATCTGGTATGTTGGCTGCAGTTCAGACAGCTGTGGTAACTGTGTAGCTTAAACAGATCCAGAGCCCAAAGTTTCCTTGTTTGACTTGCCATTGGTATCTGTGAATTCAAATAAGAGAGAGGTACTATGTCCTAAATATTTCTCTACCCCATTAACAATAAAATGAGTATTGTTTTAGACTCAACGCACACTTCTACATCATTATTTCATCAGCAGGGATTTTCTATCCTTCCTTCAATGGGTTAAAAATCCAAGGTACAAAATATAAGAATTGCTGCTAGATGGCAAGTGATCATATAGATATGTTTGATTATAGCTCTGCTGGACTAAAGGTCAAAGAAAAATTTTACAATACTTAGGAGACAATTATCTAAAGTTCAGACTTTTTCAAAGAACTAGAACTAAAAATTATACAGACTAATATCTGAAGTTCACACTTTTAAAAGGAAAAATCTAGGAGAAAATACTTATTCCATCACTTTGCTGTTAATTTGGCAGGGGGTTTTATTCTGTCAAGAATTTATTTACTACAAGTTCTGCATCACAGTTGCATTGACATGGTTATTCCCTTTTCCAAGAAATTTTAACAGAAGAGTGATGTATTCTTATTCATGATTAACTATTAATTTGCTCATAATTCAAAATTCCTAGCAGCTCTTTTTATTTCTGCAAAGGAATACATGACCTGAAAATGTGTTTAGTTTTTTTTATTCATCAGTTGATTTAGCAGTTAAATTCTCGCATAAGCTATTATTATTTAGGGCAGTTGTTTAAAAAGTGACATTTTCTCCCATGAAACACCTTTGTTTCCTGTGTTTTATTGGTATTTTAAGGGATTCCAGGAAGTCCAAGTGTCTAGAAAAATTAAAACTCATTCAGGTATTTGCTACTGTGTCATAGGAATGTTTTGTGAATTGCTGTTAGATATTTCAGTGTGGCATGTGACTCGCTGTGGTGCAAGAGAGACAGTTTGATCAGTCAGCTGAATTTTTATAGCACAAAAACTTTTTTCTTTTGAACCTGATATCTGCTATCAAGTTTGATAGCAGCCATCAATCTGCTTTTTTGAAGACATGACAAATTTTTGACATTCATGAAAAGCAGGTCAGTTTGAAATACCTGCAAACGCTTCACTGCCCATATGGTTTGGCTATCATAAATTCAACAAAATATACTATAGAAAGGGTATCTTTTTATTTTCAGATTATTTTATAAGCCTACTTCAATGGAACATATATGCCTTTGCCATATAGATAAGGCAAAGTGTCATCTTCCTTGTAAACTGCTGTTCAACAGGATTTTGCTTGAGACAACCAAGGAAGATCTAGTATATGTGTAAAATATACACATGACACAGTATGTCTAAATATTAATGTATTATATGAGTTCTCATTAAAATGTGTTTGGTGTGTATAAATACATCCATGTTGAAAATCCTTGTATCTTCTAATGATTGGCAAATTTATAAAATGCAAACTCAAAATTGTTCCCTTTTAATCAGGTATTCCTTTAAAAAGTGTTACAGCCTACTGCAGAAACAAAAAAGCCTGTGTTATATAAACACAGATGTATCTTTCAAAGCATTTTAACTTCATTCTTTTGGAAGCAAGAAACCCATGCTTCTAACTTGTACTTAGGAGGAGACCAAAACAAGCAAATCAGTTTTTCAGCTCAGGGCCCCTCTATGAATAATGTTCTTTTACAAGGCAAACATTGTTGAGGGTATGCTCTGAGTTGTCTCTTCTGGTTGTTGTGATAGATCGAAAAGCAGGTCATGAATATTCTTTGCCACTGCTTTGATAAATATGAGAATAAAAAAAAAAATATTTCAAAACAGTTAAGTTAACAGAGATACCACGTGAGGGACTATGAATAGTGAATTGTCAGAGCTGCATTTATTGGTCTTGTTTCTTCAGTGTGATATTACCAGTCTAAATATGTTTTATTTGCAAATCATTTCACAGAAAGGGATGTACTATTGATAAAAAGCCCAAAAGAATAATGATTAAGATATGGCTTCATGAGATAGCTCATGGTGTATGTATAGAGACTTTTTGAGAGATCTCTGTTTTTGACAGAGCACTGGAACAGACTGCCCAGAGAGGCTGTGGAGTCTCCTTCTCTGGAGATATGCAACACCTATCTGGATGCATTTCTCTGTGACCGGGTCTAGGGAATCCTGCTGTGGCAGGAGGGTTGGACTAGATGATCTTTTGAGGTCCCTTCCAACTTCTGACATTCTGCGATTCTGTGATTTTGTAAAACTGTACTAATTCCCAGTCGATAAAATGGGGGTTGGAGTCCTCCCTATATTCCACTATTTCTCTATCGTTAGGTTTGAATTTTGAAGCAAAACAAAAATACCAGTATTGCTACAGATGTTTTGAAAATATTTAACATCATAATGTCTCCAGTACTGAAGAGTATTACAGTGTGTACATGAATTAATGGTTATGCGAAGAGCAGAAATGCTATCTTAGCATTCTCTTGAATGTTCTCTTCTAGTGCATTTGGAGATGACTGCTAAATATTACATAGCTAACATTTCTTATAATTTGTTTTTTCTGTCTGTACTTTGGAAAGTTCCACTGAAACCTCTATGATAACAACTCATTTACTCAGTTATTTCATGTTTTTGTGAGAATAACTGACATTTATGAACTGAGAAAAGTAATGAATGAGCTGTTCTTGTCTTTTCATTATCGAAAAAGGAGGGAATATCACAGTAAGGATATTCTTGATGCTTTTCTACTTGTGCCAAAAGACTCTATTTTTGTGCCAAAAGACTCTGTTTCAGAGTAAAAAGCGTACACAGAAAGATAGCGCTCATAAACATGAAAAAAACATATATTTCTGTCATTCTAGTGTTTCCATCTGTAAAGTTTCCAGTTAAAATTCCTTCTTCACATAAGTAGCATATCCAGCATAGATAACCATTGCTACCACAAAGTCCATAACAGCATTAATGATTTGATCTTTCTGAGGACATTATAAAAGGGATGGAAAAAGAAAGACAGAAAAAGAGCTATGTAGGTGTAAGGTTACACAGCAGGGAAGTCCACAGATCTCAGTGTACTAAAGAGACCATGAGGGAATTAAAGAATTGCAATAATGCATGCAGAGAAAATGACACTTGGATGTAAACTGACTGGTTTTGGTTTTTACTTTTGTTCAGTCATTTTATTGTTTGACTCAAAATTGCAACAGGCATTCTTGTACAAAGTGGAAGATGAAGAACTTGAATCTTGCCTGCTGATTTCACATGCACGCTGATGTCTATGCCATTAATGTCACTCATGTCCAGCAAATACAAAAGTAGTTTTGTATAAAAATTATTACATATACTTTTTCTCGAAATCTTAAAAATCTCAAAAGAGATCAAGGGATCTTGAGAACAGTTGGTAATCTGCAGAAAGCACTAGGCCATGCGGTAAGCATATCCTTGGTTATGGTTATTCAAACTACTTTTGTCTAGAAATCACACTGGATATCTTGTAAAGACCTTCTGCATTGTCATTCTTTGTTCCAGCTGTGAGGGAAATATTCCCATAACAGTCTCTTTCATGGTTGTTTTGCAAATCTGCTTGTAAACTTCAGAATCTGACATCTGGTGATCTAGATGACTGATTTGGTTTTATGTTTTAAAAAAGTTAAAGATGAGCTACAGATCTACATTGTAGTTATGCATTCCTGGAGCTGTGTTACTCTGACCTTACACTGATGCAAAAATTTTTGACAAGGCAATTATTAAGATCACTTACCTTACATCAGTCTTTAAGCCTGCAGGACAGAATATAGCCCCTAGGCCTCATCCCATGTAGTTGGTACATCATCAATGAAATAGCATTTAATAGGACTCTGGCATTTCAATGAACTTCTTCAATTCCTTCTCCCTCATAGAAGGGTACAGAAACCAGAAAGTCTCATTTTGACTGAGAATGTCAAAGGACCACCTGACTGTACCTCACTGGCGAGGTAAAGAGTTAATGTCTCTCTGCCTGTGGCATGTTACCTCAGAGCTTTATTAACAGAGAGGGTTTCTTCTTACCTGCATGTAATTTTCCTTATTTTGCTAAAAGTAACATGAATAAATAAATAACCTGAACTGTGCTATAATGAAAGATCGGTGGGTTAATTGGAAAGATGAGTGGAAAGAGATTGTCCGCTTTCCTGCTGAGCACCTGCTGCCAAGTTAATTCGTGCAGCAGTGCTGGAGGTTGTTCTTGGAGGAGACTCCTACTGTTTTGTCAGCTATGGATAAGGGGAGTGTCCACAGAGAGGATTAAAAAAAACAGATAAATTGAGTTTATTGCTAATCAGCTGCTAGGTTTTACTTGATCAAGTTCCAGGAACCAACTGAAACATCAATTAGAGATCCATTGTTCTTCACTCAAAAGTCACATTTCTAGCAACACCATGGTATATTTATTTTAGGACATTGCAAAGAATTTGTTACTGAACAAAATACCCAAGCCACAATTCAGTTCTCACCATCTACTGGCAAAACAATTTGGTTGTTTCATTTTGATTCTCCTATTTTTAAAAGAAAAAAGGAAAATTTGTTCTCTCCTTGTCTTGCATCTCTTCTTACATAGTCTAACTGTTCAACCATTGCAGCTTCTTTCACACTTAATAGTTCAGCTAATGTCTCAAATATTTGGCTTGTCTTTTACTTTATCTCATGTATTTTGAACTTGAATTGATAACTCTTACTGGTACAAGGTAGTTTCTTATACTTAGCATAGCTTCATCAGTTGGTAGAAATGGGCACTTTATTTTCTCCATCCTTCCTCTCTCTTCCTTCTTCACTGTTTTTTACTCTCTGATTCTGGCTTATCAGATTTTTCTGATCCAGGCAGAGTAGCAGGGAGTGTGTCAGAAAGACTGAAGGGATGTGAAGCTGTCACCAACAAGAGCAGCTTCTTATTGTCATTTCTTCCTAAAGCAGGTGCTTTATCTCTTTTGCATGCCTGTAAAGGGCAGGGATGGTAGGTCTCAGCATATCAGTCCTTTCCTCCAACCTGGACAGAGAATGACTGTACCAGGCTTATAGGAAGGAACAGTCTGTATCAGTACAGATTGCTAGAGCACAAGAAGTCACTGTGTAATATAACTGTAAAAGTCTCTGGAGTTCTGAATAAATGACTACAGATGTGACACTTCTGAGTGGGATTTGTCTCAAAGACAGAAAGAGCTGGAAATTGAGCCTCATATAGTTTTTTCTTCTTTGAAAGGTTAAAGCAAAAGGATTAAGGATGAAACTTACACTGAGGTATTTTTAATTTTGCAGGAGAAAGCCAATTGGACAGATAAATGTATTTGTCAGTGTTTGAAAGTGGTGGCGGGGGTGGGGAGGAGAGGTATGTGAAGGAAGAAAAAATAATCCTATCAGGTAAAAAATGAACCTTTTACACATTACAATAGCTGTGGCAGTCACTTTTAATTTGTTAAAGCAATAAACACTGATGTCCAGGAAAACTTGGCTACAATATTATTTTACTACCATAACGTTTGGCCTTGTTCCTTGCAGTTCAACTAGAGAGCAGGTACGACACAGGAAGCGTTTTAAATTGCACACGTGTGTATTCAAATCTCTGACACATTCAACCAAGAAGGAAGAGTGCAGTTTTTGCTTAATTCTCTGTCTGCTAATTGTTGACTTAAAACGTACTGATTTTTCCACTGCATCATAGTAGCGTATATAACATATATACTGGGTATCATCAAGGAGTTTGATCCTATTTGAGTTGTCAGAATTCTTAAGAGCTTATACCTGAAATTTATGTTCAGTAAACACATATGCTTCCTTTAATTTTAGAAAGGGCACAAAGAAGGACTAGACTATTTATTTAGCTCCAGAGTGCCATGAGTTTTGATGTCACTGTTTCTAACTCAAACAGATAAAATTCCAGGATTCGTGGAAAGAAAAATCGTTAGGAATACTTTTTGTTCTGCAAAGGTATTATGAAGTGACCATATTTATACTGCTTTATAAAGCAGGTGATTCTTAGTTGATTTTCATGTTATGTACTCTAAATGCTAAGAAAAATTATTAAATTATTACATAACCTACAATATATAGTAAGAACCTAAGTGTGGTTTGAGGTGGTTCCACCATGGAAACTATACCATCAGACTGCAACATCAAAGACCCAGAACTTCAGAAGGAGCCTACTTGAAGTTCAATTTTTTAGTCACTGAATGGGAAAAAAAGACTTTGTTATTCTCTTTTATGAGACAATTACCCCATGTGCTTCGATGAAAAATAATCTTTCTTCATCTTTTGTTTTATGGAAGTAATGAATTAACTATAGGAGTTATCTACTGATTGGTATCTTGATACAGGTTGAGGACTGATAAAATTTATAAATATTTCATTCTGTAATCATTATATTCTGTAAATATCTTTGCTCCTTATTAATATGCTTCCTTACTAAGAAGGACTTAAAGAATACTGCATTTTAATTTCTTATTTTTTGATGTGAAAAGTATCTTTACAGTATTGGCTTCATGAATTCATGTTTTCCACTTCTTCCTTCTCTGCATCATCCTCTGTCTTTTGTATGTTGTAAACTGCCAGGTATTTCAAGCATACATCTGTCTTTTATGTTGGGGCACTGATAACATGCTGCACAAATAGCATGGGCTGTCAGAAATGTTCCTGAAGATCATGGTACAAATTAAACATTTCTAAACTATTTCTGTTTTCAAGTGAGTACCTGTACCAGTACCAAGATCAAAATAGATGTGAAGCTTTCTTAGAGTCACAATAAATAAGTCTAAATAACAATAAGTAATTTCCTTCCTGCTATGGAATGGCATTTAGTGATTTCATGTGCCCATTTTATAGCATGAAGTATCAGGAGGCTTACTTTGTCATGATACATCAGGAAAATTAACGTTGGTAGCACAAGGGAGGAGAGGTTAATGAAAGGAGCTACAGTTTATGTCTCCCAAACATGATGTTCAGCTTTATTTTTAAATTGTCATTGGATCCCTCAGCAACTCACTCACACATTCCTATTCTGTGTGGCTGTCAGAATCTTTTTATTAATTTGTGGTGTTATTTTTGATGAAAGAACACAAAAAACAAACCAGTACAAGTCAACATGCACTCATGTTAATGTGTTAACTCATAATACTCTTTTTTTTATTATTCCACCAAACACAGCAGTTAAAAGCTATAGTGTTTATTTAGGTATGTAAATAAATCAAAATTTTTAGAATATTTTACATGCTTAGTGATCATGGTTTGTGCCTAACCATTCTGGCACATACAGGATCATTGATATGTGACAGTATGTTGTTAAATGGCTAGAATCCATAATTCTTACAACTATACACAATAGAACCTATATGATTACCTTAAGGAAAATAATCTCATTTCTTAGTTGATTGCAGTGATCAATAACAATTAATAGTATTTAAAGTATCACATGTACACTGTTATACAGAGGTATTCAAAAAGATACAATGTAATCATGGTGTAATCATCTAATTGATGGTGAAATGAAAACTGAGTGACTATGACAGGTTTAACTGCATATGCAAAAAGAAAAGAGGACCAAAAAAGCATGTGTAAGTCACAAGTTAAATATTCAGCTTTATATACATAGCAAAGGCAAGTACATGTATTTGCCAGAAAATGGACTGAGTGCTAACGTTGGCATAGCCATGTTCATTGTTGTGTTTACTTAGGAAGGTAAATGGGCCTGTGTTGGCATCCCGTAAGAAGTTCAACTTAGTACCTTACTAAAACAGTGTTAAACCATTATAGAAAGAAGTTGCAACTGTATTTGTGCAAATCCCTCATCTCCTTATCTTTGCTTTTTTACTACCTGTATTCTTCTGACCACCATTACCAGTTAAATGGATAGTAGTATATGTGTTATAGTAGCTGACAGGAAACAACTTTAAGTCTGGGTAGGATGCCAGGTAGTCAGTATGCCTCTTATCTGTTTCTAAAATTAGGTATCTGTATATGTGTTCAACGGTAAGAATGTCCTAGACTCATTTCTTCTGGCTGTCCTCATAGGAGATACTCTGGTTTGTTGTATTTTCATTATTGAGGCCTAATAAATGTTTAGATTGCCAAACATGAGGCCTGCAACTTTTAACACATTTGGCTTTTCCCTTGTTTGTCTTTATATTTCTTATTTCAGAAAAGAAAAAGAAAAAAAACCCAAAATGCACAATACACCAGCACACCACACAAGAACTTTTATAGCAGGATAAAATATTTTACAGTTTCTACTTATAATATGTGGAACATTTGTTTCATGAGTGTGCTTTATTAAGTTTGGGTTACTTTAACATTTCATTTCCCTCTTTGTTGTACTGGTTGAATTTTTATGACTGTGTGACTTGAAAAACAGTGATGAGTCAGGATGGGAAGACACCTTTAGGGATATATGCAGAGAAGAAAGTGATGGGTTGCCATTATGACCATAACACATGACACAAGGAAATGCTTATGGTGCACTCATTTGGGGCATGGGTGGCCAGACAGAAAGGGGAAGGATTTCTGTGTCACATGCTGCTGGTATAATGAGTTTAATAATGTGCATATGTGTTTGTACAGAGGTTTTCTGAATGTATTAAGAAAAAGCTGTGAGTTTAGCAGTTTTCTATGTGGTGAAAAATGCAAATTTTCCCTTTTCCAGATAATACTCTCAGCATATTGGCAAAGCATAGTGGATTCAGCCGCCAGAAGCAAGAAGTATATCTACTGCCAATCATAATAAGTGATAGTGGGAATCCTCCCATGAGCAGCACTAGCACTCTCACTATTCGTGTCTGTGGTTGCAGCAGTGATGGTATTGTCCAGTCCTGTAATGTTGAAGCATATGTCCTTCCCATTGGACTCAGTATGGGAGCCCTAATTGCAATACTAGCATGCATCATTTTGCTGCTAGGTATGTATTCTTTCACAGCCTGATGTTAAAAATTTTTCTGATTCCTCGGTGACTGTAAGTAAACGAAGTCACATAGAAGGACGTACAATCTAATACAATGTAATGTGTAGCAGTACTGAGAGACTTGTCAGGACTGCGTCTCTGCTGGACTAAGAACTGAACAAAAGCATATAAAGCAAAGTTCCAATCTGAAGTCTTACACACAAATTGCATAGTAAACAGGTATGGAATATGAAACCAAAAATCAAATCAGGTATGTTAAGCGGCCAGGTGAACACAGAATATACTGCACATGACAGAAAATGGATTTGTTGTATCTTCTAAGACTTGTATTAGTTTATTCTGGATTGTAATGGCACAAGAGACATTACAGTTTCATGAGATAAGGAGCACTGTATATTTTAATAAAACATGCAACATTTGTATATGACAAGCAAGCAGGAGAGAAAACAGTGAATGAAGAAGCCTATTTCTGCATTTAGCAGCTTCACTCTGTAACTCAGATTTACATCAGTAACAGAGATTTCAGCACTAAGCTGCAAAAACAAGTGTAACCAGTTTAGAGCTTTTTATGCATCTGTCCATGATTCTCAAACTGATGTATCTATGCTCATTCTTTCTCCCGTACTGTCTCATTCTCTTTTCAGTTATATAGTATGAGTCTATTACAACACATATAAAAAGGACACCACTTTCCATCTATCATCAAGCCTGTGTTTTCAGAAAAACATGCTCTAATTTTGGAAAATCCATCCATGATGTAGATTATTCTAAAATATGTTCAGTGAATGATGATAGCTTGACTTCACCTAGGTTTGCAACTTTTCCAAAGGGCAAAGTTATCTAAACTCAAGGGTCAGAAGTTGAATTATGCAAAATCTTACTGCTTATATAAAATTGAGCCTCAGATGTAAATATGGTAGTAGAAATCTAGAGCTTCTGATCAAATTTTCATCACTTAAGTGGAATTGAAGTTATAAGTCTTTCAGCTTTTCACTACCCTTATTACTCTTACTTTCACAAAAAGCAACCTATCTCCTCCCGCAACTATGTTTAACATGTAGTGCTTTGATGGGAAATTTTTTTACCTAATGAGCCTGTCATGCTTTCTTTGCAGTCATTGTGGTGCTGTTTGTAACACTAAGACGACACAAGAATGAGCCTCTAATCATCAAAGATGATGAAGATGTGAGGGAAAATATTATTCGCTATGATGATGAAGGAGGAGGAGAAGAAGATACAGAAGCTTTTGACATTGCAACTTTGCAAAATCCAGATGGAATTAATGGATTTTTGCCTCGTAAGGATATTAAGCCTGATCTGCAATTCATGCCTAGGCAGGGTCTTGCACCTGTTCCTAATGGTGTTGATGTTGATGAATTTATTAATGTAAGGCTTCATGAAGCTGATAACGATCCCACAGCTCCACCGTATGACTCTATCCAGATTTATGGCTATGAAGGAAGAGGGTCAGCAGCTGGTTCCCTTAGCTCATTGGAGTCCTCTACATCAGACTCAGATCAGAATTTTGACTACCTCAGTGAATGGGGTCCTCGCTTTAAAAGACTTGGAGAACTTTACTCAGTTGGAGAAAGTGACAAAGAAACTTGACAGTGGATCGCAAGTTTTTTCACTGTTGACTTAATGAACATGTAATATTCTAGGGCCACTGCTGTTAGTTAAAACTAATGTGGCTTTTTGTTTTAGAGGCAAGTTTAGCGCCAGTCATCTATAAAGTCAACTACATTGTAATGTTGAACCAAAAAAAAAGTATATGTTAGGAGGTTAAGTCTTGTGGAGTGTGAAGTAAAGTATGTGGAGTGTCTAGAAGTCTTTGGATGTTTGATATTCACTTGACCGCTCTGAAGATGGAGATTTGGATCTTTTATTATCTTCAGTGAATAGAAAAGAACAAAAAGAAATTGGTGCTTTCTTAGAATATGGACTTGCAGGGATTTTGCTGTTGAACAGTAGCTCCTGCCAGTATGTGTAAAGCTAATCATTTGTTTCTGCATTGCCAACAAAGATCCTGCCACAGAAATGTTAAAAGCAATATCCTGGTCTTCTTAGCAATGCTGAATAGAAATAGCGTTGTAAATTCCTACTGGCTTCTGCTGTGCAGTGACCATACATTGTACATACAGTAATTGTTGGCCACATAACCACAGACTGAATATCATCTTTAACTATTGTGTCAAGCCTTAAAATATTCACATGTTCTTAATCCATTCCAGTGATGGGTAATAAATCCTACTAATGTGCAGAGATTCAGAGGAAGGGCCAAAACACCTTGCTTTACAAAAGGATCTTTTTCTAGAAGACGGATCAATCCTGTTCGCCTTCTGAAAGGAAGAAAAAACTGTGAAAGTGGATGGACTTAAATATATGAAAGAATTGTTGATTTTATTGCTCAAGATTTAATTTATTTGTTTAATCTTTGAAATAAATATTTTATTGACTTCCATTACTTTCTGTTATTTATTGACTGATAATCTGTAGAGTAAGATTATGAAGAAAACTAAAATATATCCGTTAGATTTTTTTTCTATATGTAATGAATGTTTAATACATGTACATTTTGAAAAGAAAAATGACATATTGTTTCAGATTAAACCAGTAACCTATCCATTTGCAGTAACAGAATTTTAAGAGAATGCTGGCAGGAATAAAACTTTCCCAGATAAAATTTTTGACAGTTTTATATCTTCTTCATAAATCTAGTACCTGGTGTTTTTAATACAAGCACAAACAGCTGGAAGTAAACTGGTTCATGTGAATATTTAAACTATAGACTTTTAGAAACCCACACATAACACAGTGCAGTAAAAAAAAACATGCTTATAGTTCTCCACTGTATTAGAGCAGGAACCAGTGTGTACATAATTTTACTGCTTATGTTATTAGCATTTCTTTTCTATAATATTCATAGTGATGCACCAGGGCTCTTGCACACAGAGAAAGAACACCACTAGAAGCTGCAAGCATACTCAATTTGTAATGCAAACTTGCCATTTAGAAGTAGCAATTGTATAATAAAACTATGTATTACATGCAAATCATTTTAATTTTCTACTTTGTTTTGAAGCTATATTATTGTTTGTTTATTTACTCCGTGTATTGTATTCAGAGAAACTCCTGTATTGTTTCCTACTTTGTGAAATATATTTTTATAAATACTTTTCTTGTTATTGCTTTTCTTTGACTTTTACCTGTACACTGCAGAAAGGGAACTGACTGAGTAACTTCATAGTGTTTTGAGGACTGTAGTTCCTTCAAAATAACTTCTTTATTAGCTGAATACACTCAAACTAAAAAAAGATAATCTGTGAAGCCATTTTTGACAGTGTTTGCAGAATTAGATATGCAGCAGTCTGTGACTGCAGGAGTTAGTTGTGTCTAATTCACTGTGCCATGCTGAAAAATAACCCCACACTTTTTTTGTTCAAGTATTGCTAGTAAAAACAATCCCCTCTAAGCTCAGTAATGTTTGTTCTGCAGACAAAAATGTCTTAATGCATTGCCCCCAGTTTTACCTGTATTTCAGAATGGAAACATTTACTTCACTTGAGCTGTGGCATGGCTGGTTTTAATGACTGTAGCTTGCAGACAACTAATATGCTAACACAACTTCTATATGTATTACAAAAATTTTATTTTTATCCCATTCAATTAAGTTACACTGCATTGGAAAAAAAAAGCCTCTGAATAACTTTATCAATTTTGGTAATACTATAAACAAGCAAAGTCATCTAAAGATAGAAAAAAAGCAGTCATCAAGATTTCAATGAAATCAAACATATTTCTGTAAAAGACTATAGTAACAGCAAAACACTGTCTTACCAATCACTTGTGCCAAGCACCAGCGTGTTCTGAATTGCCATGCCAAAGCTAATAGTAATGTAAATGGAAATCTGATTTGAAACTTGGAGACCATTTCTAGTCTACCTCCCAATCCTGGTTGCAAAGGGAGGTGCTGTGACATATAGTTCACATTATTGTGTATAGTCACAGAAGCATTTAGGGCAAGTAGGTCTGACTATGAGTTATAGTATACACTGTAGAGTTTTGCAAAGCCCTTTTGTGGGAAAACTCGCAAATGAATAACCTTCTGATTGCCTCTTTGATCGAAAGATCCATCTGAGACCATGACAGTGCATTCAGTAATAAGATTTCCAGGAAAAGAATCCCATCACTGGCACTGTAGGAGAGGCAAAGCATGACAGAAATCTCATCATTGTCAGTCAAAATAGCTGCTACTGGTGGGTATATCTGTAAATTGTGCATTTATACAGGTTTTAAACGTGAATATCTACCATGCAAAGGAGAGAAAAAAAGATTAATCAATTTGTGATCTAATAGCAATGTGTTATTTCTTGAAGTCACTTTACCTCACCAAAGGGAAACAACTCATTCTGCAAACTAATTCTGTATATTCTGAATATAAAATTTATACCTATACATGTTAAAAGATTAAATGTTGATCATGGCATTTTCCTTGCTCTTTTTTGGACAATGAAATTAATTCAGCATAAAATTGTTTTGAACAACAGTTGTATTTAGGGTGATTAGAATCACATCATTCTACATTTCACATCTAGATTTAGATATATTATGGACATTCTTTTTAAGCATGTAAAATAGTAATTCTTCTTTTTCAATAACATTTAATTAGCAATTGACTCACTGAAAGTGACAAGGAAAATGCATTCAATTATAATTATTAATACTGATAAATATGAGAATTAAATTCTCAAAATCTTTTAGAACTGTCAGATACCTTAGAGTCCCATTGATTCTAGCCTACCTTCACCTAGCTATGTCTCATAGTCATTTGTCAGAGCTGCTAAAGTAAATCATCACACACATAAAAGCTGGAATTCTAAATTATTGGCCTGGACATTGTCCGAACACAAAATTTAGCTCAAACATTTCAATATGAAAGTACTGTGAAGTGAATGTGTGTATGTGTTTACTAATTATAACTCTCAGAATCACAGAATGTTAGGAGCTGTAAGGGACCTCGAAAGATCATCTAGTCCAACCCCCCTGCCACAGCAGGATTCCCTAGAGCAGGTTACACAAAAGCGTGTCCAGATGGGTTTTGCATATCTCCAGAGAAGGAGACTCCACAGCCTCTCTGGGCAGTCTGCTGCAGTGCTCTGTCACCCTTACTGTGAAAAAGGTCTTCTGTATGTTCTGTCTTTTGCAGTAACGGAAACATATGCTGTATGTGTGCTGTGAGCTTGAAATCAAGTAATGGAAAGCTCATTTAGACACAATACATTTTTTACCTGGTATCATTTACACCTTTTTGTCTACAGTGAATTTGAAATTACTTTGAAATAGACAGCAGAGAAAATGGCTGAAGATCTTAATTTAAATCAGCAGTTGCTGATCACAGGACAAACATTTAACACTATGGCAACTCCAAATACCATTCAACTCTCACAGTGCAGCAGTAACAATTCTGAGTCTGGAGAACAGACAGAATGTCTGCAAAACTGAATGTTCAAAATAACTTTATGTGCATAGCTCTACTAGAGATGGATCTGTTGATTTTAATACAAAGAGAGAAATACAACAGCTGTACTACATCCGTGCTGTTGCATGTACCTACATATGTGTATGGCAAATTTTTTTAACAGCCTGCATGGTCATTGAATTCTAGAAATAGATAAAAGGGCTTAGAAAGCTTCTCCAAGGTCTTTCCAGCTGTAGGAAACCTTGGCAGGTGATCTGATTTTTTTATCTGATTTTCTCAGGATTTCAGTCTTGAGATGTTTGAGTCTCTCCTTTTCCTTGCTCCTCTCTCCACCAGTTCACATGTCTTAAGATATGATACTGTGAACATGATGTTAGGAGGTAAGTTCATTAGGATCCCATATCTCTTTTTCAGCTGGTATATTCAATGACTGGAAACAAGCAGGTAGGCTAGGACAGTTAAGTTCACCAACCTCTTTTCCTTCTCTATTATCCTATTTGTGTTTTAAAAACAAAACAAACAAAAAACCCACGCAACTGTATGCGAGTGGCTTTTCAGATGTAGTCAGAGGATTGTATTGTTACTTGAATGAGTTCAAGTGCTGCATAAAAATATTTTGAGAGCATGACTAGAAGCAATGCAGTCTGGGTTACTTATATCAAAGGACTGGTTTTGTATTTTAAATTACACTGAAAAATCTAAAGCAAATGAAGGTGCTTTTTAGTCAATTGGAAGAATGTTCAGTGGCTGTATTTCTGATCAAGTATTTTGCACAAGTATTTCTGATCAAGAAATGTCAAAAGAGGCTACTCAATTGTTTTTCAGATTTGAAAGTTTTTAGCAGTGGCAGGATGTCCTAGTAAATTGAAACTTAATAAAAAAAAAAAAAAGTGGGAGTATTCACCATTATTAGAACTTGCTTTCAGAATCTAGAACGTGTCATTAGCAGCAGATAGAGGGTATTGATGGAACGAGCAGTGGAAGCTTTTTGTAGTCCATCATTCAGATAAGTTGGACTTGTATTATTTCTACATTTGTACACTACTCGTGCAAGACAATATTCTATCTTTGCAGAAAGTGGAAACCAATTTAACTTGCTGTATAATTCACTGTGATAGGTTTTGTAATCACAGTACAAAATGAGTCTAGCTTCTGTATTACACAATACTGATCCTGGCTTATGTGCAGCAGAACAAGTCCCTCTTCAAATAATGTCGTAGTATTCTAAATGAGAAAATATAAAAGCCCTGACAATGCTTTTTGTGCAACTGAAACTAAGACATATTCCAAAATGGCTAATAAATGCAAGCTGAAGCACACAGTTTCTGGCAGAATCTTATAAATGTGCTCATTAGCATTGCTACACAACTATTAATTCTTTTTTCTCCTCTTCCCCTCCCATCCTTCCGCCCCCCGCCCCCCCCCATTGCAAAAATCTAATCAGTGAAAAGAACAAACAGAAAATTTCAGCCTTCTCTTCAGAGGGAATATGTAATAATTTACTAAAATCCCTTTCTTCTCCCACTATTTCAGATGCTTGGTTGAATGAAGTCTGTGTGATGATGACAGGGAAGGGATGAGTAGAAGTTACCTGCTTCATTACATGAATGGAGGAAGTAATTACATGATGGCGCTAGTACCCTCTCCTCAAAATCTTGTCAAAATAAAAATCTTGCATGTGTTCCTATAAGGTGTTCTCATCACACCACATATATCCAGGGAAAGAGCTTCCTCAATGTACACAAGATAGAACCATTTCTGTGCAAGTGAAGTGGTGAAGGTGGCCAAGAGCCTGTCATCTGTAGAAAGGTAGATGTAGCTTTATAGTTTTTGTATTAAGACAGCTTTTACAGTCTCCAGTCAGCACTGACTTTCTTTCAACTTCTGCATTTGCAGATCTTAACTGTTTTAAGCTGTAGCAACCCAGTATAACCTGTTATAGCAAATAAAGGCAGGCCATTGTTAGGTAAAATGTCATTGCAACACAGAGCAGAAGATACAATTAATCCTTACAGGAAAAGGTCACAAATGAATCATCAAATCCAGGTTTTTAATGGATGTTTTCCAAACCGCTTATTTCACATTAAACAGCAGCCATTTATTTTATTGTATATAATATTTCTTCCTTAAATAAAGTAACAGTTGATGGTAAAGGGCCTTTATTTAGACTGTCACAATGTCTGCTTGTTCCTTTCTATGATTTACAAAACAAACAGGAAATTTTCAGCCTATGATTGTGTAGACCCATCCTAGTATCTGACCAGAGCAGAAGACTACATTACACTCTTCTTATTTAGTTTTGCATTGTGTTTGTCCTTCTCCACGTTGGGCAGTTTGAGAGCTTTTTGCTTCAGGCTCTACTAAGAACCGTTTCCTTTCAGGCAGTGTGCTCATATCAGACAAGGAAGGAAACTATTATTTTACAAATGTGTGATTGCCTTAATAACTGCTGCTCAAGTTTTACCAGTTTCTGAATATGTTTTATTACTTAAAGATGCATGAAACAATTAGGCAAGTGGAGTTTTTTGCAATCCTAATGTGGCACAAACAGATCTATTAATTCTGAGAATTTTCTTCCTGTTCTGTTACCATGATGGTCAGATGAGTACATGATGGTGTGAAGAGTTATCACAAACCAATTTCTAGTTGAGAATAGGAAGAAAACAGAAAGGCATTTGAAATAAAATATAAAACCCCTACAGCTATCTTTTCCTATTTTCAAAGTCATTCAGTCTAGTTTTAATTTTCATTTCCCACATATGGATTCCAATAATCCAAAAAGTACTTGCACAGTAGCATCAGCTGTCTGCTAACTAGCTTGCATCACAGAAGGTGCTGGATTTAACCCCAAGAAATGCTACACCAAATGTGTAACTTGTGAAACAGAGTACACAGATAAAATCGTTGCTCTCCACTCAGAAGATGATTTGAGAGTTCAGGTAAGGCAGGTTTTTTTGATAGAAAGTTACATTTTACATTGAAAACTGTGTCTCCATTTCTGAACATTCCTGGGTTCCTCCTATATCACTCAAGCCTCATTTTAAGTACCAATATACATACAGAACTTCTGCAAAATAAAATCTATTGTTTCTCATTATGAAAAGCCGAGCAGTGGCTACAAACTTTTATTTCAATAGTATTTTTACTATGCTTTGTAGAATATTTTGTGGAAACAAATACATATGCTGAAAGTCATAGGAAATTAATTTCTGAGAGTGCACATTATTGCTGCAAGTGGTCCTTTCATGCATATCATGAAACTTGATGGTCTGCTATCAATTTAGTTTTCAACAAGGAGTTATGGTAGCTGTAGTCCTTATGGGGAGCTTGGATACATTCAGTTGTTGGAAGTTACGACAGGTAAAAAATGTGAGAACTTCTGAGTGAACAAGAGTTTTACAGGGTGTAAGAAAAGTTGTTGGGAAAACAGAGATTATGCTCCAGGATTTAGTCTTATGCTTTCTCATCCTAATTTTTTTTTCCTTATGAGACTAGAAACCAGTAGGCTGAATAAGCATTTCAGAGAGTGGAGCTAGCCACATAAACTAGGTGAGAAGTACATAACCCTTTAGTTATGTAGTAGCCTAAGTCAGAGGATGAAGTGTGTGGGGCTCCGTACAGTTTGATATGTTATTGTAGAGATTTCTATGAGTACAGAGTGCACTACTGAGTAAAGAATTAATGAACTGCTTAGTCCTAGCAAGTGCCTGCTGCACCAGGTGTGAATGGTGTAGACTGACAAGGGCTAATTTGCCTATTTCTGCTGTGGCATTTGCTTTTAATTGCTTTTAGGTGGAAGGTGAAGCACAAAAAAAACCAGCAAGAAACAAACTGAGGCACTAAGTCAGATGCAATACAACACATCTAACCTAATACCTGGTTGGGTAAGTGTGTAGCAATTATTCTTGTATTTATCCTAGGAAGTCAAACATTTTTCTTTGAAAGGTGAAATTCAAATTATGAATACTTGGGAGAGCTTATAGAATGTTGTTTGTATTCATAGTGCTTGATGCTTTATGTAAAACATTCAAACAAGTTTCTAGAAGTTGTGATGGGCTAATGATGAAGAAGGTATATGGCTGAAAAAAAGGAAAAAAAATACTGCTGTGACTAGTTCACCTAGCTCAAAGGGTAAAAGCTTCCCCTGTGCAGGGAACTGGAGTGAGACCTATACACCACTTAATTAACACTTAAACCCACAAAATATGACCCTCAGCACTGCAGTGCTTTTCTCTGAGGACACAAACATAGAGAATAAGCTTCAAACTTGCAGGCTATTGCCATTATGTTGGCAGTCTCATACATCATTGTAACTTTCATGCTTGCACCCAATGGCTTTACAACTCTGTAGTGCAGTGTAAGCTGAAAATGTTCAAAATTGTACCAGTCAGCTGGTGAGAATTCAAATAATGTACAAGAGTTGAAAGTGAATGAGCAGCTAAAACATAAGGTGTCACTTATAATCAAATTGCTGTGTTGCAACCTGTGAGTATGAGTATAATTGTTTTCAGCGTGTATGCAGTAAACCCCAAATCAGATTGGGAATGTAGTGATTTCTGGGATAAGCAGCAGAGCAGAAAGCAGTATAAATGAGAACAAAATCTCAGAATTTCTTTCTCCCAAATACATTGTAAGTATGAGATGGAGTATGTGTGTGGAGTATGGGAAAGAAGTATGAAGAAGTTATCCAAATTTCAAAAAGCTTCTGCAAACATGGATATTTAACACTTTAACATTCAGTCTTATACAAAGCATTAATGTTCCAGTTTATATAATTCTCGAGCATTTCTATTCTGGTGAGATAACTATGAGAAAACTTACACATTTCAGGTTATTTTTTCCACTGCTCCTATCTGCTAACACAAGCAACTATTTTTTTTCTTACAAAAGGAATCATCATCAGAGTCACATGATCTGAGCAATATGTCTGATCATCTCACTATACCTTAAATAGAATTTGGTATTTCAGATTGCCTTTCACCCAAAGGTATTTCTTTCTGATGTTGCAGTATTTTATCTCCTTTAGGAGGTTCATCTGCAATAGGCTCCTTTGCCTATTGCAAACTGAAGGAAAGATAGGTGAGATTGTCTTCTTTTTTTAGAAAAGGAGCCATCCTTATCAGTTCTAAGTTCTGCTCCAGCCCAAACGAGGACATTGGTCAATTTCAGAGAAACAGTATTGAGTAAAGAAATTATTTTCTTCCAGTACAGTAGAATTTAGCAACAAAGACACCTAGTAATATTTTTTTCTTTAGAGACCATTTTCCAGAACAGATGGATTTCCCCATCACCACTAATTTGTACGTATATTAGGGAGAGAACTACGATGATCCTGATGATGCTAGTATTGATGCAAAAGAAGAGATCGGTAATTCAAAGTTTTTCTTGAAGTCACAGTTTGAGCCTGTTTGATTGCCAGTGAATTCTTCAGTGTATAACTTCTGGTATAACTTCTAAATAAGTCCAAAATTTCTAGTGGCTTCGTTCCCCCTTAGAGTCTGGAATGTCTTCCTATGAAAAGCAGTGTATGAGGAAGGACTGTATATGAGAGTAGGATACTGAACCTTGGATGCATTACTGGAACTATCTATTTAGATGTAGACTAAACAAATTCAGGTTTCTGTGCTACTCTGTCTCATCAGGGGACCAGAACATTACTTTTTGGCTCTCTCACTGTGATAGTGAATATATAACTCAGTGTGAGTAAACAAAGACATTAGTATCAAAACCACAAAAGGCAAAGATTAGAAATAAAATATCTCATCCCTTGCAAGATTAATTCCTCTTGGGAGTTAAGAAAAAAGGACTTTCAGATCTTGTTTTGTAAAAATATGCAATAAACCTAAAGCAATTATATGATACTATAAACAGTTTGAATTTTTGATTAGGAATTGTCACTGTAATATGTGGATCAATGAAGAGGATTTATATAGTTCCCAAGCAGATACTTCGGAGCAATGGTCAATTTCTCATTACCCTTTATTCTGTACCTGCCTTATTTTATGTGCTATTCTCTCAAAAAATGTTCCTGACATGTCTGTGTGCTTTGCTGATGAAGTTCCTGTGAAATGCATTGCATGCCAACCTTTTTATTTAATGTGGGGAGGCCAGACACAAAACAGATCAAACCTTCAGCCAATTCTTCTCTCCCACCTCAACTCTGTTTTCTGACAAGAAGGTAGATGTAGTTTATTGAAGTGAATACCATTAGTTAGGGGTTTTTTAATTATAACCCCCACTGGTATGCTATAGAAGAACTCCATGTTCATCACATGTTATGATGTATGTTTGAGTTCTGGGAAATAAGTGATTTCTAATTATAACTTATTTTATTTAAATAGGCATGTTATATGCCAAAATAGTGTCCTTTTCAGGAGCTGGTACTGTATTTATGGATATCTGTGTGAGAAGAATGGAAGACATACTTGTTTTAAACTATAGTCTCTGAAAAAAAAAAAAAGAAATGTAATAATCAAGCTAGATAATTTCTAAAGTCTATTTCATCAGTAAAGATAGAATATGAACAATTTGCCCTTATATTGCCTGAGGTTAGTGGAAAGGTAGAAAATAAGGAAAAAAAGGAGTGAATGAAGTAAGTGATTGCACCTTGCCATCATTCATATCTATTAAACAATTAGTTCTACACAGTAAGTTGCTAATCCTTCTGGGCTCTCCAGAAACATTAAATATTTAGTTCTTGTCATGGAAAGATTTGAACTGCTCTTTATTGAAGATATTTAAGTATTGTTTGCAGGCACTTTGTTGAATCATAAGTCTCTGCCATAAATATAATGCATAGATGTTTGTGGTTTCCTGGGTAGTAAAAACAAACATACTATATATTGTTTCCTATACTAGTATAAATGCAATCATCCATGTTCTTCACTCCAGACACATATTCAGTTACTTAATGAAGTAGCTACTGAATGAAAAATGGCACATATACTGTATATTCACAATAGCAGAGGATTGGAAAAGTATTATCAGTGTTCCATTAAAATTGACAAATGAAGTTTCAGAAACTTGTTCAAACTTGAAGATTTTTAGCCTTTTGATAGAAAACACAAAATGTTTTGGAAGCCAAATGACAGTAAGGAACAAGTGACAGATTTTACCCTTTTGTGAGAACCTGTATGTTTGCCTGCAATACTTTCACCTGTTCCTCTTCTAGTTCTCCCCAAAATGAAAGTTCACAAAACCTTATTTGCACATTTCTACAACACTGAAAGTGTCAACTGTGACAAACTCTAAGGAAATAAAAAATATTTAATTCATTTTTCAGCAGTTTTATGTTGCGAAATACAAGTTTTATGCCACCTAACCTCCTCAACTCTGTCATCTTCCCTTTTACCTTTTTTTACAAAGAATGAAATAAGAAAGTTTTTAGTTTATTAAGGGGAAAGAAAAAGATGATGGAGAAACAGTACTTTATCTCTTGTATCAGCAAAGTAATTGTATATAAAGGCTGGATGTATCAAATGTTAATCTGAAATGTTGCTTGGATCATTGGGCCTGCCATTTAGCTTCAGCTTTGTTCTGAAGACAGTATGACATCTTTCTTGTACTGATGTTGGCTATTGAAAGCATCTGAAAACAGTGAAGACTTTGTCCATGCAAAGACCAACATGTAGTTTTTGGATGGTGGCTTTTTGGGGTGATTGGGAATGGGAGTGAAAAGTTAGCCTTTTTAGTAGAAAACATCAATGAATGCTCCAGTGCTAGCTAGCTAATCATAAGCAGCATTCTTCAGAGAGGGAACTGTAATGCTTTAAACAGAAGGACAACAATGTGTGATCTTGGCTGTGTGAGACACCAGAAAGCTAAGAAGAAAACTGATAACAGGGTCTGGGAATTGCATTTCATATAAAAGCCTTATCACTACCCAAAGCATCTCTTCAGATTTTCTAAACAAAATGCTAATGTTGAGTTCCTACCAGCAACCCTGCTGCTGACAGAAAAATGGAGTGATTCTAGATGGGTAATCTCTAAATACTGTACTCCTATACAGGAATCTGGCAAATCCTGAATCATCTGTAATTGGAATTACTATTGTGATACTAATGAATTTTTGTGAGGCTGGATATTTTGATGCTTAACATTTAATTTCTGTTGAGATTTTTTTTTTTATATCACAAAATTTAACCTTCCTCAATTTCCTGTTTCATTAAACTGACAAATAGTAGGGTCTATTATGGATAAATTATGTTTACCTCGTTATTCATTGACAGCTTCCCTAGAAAACTGTGTTATTTGGATCTGTGTTGATTTAAGACATCAAACCTGTGATGTAAGCTAAGAACATGGATGTTAGGGGAGAATACAACCAGGTGATGCTATAGTAAATGGTCTGATATACACTGAAAAATAAAATCTCAAGTATTAGGTAGATATCTGCAGAGTAGCGTAACTGGTTTTGATTTGGGTTTTGGTTTTGTTTGTTTGGTGCTGGTGATGGTTTTTGTTTGTATGAAAAAAAGGAGATAAAATTGCTTAAGAATAGAACATTAAGCAGATGACTCATTCTTGGTGATAATGCTTGTCTGTCATATTTCATTATTTTTTAATTAGAAACTCAAGGTTATAACCAGATCTTTTCTGAAATATCCTGTAATCCTCACTTTTGTCCAGCAAGCAACCTTTATTTTTTCTGCCTATCAATTAATATGACCTCATACATTCTCCCCTAAGAACAGGGGAGAATATAATGGAATTTGAAGATCCCATAAAGAGCTGAGCTGTGATTACTACACTCAAAAACAACCAATACCAACTAGATTAAAAATATGGTCATTACTTTTTTCAGAGGGAACATGTTCAACCCACATCATTGCCATGGAGACCCTGAAATTCCTGAATACTCTGTCGTTGAACCTTTAGAGATATAAATGGGACATGCTGAGCATGTCTTTTTTTTGAGTTTTTATTAAGTTTTGAACATGCATAAATATAAAAAAATGAGGTATCATCTACCTACATTCAGCCTATAATTTTCTTCATATTGATTTGCCTTAGTCCTAGTTTAAGTCTTTGTAGTGTACATTACATTTGCTATGAACTAAATGGCGGAGATCACCCTTTTAAAGTACTTTGAATCTTCAAATGTGTACAGAGAAGGTGGACTAATGCACAAAGTCATCTTTTGTGAAGTTGATATAATTTTGCAAAGTGGTCTATTATTTTCAGCTTTTTTATATAATTGTTTTGATAAGAACAATATATGAATACTAATAGTATTTTTTGTGGGGGAGCTTTCCTTACATACCAGAGTTTTACAAAGGTACTGAGATATCTGTCAATATATTTGATGTATCTGAGCTATTATTACAGATCTCTTCATGTGTGTCTTGATCAGATAGCTGGTTATGTAATCACCATGATTATCCCAAATTAATGTGTTGAAAATTACAATGTATTGCACGCTTCATTTACATTATTTAGTCTTACTGAATTAACTCTGAGTAATGCATGTTCTCGCCTGTATTTGTCAAATATTTCACTTTGGCTATGTTGTTAGACATTAACCAAGTAATTAATGATTCAAGATGCACATTGCCACAAAAGCCCAAAATATTCCCTATACATAAATGGTGACTGAACTGGATGAGAACTAATGATGGGTCTAAGTAAATAAGTTTAATTCCAGACTTCTCCAAGTAGTTATTTTGTAATGACACATTATTGTATACCTAAA
Organism: Galbula dea; assembly: GCA_013399015.1. Lineage (NCBI taxonomy): Eukaryota > Metazoa > Chordata > Aves > Piciformes > Galbulidae > Galbula > Galbula dea. The sequence continues at coordinate 1,351,929 of VWZX01008629.1, read as the reverse complement.
ATTTTTGACAGCGTCTGTTGCTAAATTAAGTCAGAGGGAGCTTGATTTAGCCCCAGGGCTTAACTTTGTTAGTATTCTTATTTGACTCTTCGGGACTCCAGTTATTGAATTGTGTGTAATTGAAATCACGCGAGCAATACCAGAAATTATGTACAGCTTGTAGAAGCTGAACAATGTTAGACTAATATGGAGTTCTTTTGCATGAGTTTCATGCACATAAAGTGCAGAAGAAAGAATAAAATATGAGTGCATCTACTAAGGTACAAAATGAGAAAGTATAAGGTAACGCAGCAGCCTCATACTTAGTTCTCTGCTTTTTACAGACTATTGGGTACATAGAAAGCGTTAAGCAAGTTTAAAGACTCTTACTTTACTAACCATTTTTAAGTGAGGAATACTGTCCATGTGAGTTGTCCTTTAGTGACTTAAGTTTAAATCTTGACTAAGATTCTTATACCCATTCAATGTTAAAACTGAAGGCAGCAACAAAAATTTCTAATATACACCAAGCAAAACCTTAATAAAACCTTGTTTTTCTTGAAAAATAAAATTGAATGTTCAAGTTCAGAATATGCTCAGTTTTGAGACTGTACTTGTTCACTACATATTTTTCAGTGTATTCATTTCATCATTCAGTCCATTTGAGAATCACATACTCATCAGCTGACTGCCTTGGCAGTATTTCTTGCCAACCTAACAATTTTTGGTTTTCCCCTCTAAGATAAAACAATAGCATAGTTCTTCCAGTAATGCTATATTTTTGTTTAATTTCTTCTCACATTATGCTTGAATGTCAGTTTTCAGTTAGATGAAATGAAAACTATATCCTTAAGCAAACAATGGAGTATCCTGCTACTATGACCTTCGGGGTCAATCGTCTCATTAGCTTTTACAACTGCATGTTATTTATAGGAGGGGGATTTACAAGCTGTTAAACTAAACAACAAATCAAGTTATCCATAAGCCACCATCATCCAATGATGAAATTCCTCATGGGTAACAACCTGCTGCTTTTTCAATGGGAAATTTTGGAAAAAAATAATACGCTTTATTTTTTGCCAGCATAACCTTTATAGGGAACAGTCCTTTTTTTTATTATGACAGAAAACTGCCATCAGTGTAAACAGCTCCAGATGCACAGTGAAATTCAGCAGTCACAAACCACAAGCCTGATTTTAATAAATGCTCACAGGCATCTCTCTCATCTGCTAATTGTTTTCAATCAAATTTAGAATATCACAAATAGAGAGCAGCTCAGTAGTGCATTTACAGTCTCCATTAGCTAACAGTTTTTATTAAATAAATTTTAAAAGCAATAATCTGAAAAGATAGCTTTAGGAAAGGTTTTCATGTCTTTATTTTGAAATTAGCAGTATTGTTTCAAATAACCTGTCAGCCTGAGTATGTTGTGATGTAATAAAGAAATACATTGTGACATCATATGTCAAAAGGTCTTAAAGAATAGGAAGAACAGATTTCTATCATGTTGTTTTGCACACAAAAACTTGTGTACAACACTTTAGTTACTATCACAGAGATATTTTTTTACATATTTTGATGTTTCTGCCGTAATCTTTTCAGGTATTTCAGTCTTAAGTATTAGTCTTCTCATACAAAGTCTATTAATTGTTCTGTTTTGAATCAAATTGCTTTTTTCTTTCAGAAGTCTAAGTCATTGCTCCATTGTGTGTTTCAGGTTAACTCACTTTTGTGCATTTTTTTAATACTGTCCTTATGAAAGAAAAATAGGCCAGTCCTATTTTATAATTTTCCCTTGTTTCAGAACCTCATTTTTGCCTGAGAAACATTTGTATCATGACTACTCCAAAGAAAAGCTTCATCTGCTACTCACTGTGCTTTGTGCTTGTTCTGGTCTCTCTTTATACTGCATATGGATATGCAGAGAAATAGAAGGCTGCTTTTAGGAATTCTGAACTCTAAAATCAACTGTTTCTGGAAAAGAAACGGAATCCAGTGTCAGACATACTTAAAACCAAACCAAGAATCCCACAAAACCCCCCAAACTTTTCCACACTTTTAATATTTATTCTGTAGTGCTAGGCATTTGTGGGTAGGGTAGGGAAGAGCCACTGTATGTTTAAGTGAAACAATGCTTGCTTTCATGAGAACTAAATGCAATTTGTGAAATCTTCATTAAACTATCCATGCCATAGTCCAATCAAGTCAGCAAACTTTAATAACTTACTTCCTCTATGACCTTAATCAATGCCAGACTAACTTCACAAATCTAATCAAAGCCAATGATTTTTGAGAAGTCTGGTGACTAATAACACTACCAACATTAAGCCTACATGCTGACCTTGTGCTTAAAGTCATGGTCAGCACACAACAAATGCCCTGCAGGACATACAATATTGCATGAAACTATTCTAATTCATCACACAGCATGAATGTAGGCCCACTGATTTGCCCAGAAAGCTTTTGTCAGGGTAGTAGCTCTACAAAGGTTATTTTTTTTCTGAGCTTCCATGAAAAGGTGAATCTAAGTTTATACTGGCAAGAAGTCAAGGAAGGCATAGACTTTTTCACTGCAAGAAGTGTATAGTCTGTACCCACCTTCTGATATGTTTAGCATGGACTAGCCAATCACACAAATTACCATGTTCCAAATGCATGTTTAAGAGTTTCTCATGGAATGGATAGGAGGTCTAGTTCTTTAATGCCCTGGCATGCAAGGGAAAATTTGAGAGATAAGGTAACAGACCTTAAGGCCTGCAGAAGAGAGATACCATTTTGCCATGGGTTTAAGACTAGCTGTGGATGGCTCCTGGCAACTTTCACCCAAGGAGAAAAGTTATGCAAGGACCTGTGTCCTATAGCGTGGAATTTAATTCTGGATAACTCTCGAATGGATTAAATTAAACAAGCTGTTAGTCAGTTAAAACTCGTTATTAGCTTTTAGTTTTCTTTTTTTTTCCCCTCATATATCAGCAAAACTGTCTAAATCTCACAGTGAGAGTTCACATTAAAGAAGGAACAATATTTAATGACATTTTAGGACTTCTGGAAACAACTCATTAGGAAATAGCAAAATATGAATCACTACTTTAAACCTGTAAAAATGTTTTAAGATTATGTACTCCACACTCTAGAATGATAGTATTTTATATGCAATGCTAAGCTTCAGAAGTTACATCTAAATGAAGACTTCTGCTAGATATTGGGCATAAGCTATTGACATCACTCTCTCCCAGGTGACTGATTTACAGTCGCCTGAGTGGCATCTTGTTTTTACTTCTGTTGGGACTGTTGAGCCAATGGTACTGTGAGCTGGTATATATTTTGTTCCATGTGTCATCAGCAGAATTGCAGCTGGGTTTCGCTGTAGAACATTTATTAGAAAGATGATGTATGAAGCAGAAGGAACACATCTTGGGTTTCAGATCGCAGACTAAGTTTCCTGCTCTAGCAGTTGGAGAAGTAGGAGAAAGGCTTTTGACATGCAAATTTTTTATCATTTTGGTACAAAGGCAAATAATGGATGATAAATACCATATCCCATTATATACACTTTACACTTTGTAGACAGAAGCACACTATATGCATACCCAGAAGAAAAGGAGTCAAAGGAGTATGATAGGGACATAAATGTCTACAAATAATTGAGTAGCAAGAATCCCTATTGTGTTATTGACAAAGGCTGAAAATGGCATAATAAGGAGCAAATAGCGTGAAATTACTGCATAAAAGGAAACATTTAAATCAGACATTATGGAAAAAATCCCAAAATGAGAAAAATTAGGCAATGGAAGTACCTATTTGTAGAGATATTTAAAACATCACTATGAGGTGTTCTGAAGTGTGATTTCACTTGATAAGTAGTTATAAGAATTGCAGTTTCCTTACCCATTTTATCTGTTTGTTTAGTCACATTTACTGATTTTTAGTGGCAATGGCTTGGTTTTATACCATGCTGTTCTTATCGTGGGCACTTAAAAGCAACAAGGTGAGAGAATAAGGGGAGGTTTGCTGGTCTTAATCAAGCTATAATCAAGGAAACTGGTGTTCTTTATAGTAAGTTGATAGTCTTTTGGATTTCTGAAAGAAGAACTTGTTTAGGACTAATTTTGAAGTAATAGAAGTGTGTCACTTTAAGTAAAGTGCAAAATTCAGCCATATGGCTAGTCTAAGCAGAAATATAACTTATTAAAAGTGCGCAGTAGTCAACTTGGTGTAAGAATGATAGAGAATCAAGGTCTGCTGTGAGAAATAATATCTTTAATTAGATTGCTGATTGTGCTATTGAGCCTCTTTTTATAATCCAGCATAATAGTTGTCTTTTGGTCTCAGCCTCATTTTGCAGGTCATTGTGAAAAATCAAATCAATTCTGAAGTTTGGAGTAGTATGAACATGCTGAAATGCATGAAAAATGTGTAAGTTAACACCAGTTTGTTAAAGCAGGAAACAATGAAGTTTGTATTCAGTTTCTTCTGTGTAAACTGCATTAGTACTTCTTTAACAAAAAGATCCTCTGGCATGAGGAACAATACAGTTGCATTGCTAAGTTTTTGTATGAGTACATAGGGGATATTTGGGTTCGAGTGTTTCATGATTTAGTCTTTGGCTGCTGTAGAAACAGTTTGTTTCACATTTGGGCAGTGCTGGGGCATATTAAAGATAGATTGCATTCTCTCCTACTTCTAGCTATAGGACACAAGCCATCTGTAAAGCCTTCTCCTTGTAAGTGTGCATCTCAAAATGCAAACATTAAGCAAGTCCTTATGAAAGGCATATTCTGTAAAGGATTACACGTGACTTTCCACAATAATAAGTATGGCAGCATGAGGGGGAAAAAGAAAAATCTACCCTGCATTCCTATTTCCTGGGTGTTTGCTAGAAACAGTATTCTTACATGAAGTGAACTTTTCAGAATTGTGTGGTTCATTCTTCTGCTTATTAATGAGGATGTATTAGTTGGTATATCAAAATCTACCACAAAGCACTGTCTAATTTCCTCTCTTTATCTCTTGCTCTTTTTCATTTCATTCTTCTGTGAGGAAGTTTCCTGTTCACTTTTTGAAAATCCACAGTATATTACCATTTGGAGTCTGCTTGGACCCCTAATTTGTGCTGGATTCTATTATGATCAGTCAATTCTTGATGCTTACTCATGAACCACAAGAAATTCATTGTATATGGTATCTTAACAGCCTTTGATGTTGTAGTATATTCTATGTGTTTAGCTTAGACTATTTTATCATTTAGCTTAGTTTATTTTAAGATAGATCAATTACACCTGCTGAATTTGGTGCTATTTGCAACACATTCACTAGCATTGTTGCTAAGAAAATGAGTGCCCAATCACAATGGTTTGGGGTTTTGTTTGTTTTTATCACTTAAGATAATTCTAGTTAAAGCAGCTTACGTACACTTTAAGAAATGGAATGTTAAAAGCATTTTAAAAGGATTCAAGGGTAGAATTACTGACATTCTGAAATGATACTTAAAGGCCAACTTTACCTACTAAATATTAAACTTGTCAAGGTTTTATAACTTTCCCTTTAGGTCATCATTTTGCATTTCTTTACTAGCCCTGGGGATGAACTCCCATAGCTTGTCACTTTTAGGTCACAAACAAGCTTGCTATTTCAGTTCACTGGGAAAAGTTTGTTGGTAAATGTAGTTATTACAGAGATCCATGGCTGGTCTCCTTTGATGAGTCTTTACTGAATGTACTTATTCCTCAAGAAGAGGGACATGACTTCCAGTTTGGAAAACTCTGTCTATGTTAGTCAGATTGATGTTGGTTTGGGGTTTTTTTAATCCCATTTCATCATTACTGCTGATAAGAAAGAGTCTGTTTGCTGAATTAAGCCCCTAGTGGGACCTGTGTAACTCAGCTATAACTGACTGGAACCTACCAAACTGTTTCAATGACGTACTGGCAGGAATACCCTTCAGTTAACTCTAAACTATTTTAGTTCCTCAGGAGTAATAGGAATAAACTTTTGTCACTAATTAGATATGACTGGATATATATATAGATCAGATTTGTTGAGAAAGAAGATGCCATCTTATCTTGTAACTTTCCAGAGCAGACCAATGCTTTAAATAAGACCTGACAGAACGCTGCTCTTTCTGGTGTCTGAGTGGACAACTTGATAACGTTACTGTGTAACATCACCATTTGTTTGCAGTCCTTCAGCCAACTCCCAGGCCAGCTGGCTTGTTTCCAAGTCATTTTGAATTGCTTTTGGAAGACTGTGTAATATATTCTGTCCAGTAGTTTATTACTGTAGAGATCTTGAGCCAGATCATCCTTTTAGAAACTTTTTCCCCCTTATGTTTTTCTGCATTTCTATAAGGGGGAGCAGCCCTAAAGCTAATTTACAAAACCCTTAGAGGAGTTCTTCCAACAGAGGGAAAACTCTTGTGGCTGTAGAATCTCTATCCCCTTGTCATGTTTGCTGTCTTCTCCCTCTCTTATACCTTCTGGAAATATCAGTTTACTTACTTATTTGTTACAGTCTAGTTTTGTAATACTAAACAGAAGGATTAAAAATAATGAGGATGGTGAAATACATAGTGGAGGACTTGTTCTCTTTTTAAACCTGTGCAGTTTCTAGATGGTAGCGAGAGCTGGTCTGTAGGGTTTGGGGGGGGTCAGACCTCAATTCTGTTCTTTGCTTGGAAATCTTTGCCAAGACTTTCTCCTTATGCCCCAGTCTTCCCTTCACTAAAATAAGGATAATGAAACTGACTTTTGTAAATTACTTTGAGATCTCTGATAAAAAGCATAAATTGTAATGATTATTTTTTTAATAACTTTTAATTTTAAGTAGAAATTACTACTGAAGTATTTGGAGAGGATGGGAGGGGTGTGACTTTTAAAAGCATTCTTCCTATGCAGGATGCACTGAAAGCTGCCTGCCAAGACTGTCCTTTTGAGGCTACTCTTACCGTAGATGTCAATTAACATTAAAATAAAATTTATAATAGGGAAAAAAAAAGAGAGAGAAAAATCTTGTTTCTTTCCTAGAAAAGCTTCATCTTTACTTGTTCCTTTTCTTCTGTAAAAGAGAAGCAGAAAACAACCTATGGATCTGTCCAGTGCAAAGCAAGTTCTGGTGTTAGGGGCTTTTTTTAGTGCTTCAGTCATTGTTCAGTAAGATTACAATGTTTCTTGCATTGCTGAGAAATGAAATAATGGACTGGATAACTTTTAGCTTTCTGTTTTTCTAAAAATGTAATGTCATAACTCTTCCATTTCCTTGTTTTCTACTTCCTGTTATTTCTAAAAGAATGAGTCAAAGAAATAGAAACGTAGCTGCTGTGAATAATTTAAAAGTGGTCTGAGAATAGCTAACAGTTAGTTCTGGTGATGCTGCTTGTGATCACATAATGATAAGATTATAAAAAAAAATGTGGGAGATAGAAAGGATGTATTAAGTCATGTACTCATTTTTGCTATTGTAGGATTATGCCTTACATTAGTTTTGCTAATGGCTTGTCTGGCTACCTTTAAAAAGTTTGAGAAAATGTATTTCCAGTATTTTTTCAACTTTATACCTATACCTTCTACTAAACATTTCTTTTCTTCTTTATTTTTCTATAATTTTCAAACTATTACTTCTAGAGAGAGACTAGAGTCTTTGCTGATAGAAACCCTACAGTTTAAAAGAGACTCCATATCCCCATCATACAAGTGATGAAAAAAATCATACTTCAGGTTTGTTGCATAACAAAATGCGTGACAACACAGGTTTTCATCAAAACAACAGCATTTCACAAAAATGAGTGAGCCTACTGAATATGTTTTGTTACTTTTTTGCTTTCTCATCTATTCTGCCTTTGTTCTATCTTTCACACCAGTGGGGAGTAGGATGCACAGCCCAGAGATTGGAGATGTTGTCCAGCCAAATAATTTCTGGTTTTCTATGAAAGCAGGATAGCACTATGCTTGTCCCAAATATTCTCTAAGTAGCAAAAGGATAGGATAATTTTTCTTTTTAACATCTTCAGTAATCCTTAACAAAATGTATAGCCCTAATTCAGCAAATGTTTGATATTGAGTCTGAAGATGAGAAGGAATCCTGCTTACTCCATACTAGTTTTAGAAGGCTAACATAAAAAAAAATTAAATATTAATTTATTCTAATTTGGTTTCTGATTTCACTGTTTGGTGAGCAGAAACTTTGGCTTTGCCATAAACAAGTATGTACTGAAGAACTGTAAAGATCAAATTTGATCAGGATGGGAGGATACAACTTTCCAGACTGTAATTTCAGACTGTAACTACCATCTCAAAACTAAGCTTTCCTGTTTGCTTTTCTCCTCTTAACACTATTGTCATAAGAGATTTTAATCCTTAAGTCAGACAGAGAAAAGGTCTGGAATTAGAGATATAAATGGCTCTGGGATGCATACAAGTAGTGGGCAATTTTTTCCGTGTTGCCTGCCAAAACAGAACAGTGGATATTTCCCATTTGGCATCACTTTAATTAGCTGATTCCACTGTAACTACACAATTACCTATCTATTAGTATTGCTTAAGCTCTGTTAATTTTCAGAAAAGTCTACATGTGAAACTGAGCTCCTCCTTGTGGCTTTGCACTGAGCCCTTTTTTATGGCTTTAACTATTCAACTACGAGGATATAAATATGAAAGGACAGGTCAGGGTGAAGCCCCAAAGCTGTAAGTTTGCAGAATGATGGAAATTGGATTTCATGTTTATCTGAAGGCTGACTTAACTCAGAGTAGCTGTCTACCTTCTGGTCCTCTGAGTACTGACTAGCAGCCAAGAAGTGGCTTGGCCTTTTCCTCATTCTTGAGCTGCACATTGCCCGATCAAGCCCTACCTCATCATATCTTCTGCACTGGCATGTTTGACAAAAATAATTCACTTCACTTGAGGTTTGAAATACAGATAGTGTCATAAATTCCATGTTTCCACCTAAAGCTGTACTGGTGCTGTTCCAATAGAAAAAGAAGTTGGGCAGCCTTGATGCTCCTTTCTTTACAGCCTAATGAGCTCATGTCTAATGGGCAAATAAATGCCTTGGAAATCCCTTTAAGTTTCACTAGATGCCAAGTAGTTACAATCTTCTCAAATGATCTGTACTTTACTCTAGCTTCTCTATTTATCCTTCTGTCAACATTTTTGCTCACAGATTCAAGTAATAGTTTTAAGTCTTTAAGAGAATTGGTCCCATGTCATTGCTGCTAGATCTTTCAGCAGGATGAAATCTACTTCAGGGAAAGACATAGTCACCTGTATTAAAGTTTTCTGACATTGTTCTCTACAAGAAACTATTTCTACTTGGTTTTGACTTCAGCAAGTTCCAATTACCTAAGTTAAAAGGTTTCTAGCTTGGATGTTTCTCTCTGATGTTGGGGATGATAGAAGAGAGGAAGATAAAACAGGACAAAAGACTTATCAAGCAGCTCCTGAAGTGGGCTGTTGCTTTTGTCTGTTTTGAGGGACAAAAAGCATTTTTTTCCTTCAAAAGTACTATCTTTTGTGTATGGGGACAAGATATTTTTTTTCTTTTCTTGTTTTCAAGATACCATTGGAATCTTAACACTTCTATAAAAATTCTTTGCCCTAAAAACACCACAGAGAAAAGCCAGAAAGCAATCCATGGCAGCTGGGCCTGTGAACATTCCTCCAGCACCGTTTTCCAGCACAACGGGGTGACAGGCTGACAAGAAATGAAGAGGGCTCACAGACAAAGCCTGCTCCTGCTCCACACTCTCTTTCTCCTGCAGAACAACATTGCCCTGGGACTTACACCCCTCCACCCCCCAGATGCTTACAGCCTCTACCCCCCTTCCTGTAGCCTCACCTCCTCGGATGGTAAGATTGATGGAGAGATAGACAACAGGTTAGCAAAGGCATATAGTGCTTTCAGAAAGCTTCATAAAAGAGTTTGGCAAAATAAACACCTGAAGAAAAGTACAAAGATCGGAGTTTACAGAGCCATAGTGCTGTCTACTCTCTTATATGGATCTGAATTGTGGGTCATCTACCGCCATCACCTGCGTCTCCTAGAGAGGAGCCCCAAAGAGAAGATACGAGGACTCGCTGAAACAACATCTCAGCCTTGGCCATATTGATCATTATAACTGGTTTACTCTGGCCTCCAAGTGGGAGGCCTGGAGACACACCATCTATAACGCTGCAGATGCTTTTGAGAAAGCACGCAGGATCTCCCTTGAGGAGAAAAGACAATGCAGAAAGAATCGTGCCTTGCAGAACACACCATCTAAGGAGTCTTTCTGCTGTGCCTTTTGCAACTGGTCATTCCTATCTCGTATTGGCCTTTTTAGCCACCAACGCGCTTGCAACAAACGTGGGTAGAGCCCTTCCCAAATCTTCGTTTGCGAAGCCTAGCCATGATGATGATTGATTGTAAGAGTAGCAGCCGCGGCGAAGGCGGGAATGGCTCGTGCTGTCTCAGGCGACGAGGGAGGGCACGGGGGAGAGGGGGTGCAGCAGAGGCATTAAGAAAGGAGGGTCCGAGTGCACCAATTGAAAACCAGCTCGGCTCCCCCTGGCCCCCAGCCCGGCTGAATGCTGCAGGCGATTCTGGCATATAAAGTCAGTGTAGCAATGCAGAATGTTCTGGAGAGTTCAGAGAGATAGTGAGGAGCGGCTGGCTGTGGTTGTTGCCATGGGAACAGTAGATGGTTTGGTTTCTCAAGGGCTTTGGCAGGCTGGTGGTCCAGTGCTTGTGTGTTCTATTTGCCTTTGTTTTCTCTGCTTCGTGAGTTCTGCACAGTTTCTCGCCCTCACTAAGGGCAGAATTGCCTGTGGTTTGCCCGTTTGGGTAACCAGAACTGTGAGGAGGTGGCTACTACAAAGTTTACCTGGAAAAAA